>CM074440.1:14575377-14932810 GCA_037101425.1 Elopichthys bambusa
AAATGACAGTAAATTTTTTTTTAACTTTCTATTTGTCAAAGAAAATGTATTTTTAAACAGAAATATTAAGCAGCACAATGGTTTTCAGCATTGATAATAATAATTATTATTATTAAAAATTGAGAATAAAATCAGCTGATTAGAATGATTTCTGAAGGATCGTGTGACACTGAAGCTTGGAGTCATAGCTGCTGAAATGTAACTTTTTTTTAAAAGAGCCTTCTTTCAAAAACGTTAAAAAACATTGCTACACCAAACTTTTGTGTAAATATAAATATGAACTAATCAATCAGAGCAATGTTATGTAACCTTAAATTATTTCTTCATTTAGCAAGCAGTATTTCAAGGGTTTTCAAAGTAATTATTCAAGTAAATAGTCAGTGATTTAAAAACCAACAAACAAATAAATAAATTAAGAGCATCGAGGGTTTTTCTTTTTCTTTTCTTTCTCTATATTGGTGTTTGATTAATTTTAAATAACATAATGGATAGCAGTGGGTCTATTAGGATGCAGTGCACAGATCTGATATTTTGACACTTTATTTTGTTATCTTGATAAAGTAAAAGGAAAATTCAGCCTTATAGCAGTGTTTGTTGGTAAATAATTCTTCTGCATGCATTATTGCTCATTTATTTTAAATTAGTTGTTTTAATAACATCATTTGGAATTCACCCTATAGGTTTCTACTTTCAAAGGAGGTGTGAATACTCAGATTACTGCATATATCCTTATATTTAGACAGTCTTCTTTGTTGTTGTAAACCTATTTGTCATGCACATAAACCAAAATAATGCTTGTGGAGTTTTGACCCTTTTTTTTTGCATGCATCCAGTTCTTTTTAGTTTGTTTTTCTACCAAGGATTGCCTGTGGCTGTTTGGCATTCTCAATAATTGGTATTTTAAGCTGTGGACTGAGCCTTTCTCTCTGGCCATGTGATGTGATTTTGCCGTTGGCTGAATTAGACTCCAGCTGCTAATTGGCAGCAGTAATGCTCACTCCCCTCAGCATACTCACTCACTTGTGTACTAGTAATTGTTATTGTCCACTCAGATCACGAGCAAATCACATTTTTACACATATTCCTTGTGCTCTGATTCAGTTGTTACTTCATTACTGAGTCAGGAACAGTTTCTGGCTCAATTTTCTTTCTTTCCTGAAATCTGAAGGAAAGTGGAGCTTCCAGTTCAATGATCGCAAGATCAGATCGAAAACTCGATGTACTGTGATTTGGCTATGTTTTTTCTTCTGGCTACAGTATCCTGGAGAGGAAGGTAGGAGGGAGACCTAGACTATGTTTGAAAATGTATACTACCATGCTATATAGTATGCTCACTCTACATAGTATGTACATTTTCTGTATGCATAGAATATCCAAATGACTTACCACATTGCCAGAATGTTCAGAATGCAACAGTGCAAACTGTGCTAAATACTGTATCTCACAATCCAGTGCATTTAAAGATAACCTGACAAGTTTACAGGCCAGACAAGCTTCCTTATGTTGTTAGGTTCGGGAACCTCCCTTGTGAATTTTATAATCTTCTTTTTATGTTTTTTTTTTTCCTCAGATTTAACTTTTTATAATTTTATAATTTTTTTTTTTGTACAAAAAAAGGAATTAAAAATAGTTAATAACCGTTTTATTTCAAAGATGATCATGTATGCACAATATATAAATATAAAGAGATTTTTTTTTTAATTGTATCGATTGATATTAGATATTTGATTAATTCTAATTTCCACAGTCGTTTACATTTATATTACCTTGCCATCATTTCACACTCACTTTAAAGTTAATCTTAAAGAAGTAGTTCACTTTAAAATGAAAATTACCCCAAGCTTGTCTGAACTCACCCTCAAGCCATCCTAGATATGACTTTCTTCTTTCTGATGAACACAGTCAGAGTTATAATAAATATCCTGACGCATCCAAGTTTTATAATATGTGTCAGGATATTTATTATAACTCTGATTGTGTTCATCAGAAAGAAGAAAGTCATATCTAGGATGAGGGTGAGTAAAGCTTGGGGTAATTTTTCATTTTAAAATGAACTAATCTTTAAAACACTATAAATTTAATATCTGTTAAATTTAAAATGAATATCCACTGTACTTTATAATGCGATGTCTAAATTCATCTAAACTTTAAAAAACAACTGATTTTAGTTTTTAATATTTTAATTTATTTATATTATTATAAAATTTTAATATCAGACATTTATTAGTTGTTGACCACAACATGAAAATCTTTATCGGCTTTTCGGTATTGGCCAGAATCAGAGCATCCCTAAAAAGCCTTTTTCTTTTCTTTTTTTTTTTCCTCTCTCTTTTTTTTTTTTTTTTTTTTTTTTTTTTGCATTTTGCATTTTGCATTTTGTCCCAGCATTCTTCATTATTTGGTTACATCCTTCTGCCTCTCTACTTCAGTATGTTAATATTTCAGATGTCTCTAAAAATGAAGTGGAATGATAATGACAACTGTGCAGTAAAGGGATGCAGGTTGTGCTAGTTTCAAAGCTCCCACCCACAGAGACCATCACCATATGATGGTCAGGTGTGAAATTCTGTGTTCTGTGACATTGTCTCAAGTATGATGCTGATTCCACCAACAAATTATTTGTTGCAGAAACTATTTCTGCTTGATTTGCTTGTTAATGTCCATCCAAATCAGCCTACATGAATGTCTAAATGCTAATCAAATGCATTGAGGTAAAGGAATTCCTATGGCTTTGAGACATACAAACAAATACTTAGATGTATTCCCACTAGTCCAAGGTCAAAGCTTGCAGCTGTATCCAGACACATTTCCCAATATCCCTTGTCTATGTTAGATTGCTTTTCACAATTGCTCTTAGCATTGTTTAGTGGTCTCTACAGAGGTTCTCCTTCTATCAGAGCAAAGTCACACAGAGTCACATGGATCATAGTTCTTCACAGCTTCTTTACATAAACCCCTCTTTGTGCCTCGAATAGACCTAAATTCCCCAACAGTAGCCTCCCTTTGGTAATGCAGAGTATAAGTACTGTCATGGCACTACAGCAGACTATCATGTTGTGCTCAACCTGGTAATATTAAGTGAGTAATATTGAAAAATGACCCAGGCTCTGTGGTTTCTCAGTATGGGATATCTTGATCAATGGGAACAGCGGGGCAATCATTATAGTTGCATTAAAATGTAATAAACAGGAGTGTGTGGACATGACTCAGGTGCTTGTACAAAACCGAATTTGGGATCATATGCTGGCATGATTATGAAAAATTTGGGGTTGGATGAAGGGTAATTTTTTTTGGCCCCTCCAGCTGTTGTGGGACGGATTTGCATTTACTGTAGAGTTTCTGGTCAAACGGTTTGCCTTTCATTTTTAAACCTTCTTTATATAGATCTTGACAAAAAAACTGTTATAGTAAATTATAAGGAGCTTAATTTGTGGTGCTTGTTAACGCAACAGGTTTAAATGTATTTAATTTTTAAAAATCCTTTTAAATGCTACAAGTGAACTTAGGCATCACATTATGGTAATAAATGTATGGTAAAAAAAAAAAATTATATATTTAAAATGTTTTTGAAAGAAGTCTTTTATGCTCATCAAGGCTTCATTTATATGATCAAATACAGTAAAAACAGTAATATTGTAAATTATTATGGTTTAAAATGTTAAAATAGATTTTAAAAATAATTATTCCTGTGATAAAGCTGAATTTCCAGCAGTCATTACTCCAGTCTTCAGTGTCACATGATCCTTCAGAAATCATTCTATGATGGTTTGGTGCTAAATAAACATTTTATATTTTATCACAGTTAAAGACAGTTGTACTGCTTAGTGCTTAATATTTTTATGGAAACTGTGATATGTTATTCAGGGTTCTTTGATGAATAGACAGTTAAAAAAAATAGCATTCATTTGTATTAATTAATTAAAAATTTTATTAATTAATTTATTTTTAAATAAACAAACCACATAGCAATGCCCTTTCAACCACACAGAGTACCCTAGTAACCACATAGCAACATGTTAAGAATGTTAAAAATGTAGTTGTATTTCTTGATATGATTTAAAAAGATTGGATATTCAAACAAGTTACATTTCATATTCTGTACTGGAACTTAGCATTTGAGTGCTGCACACCTCTCAGTGTTGATTGTGCAAGGGTGGTTTGCCGAGTAACTAAAGAAACGTTATTAGCAAGATGGTAGAAAACTGTACATTTCTTGTCTATTACCACCCACTGCTGCTTATACCAACGACGGAGATAGTTATAATAGCAAAATATGTGGGAGGGCATTGCTATAGTGTGAAGATATTGTATTGCAAGGGGTAGCACTTCAAATTTAATAATTAAAATTAAAACTAAGAATTAAAACTAGTTAGCACATCATTTGTAATGAAAGAGTTTAATAACAATATCTGGTTATGGTTACACTTAAAATAGTTACAAAATAGATGTGTGAGATGATAAAATAATATACCATTAATCGTACCCAGCATATATGTAAAATGTTTCCTGAGGGATAGAAAGAGAGAGAGAAGGTGTAGAGGGAAAGAGTCAAAGAAAAGAGGAGGCAAAGAGAGAGTGCCCCAAGAAAGAGAAGAGCTGGAGCAAAGAAGAGGCAGAGCAACAGTTACGGTCTACTTTTATCCCTTCCTTGACCATCTGACTGAAACCCAAATGTGAGACATTTAAACTGACCAATCAGCAGATTAAATCTTCCCCTACTGTACTAAAGGGGTGACAATTCATAGACCCCCGATGTTCACACATTTTGGCCTATAGGCCTTGATCACTATCAGCACCTTTGTGCCTTCAAAATGGCCTTTGTAGCAAGAGGGAGGGGTTTGAAAAGCAAACGTCTTTGTTCATTTAAAAAAATATTATTGGATATTTTCAATCTTACAATTGAATCCAGAGAAACAAAGACTGACTGCCTTAGGCAATGACATTGGAGTGTAACTGGCTTCCAATTGGTATATAAAAGATATATAAAAATATATCTTTAAACCTTCTTTTCCAAAAAACTCTTCATAGAAAACCTTCAGCATGCTTGCAAGAACTATGTTTCTCATCAATCAAGGTCAGACGATGGCAATATTTTTTTAGTTGCACTCAAAAATGTAATCAGGTGTCACTGTGAATGTGATGTAACCTTCTCTCCTCCATCAGTCTTGCATTCTGTGTTAACTAATTTGCAATTAACTTCTCACCTTTATGTTGCTAAAAAGTAATCTCCAGGACTGATTTCAAATGAACAAGAACATGAGTCTGATTGGATTAATTCTTCCTTAGAAATTGGTTAGGGTTTTTTTTCTTTTTTTCCTCCCCCAAATACTGTTGGATTTAAACTGAGGAAAATGAGGTAGATATTGTCAGGTGCTTTTGTAATAAAACAAAACTGAGACTGAAATGCATTGTGTGCAGAAAAACTACAAAAGACTGTTTGCATGTAAGCTTCTAAATGTAATACAGTAGGAAATCCCTAAACATACATATACTGTACATAATGTACACATCTTTTGCTTCAGCATATTTGTGAATAAAATCAGTAATTACTGCATCAGCCAACCGTTAATTAAATGTTTTAAACATTTTAACGGTCATCAGCATCATAAATCTTGCAACAATTTTTATATTTTTATTTTTTTAAATGTATGTATATTTATAACACTATACTTAGTATTATGTTACCTTTGCATCAAATTACAAAAAACTAATTAACGCTGCTGTGAGGGTGTTTCTAATACAGTGGCTATGGGAGTGACCATACAGTTGACATATTTCTCTCTTCTGACTGCCATTATCAATCTCTATTTTTTTAATCTTTTTGAAAGTTGTGAAAACAAAGTTATGAGTTTTCTTTTGCTATTTGAGCAAATGGGAACACAAAAAATATATTGAATGTATTCTCTCATTCACCGCTATGGAATTTTACCCAACTATGACGACTTCTGCTTCTGAGAAACTCAGAAACTTTAAATTTAACTTAACTTAGAAAAGTATAAGCTCCTGGCATGCAATTTTTCTTACACGGCCACCTAACAAATGCAAAATTAGACCAGTAGTTTTCAAAACATTTGTTAATGTACATGGGATGTTATATTACATGGGATCTTACTACTTCTTGATGATTGAATTGGTTTAATCACTGACCTCCTGAGTTCCTTTCCTTTAGCTTTTTAGATTAGCTTCATAAATGTAACAGCAAATTTCACACTGTGAATTAAAGTCACTTGACTTTGTAAGCTAAAACACAACAATTTTGCCAGTAAAGCCTTGAACAGACATTGCAGATTTAGAAGAATAGTTTTATTTCAATATGTCTGACTTATGCATCAGCAAATTCTTCAGTGTGTTTTCTTTATACTGAGAATGAATTCACTCTTTGCGTTTTTTAATTTATGTGTAAAAATGTCTTTGTGGTTTTTGTCAGTTTCATTGACTCTCAGTGTTGCTTTTATATTGACAAGTTTAGCCAGAAGACAAAGGCCTGGGACTTTTATAACCTTGCACAGGAGTTTTCCTACATAATTATTTTAAATATTATGGAGGGATCCAGTCAGATGCACCGGATGGGTTCAATTTCATGCTTCAGGCAGTGGTTCCCTGAAGTAATTTCCCATGTGGCCACACTCCAGGAGCACTGCTGCAGCCCAAGAGCAAGCCCTAGTTTCCCGGCCACGCGCTCCATTCCCGGCTGCCAGAGCACAGGCATCAGCACAGCCCGATTGCTTCTTAGTCACGCGGTTTGTGCTGGCGTTTTAATTTAGCGCCCATCAGCGCTGATTTTTCTCACTATCAGATGGAGCTCAAGCACCACGAATCAACTGCTGACTACAATAGGTGAAGCAGTTGAGCCAAGTTGTTGTTTTTTAATTATTTGTTTAATTATTTATTGATAGTGTAGTGAGGACAGGAAACAGTTGGTAGGAAAGATGAGGATGGGATCAGAAATCACAGGCCAGAAGCAGCACATATGTATGTAAATTATATATGTAGGTATATAAAAAAAAGTTTTATAAGTATAGTTTTATAACTCATTTATAATTATATGTATATTTTAGTGATTTTTTTTTTTTTTTTTTTTTTTTTTTTTTTAAAGTATGACTTTATTGGACTGACCAAATTTAGGCAAATGTGAATGTGTGGTTACTGCCATTTTAGGTTAACAACTTTTTTTATTATTATTCACAATATTTATGCAACTTAATTTTCAAAGATACAAATTATGTAATTTTTTGGAAGCTGAATTCAAAACCCACTTGACTCAAAAGTGTGCCAATTTGAATAGTATATTATAGAGGAATAAACCAATTCACCAAGCAATTTAGAAATACATTTTGTCTAAAACAAAGACACAATTACATATTAGAATAGCTCTTCAAACTCTTATATCTTTATAATTAACTAATCAGCATTGCTTTTGTTTATGTTTTCCCAGACTGTCAGACTAATTAGTGTTGAACTAAACCTATCAAAGACTGAGGCGTCTCATGAGAGCAGGTCATGTCAAAGTGACATTAACTGGCTGTGAAGCTCTCTGGGACTTTAAAGTGGGCTGCTCACACTGTGCAAGGGACTTTTTGGATTGGGTCAAGAAGCTTTATTCCCTGCAGGCACATTTAATTGGCCAAAGGCGTGGAAACATGGATATTGGGGGTCTGTACTTAATTGTGTGGTCAGTGTGACAGGCTTGAATGTGATTGTAGGTTTAAATGTCCTTTTGTATGTGTGTATATTGTAGGGAAAGATCATAAATAATTAAACATGTCACATTTACAAGTTTACAAAAGCCAACAGAGGTCATAAGGAACAAGAAGCTGTCGACTTCCCTTGTAATCACAAGAGAATAAACATCTTCAGTGTTTGCCTGTTGGAGGACACCAATCACTCCTGGATTGATCAACATGATGGATGGATAACATGTTTAATTGTGCCCCACTGGACATGATCTACAGAAAAAGATCAGTCTTAGACATCTGCCTTAGTAAAAATGCTCTCTGAACATCCTTTGTGTGATTCCATCAATTTCATTTTTACTCGTAATTAGTGACCCTTGATCTCACCAGTTCCCTATTGATCCTTCATCAGTGCTTTCAGCCTAGGTCCAGATCACCATTTCAAGTCTCTTTAGGTCTTAATGACCGTATTGCACAGGGTTCCCATTGAATCAGCACTATGGTGTGGTGTCAGTATGATGTATGTGGCTGGATTTGAAAATCTCTTTGAAAATCTTTGTAGGAAATAGATTGGTGTAGAGTATGATACACAATGATTTGATATCTGAAAACATTTCATATTTTATAAAACTAGGCGGTCTGGAATAATGATGTTGCTGTTTAATTATGACATAAGATTGTTGTTGGATGAATAATCTGACTCTTTGGATCCCAAATGAGTTGTTGCATTGGAGTATTTTTCTATGGGATCAAATACCATTATGTTCCCATATGAACCGCATCACATTTCTACATAATGGCACAAAATTACATTGTAAACTCTTGTAATGAGCATAATTCACTCATTCTCACATTGTACAGAACAAGATTTAAAAATGGGGAAACTGTTACCTTAAAATGCAAAAAGTAACAATCACGATCTTTGCACAGATCTGTGATACTTTTGCGTCTTTAAAAAAAACAAAAAAAAACTTGATGCTAGTCGCTATTCACTGCCATATGGATGAGTGTGAATAGGACTTCTTTCTTTTTTTTTTATTCTCCTTTTGTGGTCCAAAAAAGAATGAAAGAAGCATACAGCAAGCATTAAAACAACACCAGGGTGAGTAAATTATGACTTAATTTTCATTATAAAACGGTTAGTTCCTGTCCTTGATTCTGATTGATCAATAGCTGTGTTTTATTCACAATAAAACACAGGTATGACCGCTTCACCCAACGGTGTAATAAATTAAATTTTTATTTCTCTAAGTCTCATTGTTACCACAGGATTCTTTTAGGTTAGTATTGGTTTGTACACCTTAACATTCTCAATTTAATAAAGCATGAACAAAGCATAAGACTCTCATTGATCAATGCATGTATTAACAAACATCATTCAAACCACATACACCCCCTTATAACTCAAAGAGTCCATGAATCAAAAAGTGCCCTGAATGAGACCTATAGAGTCCCATAAAACCAAATACCAGCAATCAGAGTCCAAAACAAAAAAGCAGTCAAAAAAAAACAAAACAAAACAAAAAATCACGATAATCCCAGCAAAAAAGAAAAAAGGTGTAAAAGTAAAAAACCCTCAACAGTCTCACCCACATTAACTTCTCAGGGATTTCTGGATTGCTAAGGCAATGCCACTGAAAAGGAAAAAATAATAATCCTCAAATGATCCCAGAAAGAGAAAACGTGATAATCCACTGGTAACAGGCCTCAAAAACCATCAGGTAATCCTTCAGTGTGCCAGATCAAAATGTTTTCTCTTTTTCTGATTTGTGGAAGTGTCACAATGGTTCTGTGTATCACTACACAACACCTTTAGCAACGTAAACTGTTTGTTCTCAATTGATATTGTTCATTGAAGCTTACTGTATTATGTAGAAGAGTATTGTGAGAAAGCGATCGAGTGAGCGAGTTTATTACCTGCATTCAGATTTTACATTTTCCTTCAGGTCAGTCATATGTTCATAATAAAAAAATCTGTTTAAATGTCCAATAAATTATATTGTCCTTTTAACAGTTAAGGGGTTTTCCCGTGACTGACAGCGCTAGTCAAAGCATTTGTCAGTTGCGTCTTGTTCCTTGTTCACAATAATTCAGTCTTTTCATTCACTACTGACTGACACACTCATAAAGACGGAATAATGTAACTTCTGTTACTGTTCACGATCAGGGACTATTTTTTTCCTGCGGAAGAAAGGCTTTTATTGAAAGTTTACTTAATGAAAGTTGCATTGATACATATTTTTGTCTTTAATATTTGTATTGTGTGATAAAAGCAGTAAGGTACTCGAGGCTAGTGCTGTATCGTGAATAAGTCACAGCTGAAGGGGTTGCAGAATTATTCACGATACAGCACAGCCTCTATTGCTTACTTTTGGGGTCAACTGCTTCCCCTTAACTGCTTAATGACAGAATCCGATAGAATTGACTCATAGTTTAACTTTTGCTTTATTTTTGATTTACTTATTCACTTATTTATTTAAGATATATAAATACAGGAATATATATATATATATATATATATATATAATGTATATGTGTATATAGTATATATGTATATATATATGTATATATATGTGTATGTATGTATGTATATATGTATATATGTGTGTAAATTTGAATATGTTGGAAACTAATAATGCATAATAAAATAGAAAAACATAATATAACTGTAGTATTCTCTAGCGGCTGTATTCGTTGTATCCATACATTACATTAATTCCATTGTTGTACATTGATGCTTCTAGGCACATTTCAGCTATTTTACATAACACAGATGGCTCGGAATGAGACAAATGTCAATGATAATTTGCTGGGTGAAAGGCTTTGTCTGAAAGCAATATTCCAAAGCCAACATGTGTGTCCTTCACACGTTTCACAATGTTGTAAAAAGACTATACATATATATATAATATATTAGTGATGCACCAAAATTTCGGTCGCCAAAAATTATCGGCCAAAAACATTTTCGGGTTTTAGCCGAAAGAGAAAAACGGCCGGAAATATATGCCGCCCTGTTCCGCCCCTCAGTGTTCAGCTCTCAGGTTTCACTCTCACTCTAGCAGTTATCACTGCGCAGTGTGACGCTCCGCTCAACATTCCGCTCTATGCACATGCGCTCCGCTTAGTTGCTCACGGCCCATGCACATGAAAGTACATCCAGAATTTTCGGTTTTAGCCCAGAATTTTAATTTCAGTTCATCCCTTTATATATACACACACATTTAATATTCTTCCAAACATCACATTTTTTTTTAAAGACTGAAAAAGTGAAAACAAGATTAATGTGTTCATCCTCCCACTCTCCCACTTGTCTATCTTTTTCTCTGTCTCATTCTTCATCCTTGTCTGTGTAAAAACAGCATTGTGTTGCAGGCAAATTAAAGCGATAAGCCTTTCATAAGCAGCAGCTACCTTCATTTATAGTGTACGTCAGTATCAGTGTTGCAGAAGATCCTTCAAGTTGGATGGCTCACCTGAGCGACCCATATTGATAAATGTTCCATAACACATGTAGCAAATTAGTGCTCTTAAAGAGGCAGCCCCTTTCATTAGCTCAGCCTTTGTTGTGTGTTGAGTCACCCTTTGAGGGTTTCAAAAAAGACAGGAAGGAAGCTTAGATTTACCTTTTATAAAATGTGTCTATATATTTTTTTTGTTTTGTTTTGTGGAAATATGTTCTCTTCCATTTTAATGTGTGGTGTCCTTGAATAGTATTACAGTTGTGGCTCTGTAATAAAACTAATATTGATTTATTGCTAATTAATTCTTTGGTAAAGCAGAGATTTGCCCATCTCATGCTCCGCTGTCTACATCCTTGGATCTGCACACCGTTAATCCGAATCCATTGGAGATGTCCCAAATTAGGAATCCTATTTTTACATGCCCTCTGGCACAAGACAACAGGGTTCATTTGCTGTGATTTCAATAACTGGGTATCTTCTATGTCTGGCTCGGTTCATAAAAGCGCTTGACCTGAACATACGGCCAGAAGTGACTACAAACCTATATATTGGGGAACCGTCCAGTGGTTATGAAGCCAAGTTGAGTGCCAAACATTTGAAGTGATGCCATTTGACTTTCAAAACTGGTCCGCCACATTGATGATTCATGGGAGTGTAGTATGAATCTTGTGATTGCAACAGAGGAAAGATTGACTTGTTTTTCATGCATGTGGCTTGAAGTGCTGCTACATCACAATCAAAAAATCTTCAAAAACAGTTTGTAAGAGAGACACAAGGGCATCACAAATTTAACAAGCAGACATTATAAAAAGTTGATTGTTGAATGTTTTTATTTATTTCCAAACATGGTTTTGTTCTCTCATAGTGTTTTAAATTAATAATTCGAGAACTCTAAAAAAGAAAAACATTATTTTGGAAAACCATAGAGATTTGCATATAAGAATATATTAAATAGTGTTTTTGTCCTCCTGAAGTAATATTTAGTCATGAATTATTGAGTACATCCATAGGGCACTGTGCTATTTCCTTTGCTAATTTTCCCTCCAGTTTTTTTCCCCCCTGCTGTTATGATTTCTAATTTCTTTTAAATGTGTCGTTTAAATGTCAGCTTGTTCAGTAACATCCCCCCCAGTGCAATAATCCACTGTATTTCCTCTCTCATTGTTAAGATTACCTCCATTGGGCCAAATCTGTAGAGACCCGCTTGAGAGCCAGAGAATGTGTAATTAAAGCAAGACCGAGACTATCGATTTACAGCTTATAGGATTCCTGTCATGTGTTTGCCCTAGACATCAATTTAGGGTGTGCTTGTGTGTGCACACAGACAAAGGTGGCCGATCACAACGTGCTGTTTTGTTAGATTGCTGGCCAGTGTGTGTTAGCAGCTTAAACCCTCCCAGTCTGTCTCAGTACATGCAATACAGTTGCATGTTTTTAGTACCCCGGTGCGTGTTTGGTGTGGAATGTGTGTTTAAGTGTCTCACCACAGGCTAATGAAGCTGTAAATGTGGTTCTGCCTGTGCATGTGTTTTAGCCTGCCATTTGTGCCGGATCAGCACATCTGCTAACAGCACAGGCATTATTAGTGGCATGTGACACACCCCTGCCCATCTGCATTTTTATCAGCATCTTTCTTTGTTTTTCTGCCAATTTTTTTAAATAAAGTGCCAAGGTTGTACAATTGTACAGTGATGGCATCAGATGGTAATTAGAGATGCACAATACAAAATTTCTCCACCGATACGGATAGCCAATTAGTCAGAATGATATCTTCATTAATCTACTGATGCCAATACTGATAGTTTGATATTCTAAAAGGAAAAAACAAATCTCTCTCAACTAGTGCTGTTAACTATACAGGGAACCCTGTACATTGCTATAACCCTGGTACATTTATTTTCAGATATAATTTAAATAAGGTTTTTATGTCAACATTTTTTTATACCATTTACACCATTGTCAATATTACAAAAAACGAATACTAGCCTAAGTATAAAAAATAAATAAAATTACAAACATTTAGGAAAACAAACTACAATAGAACAATGACACATACCTGAAAAACTTCAAGCACTTTAAGAAATACTACATAAATTGTATAAAGTAATCAAATGTATAAAATACACTGCATAGTCTTCACTGTGTAAATTAAATGTACATGTATTCTTATTAAAGTTACAAAATATTTCTCTTTTTTGTTTTGTGATATTAATAACAACAGCAGGTAAATTTGGAGTCACTTTAAGAGTGACTGCACAGATCCAATATACTCGTGCCTTTTTTTTTTTTCTCAACTGTTTATGTTCACTTAAAACGCAAAGACATGATCACTTTGACAAATAAGTATGTCTGTTTAGCCGTTCAAGCCTAATTAGTCTGAAAAAACACTCTGTTCCGTTCTCACATACTTTATGAGCAGCAGCTTCATGTGCACGTCCTTGATTGACCGATACATCAGTGCATCCCTAATGGTAATACCATGGTTCTGTTTTTCAGTTTTTAAAGCTGTGATATATTGTGACCTTTTACTCACTTATTGCTCTTTTATCTGCACAGTTATCTGTATTTTTATTTAAACTGCAATTATATTCTTTATTTATAATTTATATATATATTTCGCCTTCTTACAGACTTGCTCTGAAAGGTGCTCAGCCTCCTTTTACCCAAAAACATTACTGAAAAAATGACTGAAAATAATCATTTTTGCAATGAGACTTTCAATATATATATATCATGTTTTTGAGCATTTTTGCTTACCCTAGCTGAATTTATTTGTTCAGAAATACAGTAAAAACAGTAATATTGTGAAATATTACAATTTAAAATTCTATTTTAATATATATTCCTGTGATGGCAAAGCTGAATTTTCAGCAGTCATTCTATGCTGATTCTATGCAGCATTCTATGCTGATTTGTCGCTCAATTTATTATTATTATTATTATCAATATTTAAAATTGTGTTGCTTAATATTTTGTGGACAGTTTTTTTTTTTTTTCTCACAAAAAAAAAATTATATATATATGTGTGTAAATAAAATTTTCCTGCTGTCATGAGTCTGTGGTGCTTGCACTCTCTTTCTTGTGTTGTCTTCATTTTCATCCCTTCATTCTGCCATATTTCTTCATCTTCCCCCAACGCTCTGTTGATCTCTGTCCGTTTCTATCCATCTCACTCTGATTTGTATCAGATTTATTCCCTTATGGGTTGAGTGGTGAAGTGAAGTGGAGACACAGGAGAGTTTTATTGATATAAATGGCAGCTCTCTCCTCGTGCTGTAAAGAGCATATTCCTATGGAATATGGAACACTCATACAATGGATTTAATCTTCTTCCCCTGCCTGAATGAATGTAGTTGTTGTAATTTTCTATCTCTCATCAATTTATTACTTTGATATCATTCCAGACATAATTGATGACCTAATTTAATCAACTTCTAATTGCTTTGGGTAAAAAAAAAAAAAAAAAGTAATTGAATGATAGACTGTTTGGTTAATTAAAATCACACACTAATAATTTAAAGCTGTGCAATATATTTAGTTGTGTATTGTTATCAAAGTTTTTTTTTTTTTTTTTTGCTATTTACACTTCTGTGCAAGAAGGATTGCTGCTCATGACATCACAAGTCTTTTTCTGCCCACCCAAATTGTATTGAGTGTGTATTGATTTGGTGGTATTATCTTAATTGGTGCAAAGCACCGTGGAGACAGATTACTATAGCTTAGCTGTGAGTCCAGACCAGTTTACATCATGTTTTAATTATTTCCTCTCATACTGCTGTACTGCTCAGGGTAGAAAATCTTGTTTATGGATTTTTTTTTTTCAACCTACCACATTTATTTCTCTTGGTTAATAAGCATGACTTTGAAGTCTGGTATGCTTTATGATTGTTTGATTGCCCAGTAATTTGCGATGGAATGGAGCTCAATATGTGCTGAAATTCTTTTCTTTGTTTGTTTTTCACTTGTTTTTAGGCTATTTCAATATATATTTTTTGAATTTATTTAATTTGTATTCAATATTTATATATTTAGTTTGAAAGTTAGTCAGACAGCACACAAAAGCTTAGCTATATTGCTAAGCTAATGACAGAATACTCTAAGAGCAAAAATACATAAAACAAATTTATATTGGGTGAAACGTGGTGTCCATTTTTTTTTTAATTATTTGGAACTATTTTGATTTATACTTTTATAAGTATTGAATGCATGGAGGGAACTTTTCCCCAGGGAACAATTTCCTCAGTTGCTACAAATTTTGGAGTGTGTTCCTTTGTGAAAAAGAAGTGCTCTTAAAGGGTTAGTTCACTCAAAAATAAAATTCTCTCATTAATTACTCACCCTTATGTTGTTCCACATCCGTAAGACCTTAGTTCATCTTCGGAACACAAATGAAGATATTTTTGATAAAATCCGATGGCTCAGTGAGGCCTTCATTGACAGCAAGATAATTAACACTTTTGAATGCCCAGAAAGGTAGTAAAAACATATTTAAAACAGTTCATGTGACTACAGTGGTTCAACCTTAATGTTATGAAGCAACGAGAATAATTTTTTTTTTTTTTTTTTTTTGTGCCAAAAAAACAAAATAACGACTTTATTCAACAATATCTAGTGATGGGCAATTTTGAAAACACTGCTTCATGAAGCTTCAAAGGTTTACGAATCTTTTGTTTCGAATCAGTGGTTCGGAGCATGTATCAAACTGCTAAAGTCACGTGATTTCAGTAAACAAGGCTTTGATAAGTGTTTCAAAATTTCAATGGTTCACGTGACTTTGGCAAGTATATTTTAGTTTACCATAAATGCTTGTCAGTACATTCGACAGTACACTTTTTATCAAAATATCAACGACAATAGAAATATTTATGAAATTACATATAAAGATGTACTTAAGTCCTACATAGTGAGAAAAAAAATGTCCAAAAACATGATTCAGTTCACACTTAAATTAAACTTTAAAAGAAAAAACTTTTCCATAATAGGTACACTTTTTGAAATATATGCTAAAGTGTACTTCTTTTTCACAAGGATTGCAGTGCATGCTGGGATTATCATCATATGTGTTCCTCAGTGACAATGGCCTTTTAGGTTTTGGTCAATCAGATCACAAGTGTACAACTTCAAATACAGGTGTAAATGGGGGGCTAAAACGTTTTGAGCTTGAAATTTTGAGTGGAAACACTCATGTGGTCGAATGCATTCAAACAGCCACAAAAGACTGCCTACTCTCCGCCTACTGAACTAATGCGTAAACATTGAGAGAAGCGTGCTAGCCATAGAGGATTTAAACTTTGTCAGCTGAAAACCCAAGTTTGATTAGAAGACGAAAAACATACCAAGCACAATGTTCTCTCACTGTTCCTGATTTCTAAGATGCACTCACAGCGTTCAGCGCGATCTTGCGGCTATCAGAGCAGAAACGAAAGCTGCTGCTTTCCATATGTTTTGTCTCCGGGCGCGTTCATATGTAAATTGCGCAAGTTTATTTTGTCCATTAGATCAAAAGATCTGGGGGAAAAAAAACAAAATAGGGCCAATAGGAACAGTTTGTATAGTATGTAGCACCTCCCCCGTTCAGTCACTCTTCAGATGTTAAAGATTTACCAGACAAATTGATTAGCATAGAAATTTCCTGTCAGGTTAGGACATCAGAATTATCAGGCTCCCTCATACCATACAAAGCTAAATATGACTGGGAGGTTTCACCACGATAAACTCTTAAGTCGTCGTCCCCCACCCCCCACCTCTCAGTGAAGGGACATTAGCAAGGCAGTTAATCAAAATCACATTAGCATGTAGTACAGGCACCCTTAGATTATAGTAGCCCATCCCCACAGGAGCAACGTGGAGAGAATGCAGAAGAGACACCAGCATTGCTGCTAATGGGATCAACACGTTTGGGTTTTAGATGGATGCAGGTCAAAACTGAGCTGAGCATTATACCCACATAACCACACACACATTTAATCATCTGTGTCAAGTTGTTAAAGCGCATTTTTGTAGCATAAATCACAATTATGTTTCCTTGTTCAGTGGCAAATGTGTCAATAAAATTGAGAAAAGTGGATCAATGGCGTAAGACAGTTAAAACCATCCTGATCCCCCACAGTGATCGGTTATTCAGGCTTTGTGTGTGGCATTGTCGATTAAGAGGTTTCACTGACCTCTGTTCTGTGTGTTCTGGTGGCAACTAGGGCTGTCAATATTAGCATGTTCGTTAACACATGCAATTTCATTAATTTTGTTTAATGCTGATTATTTTTTAGTGATGTTAAAGGGATAGTTTGCCCAAACATGAAGAAATTCTCACCCTCATGTTGTTCCAAACCCATAAGACTTTGGTTAATCTTTGAACCACAAACTAAGATTTTTTTTAATGAAACCCGTTAAAGGATCCTTATGAATCGAGTGGTTTAACCAAGTCGAATAGATAAGATCGCTTTATATGATAAACAGATTTCGTTTAGGCACACGTTTATATGTGAAGAAAAGCCTAAATTAGATCTGTTCATTGAAAAAAAGATTGTATCTCTTCTCATGACTTGTATTAAAATGCTTGATTCATATGTATTTGTTTTACAAAGTCTTTATGGCTTTAAGTTTTGGTTACCTACCTGGACTTTTAATGGAGGCACAGAAACCTCTCAAGTTTCCTTAAAATATCTTAATCTGTTTTTTAAAGATTAACCAAAGTTGGTTTGGATGGAATGACATGAGAGTAAATTATGACACAATTTTAATTTTTGGGTTAACTATTCTGTTTACATATTTATTCAGCTTAACATTCTATTTTGTGTGATTTCTTAAGTGATCAGATTATTCGGTTCTCATTGAAACTGTAGATTGGAGCACATAAGTTGGCTTTCCTTTGTATGGTGAAATATAATTAAATTTAAAATAAAACTCAGTAAGTGAAATATCTTTGAGAAAAATGCAAACAGCAGCAAATACTTTACATATTCAGTTTTTGTTTGTGTGAGTGAGATCACTGTTGCATTTACACTACAAGTGTCATTCACACAAATTGCTGAACCTAATAACTACTAGTATAGTAATAAGGACTAGTATTTAGTTTTCATATTTTAAAATGAAACTGAGTATGCTAACTATGCAAAATATTAGACATTAATTGGAATGATTAATGAATGTTTTTTTTTTTGTTTTTTTTAATAGTTGTCTCTGCATATTAAGCTGGAATAGACTATGATAAAGTATTTTAGCATTGGGGAAAATGCACAATTCAACCACTGTAGCCCACTAAAAACTCTGGGATTGTGGTGCATTATGCTGCTGGCCCTGACTGTACTGGACAGAGCTGTATCTGTGGATCAAAAGGGTTCTCCAGAAAGCTGTCGATAAGCATGTCGATAGAGTTGCCTCTTCTGGTTGTTCAGCATGTGAGTGTGCAGCCGTCAGCATTTGTGATAAAGATATATCCATCGAAAGTCCTGAAGGCTCATACTCTGATTAAGAATGACCTTTCCAAGGACTAACAAAACTTAACTTTTTATAGCTAACTTACCCAAACTCTTACCCACCAGCCACACATCTTAATAAGTTTCAGTGCTACAGTACTGATGGAGAGAAGGTAATTTCAGGCACAGATATACAATATGAGGGTGTCTGGCTGGCAGTCAGCATTCTAATTCATCCCAAAAGTGTTTAACAGTTCAGGTAAGCAGGGTTGTTCGCCATTCAGAAGTGGATTAAGAATGCCTTTTAAATTCCAGTTTCTATAACTGAATTTGAACTGATGTAGCAAACAGGATTCCAAATTGCAAATGTAAGTGGAATTAAAATGAATTGAAATGCACAGAAATTTGCACAGTCTTGCAAGACTTTTGGGGTCAGTAATGTTATTGAAAGAATGATCTTATGCTCACCAGCGCTGATCATAAATTGATGTATTACTGCTTTTGTATTTGATCACAAATATAAAAGCAGTACTATTGAGTCATATTAAATCATAGAATATTGTTTTCTATTTTAATATATTTTAAAATGTAATTTATTTCTGTGATGGCAAAGCTGAATTTTTCAGAAGTCATTACTCCAGTCTTCAGTGTCACATGATCCTTCAAAAATCATTCCAGTATGCTTATTTGATGCTCAAGAAACATTTCTTATTATTGTCAATGTATAAAACGGTTGCTTTATATTTCTTGTAGAAACTGGAATAATTTTTTTTTTTTTTTTTAAAGAATTCTTTGATGGATAGGTCAAAAGAACAGCATTTATTTGAAATAGTCTTTTCTGTCACTTCAGTCACTTACTGACCCTAAACTTCTGAACCTTTGCAGGGGCATGGGAAGTGGGGGTGCTGTGTTTTCACAGGACAGTAAATGCAATGCAAATGTTTTGTTCAGTTACATTTATTCATTTTTTTTATCATTTAATAATTTGTTTGTATTAAACACTTTAAATGGGCTATAAAAATGTTTTTTTTTTTTCTTTAAAGAACAACTAAGATCAAATAAAAACACTTTACAGGCTCAAGCATATAGTTTCTAATAACGTGTTTTTAAGTAACAGTTTTAAATAGTGTTGAAAACATTCATAATGAATGTGCAGTCATTGAAGCGTGAGATCGCAATGAACTTTCATCTTTTAAGTGATTATAAAGGAAGCGCTCGTTGCACGCATTCTACCATGCCAAATCATGCACGCAGCACTGCATATGCTTGATTTTATGTTTCTGAATGTTGTTGATACTTTAATAACAAATATTATAATGTATCACCGTTTATGCTGGGATCTGTAGGTCATGGCGAGATGACATGTAACTTAAAAGTGGAGCATGGAAATCTCATTGATGTACTGAAAAAAAAAAAGTGTTATACTTTTTATTTGTTTAAAATGTTAGGCTAATGTATTTCTCGTGTTCAGTCAAATGTTCAGTCTTTTTTTTTTTTGCGATATGCTTGTTGTTTCCTGGAGTTTTGATGTGTTTTATATACTCTGTATTGTTTCTTAATGGTTTCTTAATAAAGCACACCGCACGCCCAACCTAAAAAAACATCTTCCCATGCCCCTGAACCTTTGTGTATATTACTGAATATATTTACCTAGAAAAACAAAGTTTGTCAAGACAAAAAAAATAAAATTGTTTTTAAAACATTGATGTTTATGGACAAAAAGAAAACAAAAAGTTAGACTGAGAGAGACTGCACACTTTTATAAGATTTTATAACCTTATTAGTTGGATTTAGCTGGAATTGATAAACTTGTTAATTTTGGGGGTGTCCAGATACATTTAGCCAAACTTCTAATGCAGTTAGGTAAATGAGAAAGAAGTAATGGAAGACGTTTCAGTGCCTACTTAGACACATTATTTTCACCACTCACAGAAACGACTGAATTTAGTTGACTGTGAAACTCATCACTCGGACTTTATTGACTGAAACTGCCTCCCTAATAATATAATGTGGTTTGTGCAAAGCTAATGATTATTTCTTTGAGCGTACTGATGCGCATCTGAGAATTTTTTTTTTTTTACCCATCTTAGATTAACCATGTTATACCCGCAACAAGAAAAAGATTTACATTATTAGGTAAATATGTTAATGTAATCTCATCCACTCCCCGTGGTCCTTCCATAACTTCATTTTCCCAGGAGGAATTGCATTGCAGTCAGGATGAGTTTAACTGTGCACAGAGTATGAGTGGAGCTCTTTCTTATTTTGTCTTTATAAAGAAATAAACACATGCATTTTTCCTCTGAGACCTCAGCTTTGCTCAGCAAATTAAGCTTGACATTGACTCTGTGCATCTCTGCTTTGTTATTGTAGTGTATCCCACTGTCAGTCAGTTAACTATTATGTTTGAGTTTAGGGCCACAGGCCTTGCATAGTTGTGTGAGAGCATCTCTAATCGTCAGGGAATGCATCAGTCTGAACTCATCGTCTTTTGAGTCTGAGCTGACCTCTGGCTCGTACTGCCTGAGAGAATGTGTCGAGTTCATCACTTTCTTACAGTTACATCCACAAACCATTCATCTAACAGTGTGGGTGTTGTTCTGATGGCTCAGAACAGGAGAGTTATTAGATTAACGTCAGTGGACTTGAACTTGAAAAATGGTGAATTGACAACTTTGCGTGGTTGAAACAACATACCTCCTGATTCTGATGTTCAGTCATGTTTATTTTGTGCAATAACTAGGAAGAGATTATCGGTTTACATGTGTTTAAGGCACTACAGTGATCTGTCATGACACATTAAAGAGCCACAAAACGATATTATTGTTTGAATTTCTTTAAAAAATGACAAAATTTGTAAGCTAAGACCTTTTTATATATATATATATATATATATATATTTATATATATATATATATATATATATATATATATATATATATATATATATATATATATATATATATATATATATATATATATATATATATATATATATACACCAAAAGTAACCTTCTCTGTCTTGTCTTGTGCAATGTCAGTGTCTAATATATCGATATTTGTCGTCCATGTATCGATAAGGTATTGCCGCAGAAAGTAATCACGGTACTATGCTGTATCGATACCCCACCCCACCCCGCCCCACCCCTACTTTAAAGGCCCGTTTGAGGGTCAAGACTTGGCTTTAGGGATAAGGTGATAAGGTTTGGGTTAGGCACTTAGTTGTGATGGGTAGGGTTAGGGTAGAAGGTAGAGACTGTATTGTGTCTATAGTGAATATACTAACAAAGATAGATGTACAATAATGTGTGTGTTTGAGTGATGCAAACAAATCATTGCATTGTTACGCTATGAATCAATTAAATGAATCACAGTTTGAAGTGATTTGAAGACCTTTTTTTTTCTCCTGAAATTTAAATCAGAGATACTGTTAAAACAACTTTGTCTTAATGCTGTCATAAAGAAGGATCATGAAACTAGCCTAATGACAGTCTTTAGATGATGTCATGAGCACATTAAAGTGCATTAAAATAATTACGATATTCCCAGTGTTGCTATATTTTACACTGGTATAGTGCCGTTACCAAACCACTGTGAGTATTTTGCTGTGTGAACAAGTGGGAACCAGGGCAGCATGTGCAGTGAATGAAAAGCCCTGTGGGCACAGTAGTCTTCAGGGTTAGGGAGGAGAGAGAGGAGATAAGACAGACTGCGTTTCCCAGGAGGCTGTGCTATCTCTAGCAGTCAGCCAGACAGTAAGAATGGGTCATTCAGTTTATTCAGACACATGCTGACAAAGCCAAAAACATACACGCTCACATACTCGCATAAAAACGCTGTTCAAACAAACCCGCTCTGTTACATACATTTCCCTAGTCGCACACCAACAAGCCTTGCATGTTGGGTTAAGCTCTGGCCTTTAAAAAGATTTTTTTTCTCTGTCAGTCTCAGATCCAGTGTGGCTCCCATAGATGAGGACTGGGCCTCAATTTGCAGAGCCACAATGGCCGTATGCTGATGAAGAGATATCTCAAATGAGATTCACAGCTGTCTTTTTCTCATTTCTTCAGAGAAGGCTACACAATAGCGGAATCCAGCTAGAGACATGTCATTCACTCTTATGATTATAGATGGGGTTCAGGCAACAATGGATTTGAGGTGTCAGAGAAGGTGAGAAGGTCTTCATAAATCTTCTTTTATACACTGAAAATTACTCAAAAGACTGTGAAGAATGGGAGTGAGAGAAATAAGTCTGGCTACTATTGATTTGTAGTTGGGTTCCCAGACATATCGAGATGCATAATTTATGGGAATGCTGTGTGATCTGGGATAAAACTTGATTTTCGGTGGGCTTCAGTTTTGGTCAACAATGTGGCAAGTGGAGATGAAGAAACAAGAAACTGAAATTGTAATAATATTTCTCTAATAATATTTTTACTTTAT
The DNA here is from genome assembly GCA_037101425.1 of Elopichthys bambusa. Classification (NCBI taxonomy): domain Eukaryota; kingdom Metazoa; phylum Chordata; class Actinopteri; order Cypriniformes; family Xenocyprididae; genus Elopichthys; species Elopichthys bambusa. The sequence goes on from CM074440.1 coordinate 14,598,370, forward strand.
CAAATAGGTAAGTATTAGATCATTATACGGTTTTTGAGTCATGGATTAAGTCATTTTTCGGATCAGCAAAAAACAAACATTATTAAAGACAAGTGAACAGTCATTAATAAAACAAGAAAAAATACACTAATTACAAGCATAGATAAATACAATATAACAAAGTTACAAATAGTAGTCTGACAGTAGTATTCAGGTACATAAATGTAATAAGTGTAAAATAGCACTATAGTGTTCACTGCATGAATTAAAGATTCATCTTTGTTAAAGCTGTGTTTTGTTGTTTGATTACATTAATGACAGACAGCAGCAGGTATATAAAGGCTGCTGTCACTTTAAGACCTAATGCACGGGTCCAATATAATGATACACATCCGATTTTCTTTCTCATCTGTTTATGCATACATCTGTGCATACAGATAATGGCGCACAAGTGCCGAACTGAGTTTTCTTTTGCCTCTTCTTGTGCTTAAAGTGTCTGAAATGTGTAAATTGGCAAGAGGAAACACATGCAAATGATAAACTTTCACTCTATGATTGTTAAATGTAACAATTAATCTGCAAATCACATGCGTGCCGAACCATGGGGCCTGGTCTGTACGGATCACGGATCAACTACAATCCGTTACAGCCCTACTATTAACCGATCAGCATCCAGAAGCTAAAGTGCTTTTCAGCATTAGTTCGTATTTTATCCTTAAACATTTCTCTGTGTTGCTTCCTCTCATAGGTCGGCAGACGTGTCCACCAGAGAAGTTTGACTGTGGTGGCTCGACAAGCAAGTGTGTGTCATTGTCATGGCGCTGCGATGGTGAAAGGGACTGTGAAAATGGAGCAGATGAGGAGCAGTGTGCTGCAGGTAAGTCCAGGGAGGGAGAGAGAAAGAGAAACTTGCTAGAAATAGCTCCTGTCTGGATAATGCATAGTCAGACTTCAGCGCAGTATGTGTGTGAACTTAATGGAGTGGAGTGTAGGTAGTGATGTGTGAGTGAAATACAGAAACACACAGATGTTTGATGTTATCGTAGGTGACAGTCTTTTCATTATGTACTCCTGATGTGTAGGATAGATATTACAGAATGCTCTGGATCTTAAAAAAAGTGGGGCCGAATTTTAGTTTCAGATGCCGAACAGTTGGTTCTTGCATTGATAGATTCTTAGTGTGTGAATGCTGTATGTGTTGTGACTATAAATAAAATGGCAAAATAGCAATTCTGCTTACACACGCTCTTTCTCTCTCTCCCTTCTGCTCTCTCTCTCTTTCTCTCACACACACACACTAATCTAGCTGCCAAATACAGGTATTTCAGTTTAATATTAGATTATAAACAAATATTGATTTTTGCTTTGCTCTTTGACATGCAACCTATACAAGCATTGATTCTCCCACTACCTCTTTTATGGAGATATTATGTATTATACATTTGGCCTTTTAAAGCCCTTCTAAGGATCTTAAGGATCTTTAAGGATCTTTATCATTATAACAACTACTGATGTACATCTGAAAGGGTCATAGATAAAAGCAAACTCAGCATTTTAACTCCATTTCCAATGTTTCCAGTATTAGACTAAATCACCTGTTGATTATAATTAGTAGTATAATATTGTCTATTGTCTTTGACATTTTTATATGGAAGAATTTAATTATCACCAAAGTCACACAGCACAGAATGATCAGTTTTGATTTGAAATTAAGCTTTTAGTTTTAGTTTAACAGTGCTGAACATTTAAATCAGTTTATTAACTGAAAACTGAATGTTCTATAATCCTATAATCGCATCTCTAAATTAGTTATACATTAGAAGCTGTCCATATGTTGTTGTTTTATTGTCAGTTAAAATGTAAGAACTGTATGTGTACCACTTCACAATTTAAAACCTAAATATACTGATGAGATCGCACTGGTTGAGCATAAAGAGGATGCAAAAATATTATTGTGTTTCTGCGTTGACCATTATCCATTAATGTCTACAAAATACATATTTCACTATTTAATTGCCTTGTTGTGTTCATAATATGTAATTATCCTGCCTCTTATCCAGCCTAGACACGTGTGCTTTTCATATCTCCAAACACAGCCGAGCGAAGTCTCTTGTCTTTGTGTCACTATAGGCTTACGCTTTCTCTTATACTTAATCATGTAATAATGAAATACAGGACACGTCTTTCAACTCTAGCTCGATCTTTTATGTTTTTCCATTTTCTAACTATTAGCACTATGATTAGCACTGTGACAGCGTTTGTTTATCTCTGTGGATTTATAGCTGTGATTTGCGTGTCGCACGGTCCTGCGCTGGAAAATAAGAGCATTAACATCACTGTAATATTTCACTGTGCTGCTGATTATAATTGATTTCCTGCTTGATGTCTGGTCCTGAGACTTCTATTTTTTTATTATGGAATAACCTGCAGGACTGCTCCTTTTGATTTATAATTGAAGGCATTAAGACACGGTCTATGAATACATATTACTCTTAATGCTGTACAGCCCATAACTTCTGAAGAATCATGTTCCCACAAAAATCACATTTCAAATCCTTTTCAAATCGGTCACCTCCACATGAACCAGAAGCTTATCAGTCAGGTGTGGCAGAACAGGGATGATTGTAACATTTTTTGGGGTTTTGCTCATTTATTATGAAACATGTTTAGCCTAAACCTTTAAAAGTCTTTACAATTATGTTTTTGATCTATTGTAAATACATATACTACCATTTTTGATTATTATCACAGCTGAAAATGGTTTTTCTGTTTAATATTTTTGTGGAAATCATGATACTTTTTTTTTCTTTTCAGAATTCTTTTAGTAGAAAAGTTCAAAAGAACAACATTTATTATTATTTTAAGATGTTCCTTAAAGTTCACTTATAGTAAGTAAGTGTTTTGAAAACATTATCCATGTAATTGTCATTTACAGACAAAGCATTATGCAATCACTTACTTAGGGTTTGTGATGCAGCTGCTGTTGGATCCAATACAGTTGGCTGCTTCACCTTTCAATAAAAGTTTCTTAGCTAACTGTCCAACACTGTGCCTCATTTACAAAATAAAATGCTCAGAACAAACATATAATCCTAAGACGCTATCCAGACAAGGACGCCATTAAAATTAACCATACATTTGTTTCCAACGCTGGGGCTTCTGTAGTCTGTACAGAGACGCAGATGAGCTGTTTAAACCGTATGTGTTAAAGCAAACTTTCTTTTACTCTTGAATTTGTCCTGTTGTCGACATACGTTATACTATAATACATAATGCTAAAAACATAATACTGTTTTAGTGTTTTAATTTACTGAAAGGGTCAGCAGTGCCCTTTTAGTGGCTTTACCAGACTCCACACATATATGTAAAGCCTGCTGCACTCACAAAGCTCTTTGCCGTGTGCAAAAGGTTGGAAGATTTACATAAAACATATCTTGTGGAGTCACAGACATGAATAATATACCTCCTTACATCATATTCCCATTTCTGTAGAAGAAGGTGGTATTTGCCCTCAAACTCAGCTGTCCTTTTGCTCTCTACTCTCTCTTTCCCCTCTATTACCTTAATCTCCAGATACACTGCGAAGGAAGCTTTTAAGTATAAATTATTATCTGTACCCTGCATTAAAAATGCACAATCAAAGTACCTTTTGCTCTTGTGGAAGCCCTGTGAAGAAAGTTTGAAAGGTTTTAATTTCTGAAACTGCATTTAGGCAGAGAGAGGGACCCCTGCTGAGGCAGAGCTGTGGCGTTTAGCTCATTATGTAGGTGGAGCTCCATGATTTGAGGGGGGAAAAAAAATTCTCAGATGTATGAAGTTAAATTGCTAGTTGCTTATATTCTTAATAATAAATGTCCATGTTTGTGTTTATAAAGTACAGAGCCAAATAAACACAAACATTTTTTTTACTTGTACATTTTTTAGTATTATTCCCCGAGTTTTGCTTGAATTTAAAAATCAGACTTCTAGCTTTGCTTGGCCAAACTAACAGCATGATTGTAGAAGTTGTGAAGGAACGTTTACACTGTTGTATGGATTTCTGTCAATCCATTAGTAAAAATGTACTGATTATTTGACATAAATAATTCAAGCTAATACCGTTCCATGCCACAGTAGCATGAATTAATGTGCTACTAAACATCTCAAGCAAAACTCTGAGTATCTTTCAACAATTTTATGTCACAAACCAGTTTATATTAAGATATTTTGAAGATTGTAGCCAAATAGTTTTGATGACCGTTGACTTCCATTGTATGGCAAAAACAAAATATCGAAATATCTTCTATGTTCTACAAAAGAAAGTCATAGAGTTTTGGGAAAACATCAGGGTAAGTATTTTCCTTATTTTATGTTTGGGTGTACTATGTGTTTAATATCTTGTTCATACCAAGAAACAGCTATAATAGCATCCACACCAACAGAAGCTAACATTCTATTTATTATCAGTGTGTGCTGCAGTTATGTCGTCTGCCTCATAGAATGCTTGAGCTTTAGTCAGGTGGATTCTGATTGGCTGTCAATGTTTTTATTGTTCATCAGCTGGAAAAAAATTCTGAAAGTGATTCTAACGGTTCCTTTTTGTTGTTAACAGTTATAGCTGTGGTGTGGAATTTGTTATTCATAGAATTAGAACGATTATTAAAACTCTATTGTAGTGCTGTCAACCGATTAATCACACCTACAACATTAAAGTTTTTGATATATTTTTATATTATAATAATTTCACATTTAATCTCCAAATTAGTGTAGAAACAACATAAAGACAGTATATTTTAAATATTTTATCTAACAGGTAGGAAATACAGCTACAGAAATTGAATAAAGTTATCAAACACTTCACAGTCTTCTCTGCATAAATTATAAATTAAATATAGATTAATCTTTTATTAAAGCTGTAAAAGTTCAACAGTCAAGAGCAGTGAGTGATTTTCTTTTTTTGTTTGTTTGATTACCTTTAATGACAGAATGCAGAAGGTTTATTAGGCTGCTGTAAGCAGGTTACTTTAAGACCTGACGCACATGACACTCACAACTCTTTACGTTCATTTAAGACTTCAATTAACTAATTTAAGAGTCGGCTGTGCTTACGAGGATACTCGACAAAACGGGCATTTTGGCATAATTTTGTGTTTTTGTCCGTTTAAACATGAAAGAGAACTCAATGCAGCCGGTGTGGTGCCTGAAGTGGCTTTCTGAATGAACAACTATGATGTAGAGGGACAATCTGGTGTCAAAACATGCGTCAATGAATTCAAGTCACATCCCTCAGTTTGATTTGTTAGCACTGCACCTGGACAAGAGAGGTTAGATACCTCAAATGTAAGAATTTTTTGTAAGAATAAAGAATTTGTAAAATAAAGGTGCTTCTCAGCTCCTTTTATGTCTATTAAATGCTTGAGTGTTTGTGTTTTATGATGTAATATAATTGGTTTATTACCAAAGTTAGATTTGTGTCATGCTGTGGGTGATATTACCCTTGAGAACTCACGACTCTCTCTCTTTATCATTTTGTGTTCCCTACCTCTGCCTCTCATTGTACATCCATAGAGATTAATGTACCGCACAGACACCCACTTGATTCCTGCAGACCCATCAGAAACTAATTAGGAGAGATACTAAAACATTGCTAAAGCAATAAAAAAGAGATTACAATGTGACGTGTGAAACTCTAGAGTATACTCAAGAGAAGTAGACTTCTGCATTGGAAATTTAACTGTTACTATTAATGCATTTTTTTCTCCAACCATTTTACACATTTCTCCAAACTAAGGTCAGTGGTCTCCAAACAATTAAAACAGCCATCCATACTGACTCTTACCATTGAAAAAGCATGTTTATCAATGAAGATCCTTCTCTTTTTTTTTTTTAAACTTCTGTTTTCACCTCTCATTTCTGTCTGGCCAGAGAATTTCATTCACACAATGTTTTCTCAAGCTTTGGATTTAATGAAAGAACAGATGTAAATGTTGAACCCACACCTTGAACGCACTTGAATCAAACAGGCCCTTTATTGCTTGGAGAAGAGTTACTTTGTCAAAGCTTGTGGTTGAAATCTTCCTATCTACAGGAAGAAATGTTTATTAAGCTCCAAATCAACAAATTAGCATGATTTCTAAAGTGGATCATGTGATACTGAAGACTGGAGTAATGGATGCTGAAATTCAGCTTTTCCATCAAAGAAACAAATTACATTTTAAAATATATTCAAATAGAAATCAAACATGAAGTTGCATTTGCAGGTCACTCAGGGTCAGAGGAAGGTCATGTTTGCTGTGTGCATACTGTAGCCACTATCACTGAAACGTAAGCATGTTTACTATGACAGGTACTCAACTGTGAACTCATTCTCGTGTAGCTACCTTGGCCACACACCAGAGCCTATTCAGTGAATTAAGATGGAATGGAAATTGCAGTCAAGCACTGAGGGGTGTAATATCATTGCCTTGAGATGACTATGAGAGCAGATAAGAGAACCAAGGGGAGCTAGTGACACCCAGTAGATCTTAATGTGGGTGGTGCAAATAATAGTAAAAATACTGAGATTGAAGGAAGATTATATATTAAACACCAGAAAAGATAGAAAATACAAACATGTGAACCAGTCTCTTAGTTTGTGGAGAAAGAGATTATGCGTGGGAGTATATATATGCACAGTTGTTTGAGTGAATGTGTTATATTTGCTGTTCTTGGTAAGGCAAGCAAACCGTCTTCTCTGTGTCCTTTAATATATTAAAACAGTGTGGGTGTAATAAATTGATTCTCTCTGTTCCAAAACCTAGTAAATGTAGGCAGCATCCTAAAAGGAACCTAACAAGGGCCTCATTTGGGGTCTTCTACATACACTATATTGCCAAAAGTTTTGGGACGCCTGCCTTTATGTGCACATGAACTTTAATGACATCCCATTCTTAATCCGTAGGGTTTAATATGGAGTTGGCGCACCCTTTGCAGCTATAACAGCCTCAACTCTTCTGGGAAGGCTTTCCACAAGGTTTAGGAGTGTGTTTATGGGAATTTTTGATCATTCTTCTAGAAATGCATTTGTGAGGTCAGGCAGTGATGTTGGCGAGATGGCCTGGCTCACAGTCTCCGCTTTAATTCATCCCAAAGGTGTTCTATCGAGTTGAGGTCAGGACTTTCTGCAGGCCAATCAAGTTCCTCCTTACCAAACTCACTCATCCATGTCTTTATGGACCTTGCTTTGTGCACTGGTGCGCAGTCATGTTGGAACAGGAAAGGGCCATCCCCACACTGTTCCCACAATGTTGGAAGCATGAAATTGTCCAAAATGTCTTGGTATGCGAAAGCATTAAGAGCTCTTTTCACTGGAACTAAGGGGCCAAGCCCAACCCCTGAAAAACAACCCCACACCATAACCCCTCCACCAAACTTTACACTTGGCACAATGCAGTCAGGCAAGTACCGTTCTCCTGGCAACCGCCAAACCCAGACTCGTCCATCAGATTGCCAGACAGAGAACAGTGATTCATCCCTCCAGAGAACACATCTCCACTGCTCTAGAGTCCAGTGGTGGCATGCTTTACACCACTGCATCCGACACTTTCCATTGCACTTGGTGATGTAAGGATACATTACTTATATGCAGCTGCTCGGCCATGGAAACCCATTCCATGAAGCTCTGTGATTTTACGTGGCCTACCACTTCGTTGCTGTTGTTCCTAATTGCTTCCACTTTATGATACCACTAACAGTTGACTGTGGAATATTTAGTAGTGAGGAAATTTCACGAATGAACTTATTGCACAGGTGGCAACCTATCACGCTACCACACAATTCATTGAGCTCCTGAGAGTGACCCATTCTTTCACAAATGTTTGTAGAAGCAGTCTGAATGTCTAGGTGCTTGATTTTATACACCTGTAGCCATGGAAGTGATTGGAACAGCTGAATTCAAAGATTTGGAGGGGTGTCCCAATACTTTTGTCAATAATAGTGTATATATAGCAGGTGTGCGTGCGTGCGTCATAGAACACACTACCATTCAAATGTTTGGGGTTGGTAAGTTTTTTTTTTTTTTTTTTGTTTGTTTGTTTTGTTTTTTATCTTTAAGTATGTTTAAATATAAGTCTCTTATGCTCACCAACGCTGCATTTATTTGATCAAAATAATAAAATTGTGAAAATATTATTACAATTTAAGAAAGTCATTTTCCTATTAAAATATATTTTAAAATGCAATTTATTCCTGTGATGGCAATGTTGCTTTATCAGCAGTTATTACTCCAGTTTTCAATGTCACATGATTTATCAGATATCATTCTAATATGTTGATTTGCTGCTCAAGAAACATTTCTTATCAATGTTGAAAACAGTTGTATTGTCTAATATTTTTGTTTATTTATTTCTTTTATTTTTTTCAGGCATCTTGGATGAATACTTCAAATAACATCATTTATTTGAAATAGAAACTTTTTGTAATAATGTCAAAGTCTTTACTGTAACTTTTGATCAATTGAATGCATCCTTGATCAAATTTATTCATTTCTTTAAAAAAAAAAAAAATCTTACTGACCTCAAACTTTTAAATTATAGTGTAAATATTTTTGATGAAATAATTTATTTCACTAAGAAATTGGAACTATTTAAAACTATCATTGCATTTTATAATGTATTATATTATTGTTATATTATCATTATTTTGTACTTTTAAATATATATAATAACATATTTTTAATATCTGGCATCTTGGATGATTTTTCTCAGAAGCTTGTTGCAGAGCATTTTGGTGTTGCCTTGTCCATTAAGGATGTCTATGTAGGTAGCTCACTAGGATTTGCAACAGAGCATTGGTCTTTCTCGCCCCCTTTTTGTTTTTGCTTTTTCACCCAGAGAAGGCTTTAGCACTTCTTTGGGTGCTGTGAAAATTCTCATCAAAAAAAACACAACCTATCACAATCTACAACACTCTGCTGCTGCTATACCACTGAGGAGGGCTTGACCGTAATAACAAAGTATTACAGTATCTGCTGAAGCATTTCCTCAAGGGAGATTCAGAGGGGCTAGATGCGACACAACCAGAATATCTATTAATCTGATTATATCAGTATCTTCACGATTATTACCAACAGCTAATGTGATTACAGCAAATAATAAATCTGTTTCCATGCATCAATGTAAAATTATAATTACAGCACTGGTGGAAAGTATAAGCCGTGCAATATTTTAGATATCTATTTGTGTGATGTTGTTCTTGGTGTTCATTTTATTTCCTGGGTGACATTGAAGATAATGAATTCTGATATTTGCTGTCTGATACTGTATATGCTAATCCCCTGATGGAAGCATACAGGAATTGACAATGATTCCCAGTGAAATTAATGAATCATTTGCTTCTTGATAATGCTAGAATGTATGTTGGTTCATTTCAAATCTAGGCTTTAATCATTATTATGACAATCCAATGGGTTTTATTCCATTATGGAATATTTTGTGCACATGGGACACATACATGGTCTATACAGGGAAGCTTTTGCCCTTTAAGGCTTTCTGTGGGTGGGAATATTGGCTGTGTTCAGCACACAGTTGCATAGGCCGAGGTGTTTGCGCCCGTGTAATTCCAGACATTATGCTGAACACCTTCTATCCCCTGACAATAGCCTGATATTTCTCTTCCATCTGCACTGCCATTTGGTAATCCACCCAGAGGTAATGCCCCCCTACCCCTGGTCAACATATATCCGCACTTCAGCAGGTGTGAAAATGTCTTTCCTTTCACCGTGCAGAGAGGTTTGTCCAGAGCGCTCTGCTCTAAATGAATTTGTAGCACAGAGGGGTCAATAATTTCCAAACTATATAATAGCACTTTAGACCATTTCAGCTACTCTCACTCATTTTTGCACTGTAAAAAGGAACTTGCACTTGTTACCTTGAGGAGCTATTTCTCTTATGAGTCACATTGCGTTATCTAACACATAAAATGACCTTTATTGGTGTCAACCAAGTCAGGTTTGATTGAGTCATATTAATTAATTTCTTGGAGATGGATACAAATTTTGCTCATTTAGATGCTTATACATCAAGGTTAACTTCAAGTCAGTTAAAGGTCCTATGGAATTAAAAAAAAAATTTTTTGGCTTTCAGATCATGTGTGTTATACCATTTATATGCTAATGTACTCCTAAATGTTGACTAAATTTACTTTTAGCAGATCATGGGCTATTTAAGTTTAAATAGCAAAACTATTTTTCTATAGTGTAAATAGTAGTTAAGTGCTAGTTACATTAAATGTAAATGGTGTTAGATGCAATTTATACTTAGTGCAAATAGTGGCAGATACCATTTGCACCTCAGTGTATTTTTGTACATTTTATAAACAGTATGCAATAATAACATATTCAAGCCGCGTTTCCACCAAAATTACCCAGAACAATTTGCCCCAGGAACTTTTTGTCCCCCAAGACCTATTGCTGTCTGTGTTTCCATCACGGTCTACACTGTGAAGATTAGTCCGGTGACATAGGACTGCACACAACGTATAAGCTTAATAAAGCCTGAACCTCGCCATCAGTTCATCTGTTGTATTTTTTTTCCTGAACTTTGGGAAAAAAAACAAAAACAAAGTACTACTTCGCGAGCAGGGACATTCTGAGGGGGAAATTTTTACCCGGAACTTAATTTAGACCCTGGTCCCTGCGGTTGAAAGACACCGAGTACACACCAAAGTCACTAGTTCCAAGGGAGAGTTCCTACAGTGGAAATGTGGCTTTATTGTACATTTATTAAAATAATAAATGGATGCTGCCTTATTGGGACCTGTCAGGCACACATACTGAGGCAGACAGGTAAGTGAATCAACAGATGTTTATTTGAAACAGAGGCACGGACACTGGCAACAGAGAATACAGGTCAATGAACAAGCACTTAGGAACAGTGACTTAGCTGGAGAGTGAACGGATGAATGTCTTTGCAGGTGAAGGATCCACGGGGAATGGAGAGCTGACGATGGAAGACGGATGGAAGAGGATTCAGGGATCACAGGTGAGTAACAGGTAAGGAGTACAGGTACATGAGACGCAGTGCTTGCAGTAGACGTAGTGCTTTCCATTGACGAGACCAGACCCTGTGGTGCAGGAAGTGAGAGTCTTTATAGTGAGAGTGATGAGTGCTAACAAAGGTGATGACTTTCAGGTGCAGGTGATTGGCAAGAGAGTGCAGGTGAGGAACCAGAGGGATGCTGGGAAATAAAGTCTGGGGAAGGTGATACAGACGGTGACTGTGACAGTACTCCCCCCTCCCAGTAGGCATGTCCTTGCGCTGTAGATAGATAAGCCAGGGAGGTGCTGGCCAGTCGGGAAGCCACGGAGGTGCTGGCCAGTCGGGAGGCCACGGAGGTGCTGGCCAGTCGGGAGGCCACGGAGGTGCTGGCCAGTCGGGAGGCCACGGAGGTGCTGGCCAGTCGGGAGGCCACGGAGGTGCAGGCCACTCGGGAGGCCATGGTGGGGCAGGTTCTTTGGGACACCATGGTGGGTCAGACCCTTCGGGTTCTGTGGCCTTGGCCCAGACCCTAGGATCGGCCACCAAGGTCGGGGACGACCCCACTGGTAAATGGCCTCCTCCCAGTCCAAACCAGTGAGATTGGGGAGCTCTCTGGGATCAACGAAGTTCACCCCGATCCTATACAAATTTTTGATTTTTTTCATCGTCCAGGGAGCTGGTCTGGACGAGACGGCAGAATCTGTCCATGAAAGTGAACAGATTGCGGCTGGATTGAGCTGCCGCCACGATCTGCCCAGCGAATTCCCAGCCAGAATCCATGGTGCTCTGCATGGGGTCTGGTCTTCTGTCAGGCACACATACGAAGGTAGACAGGTAAGTTAATCAACAGGTGTTTATTTGAAACAGAGGCACGGACACTGGCAACAGAAAATACGGGTGAGTCAATGAACAAGCACTTAGGAACAGTGACTTAGCTGGAGAGTGAACGGATGAATGTCTTTGCAGGTGTAGGGTCCACGGTAGTGATGTGACATTTGACACCGAAGCTTTGAAGCTTGTATCAAAAAAACGAAACAGTGAAGCACTGTACCGGAGCTTGATTCGTACAATGAAACAGTCCAAAATGGCTGGGTCGTCTGGGACGCAAAGGCAGCTTTTTCCACCTTTTGACCACAAGATGTCGTTAGTGTTTTGAAAAGCTTTGAGTAATGAACCTTTACGATACAGTTGAGGGGAAAGACTCGGTGCTTCGCAAAGCTTCATTTCACCATCACTAGTCCACGGGGAATGGAGAGCTGACGATGGAAGACGGATGGAAGAGGATTCGGGGATCACAGGTGAGTAACAGGTAAGGAGTACAAGTACATGAGGCACAGTGCTTGCAGTAGATGTAGTGCTTTCTTTTGAAGAGACCAGACCCTGTGGTGCAGGAAGTGAGAGTCTTTATAGTGAGAGTGCTAACAAAGGTGATGACTTTCAGGTGCAGGTGATTGGCAAGAGAGTGCAGGTGAGGAACCAGAGGGATGCTGGGAAATGGAGTCTGGGGAAGGTGATACAGACGGTGACTGTGACAGGACCTCACTTGTTCCTATCCCTAAAGCCCACACTGTAAAAAAAAAAAAATTTGCAGCAAGTAAAACACTGGCAGCAGTGTCACCAGCAATATACTGTAATTCTATGGTATTAATACTGTGAAATTATATTACAGAAACACAGGCAACAGTAACAGGCTTAAAAAAAAGTGAACCTTTATTTATAAAACCGTAATACATAAATACAGTAGATTACTGTTGAAAATGGGCTGTAAATTAATAGCAGTTGCTTACTGTGGAAAAATATTGCCCAGAATGCATTGTTTTCTACAGCAAATTACAGTTTTATTAGAAAACAGTATGTTACTGTCAGAATTTGGCCGTTTTTTACAGTAATTATTTTACAGTGCACCCCTACACCTACCCCATACCCTAACTATATTGAACCTGCTAATTAGTACAGGTGTCCTTGCATGGCTTTGAGCATGGTAACACCAAGTGAAAGTCTGCCCAATCAACACGATGACATTAAACATTAATGACATTAAATCCCACTATTAAATACCCATTAGACATTTCCACTTTTCACATTTTTTTAAATAACCATCTCTCTAAGCTAAAATGTTATGGGAAAAGGAAGAATAATGGGAACGAATTTTAAACTTGATTTCACTGAGAATTTCAATAAAACAGTAGCTCACTGCCCGAGTTCTATTACTGGTTTATTTTTCTCACACAAGAAGTCATATGCCAGAGTTGCCAAACAAAATGTCGTATTGCTTCTAAACTCGTGGCTGACTAATGAACCACACTGACAGCTCACAGAATGACTGGCCTGAACTAATTCCCTGTCCTCTTCAATTTCTACTTTTTCCTAGTATATCCTTTTTTCCTTACACTGTGCCCGCAGGCGCTGTTGTCAGCACTGGGAAAAGCCTCATGAGGAGAATCTCATCCAAAGCATCACAGTCTTTAGCTGCTTTAGTATGTTTGTGGCATCATGTCCCCTCAGCTCAGTTCATCGTGGTTACAGTCTCTCTCTCCCGGTGGAGGGTAGTCTTTCTCTCTGATACGGGATACTATGATATTATGGACTGATGGAGGACAGTGGTGAGCGCACCATTAACTCTGTGCTGACTTAGTGCCTCGAGCCATTTGCTGAGCGTAGCATGAGCCTCAATGCTAAAGATGCCTCTGGTGGCTTGTTCTCATAGATATGGGGTGGCCATTTAAATTGAAATATCTTTGGTGTAACTGTTGTGTTAAAAGTGTTCTAGTCTTCTTATGTATTGTTTTAAAAGGTGTGTTTTATATAGATATGAAAATGATTTCTATTTCAGTTTATTGTATCCAGACAAGTATGCAGTAAGCCAGCTATTTTCATTCTGCCAATGAAAAGCCTTCCAAACAAAGTTCAAACAGAATCAACCACCCTGGTTGCTCAGGTATTTTGGTTGGTCCCTCTGAGTAACAGTAGTGAATCAGAATAAATCCATCATTTTTAAAGAATTGATTGAATGAATGATTTAGTGACTCGCTCATAAAGAGTTTTTTTTGCCTCCTGAATCATTCAGTGTTTTGAACAAATAGTTTGGGTGGATGACTCAATGAATAACTCAAAGATAGTCACCTACTGGTGCGTTTATGTAACCTATAAAAAAAAAGTCACTTAAAAATCATGAAATAATTTTAAACATTGGAACGTCCTGTATTTTGGCATGCATCAAAAGCTATTTAAAAGGAATTTTGCTAATCATTTTATAATTGTAAGTAATTATTATACAACAGTTAGTTCCAGTCAAATATTCCATGTCTCTCAATTAACACCGGGACAGAACAGCTGTATGTATTTCATATTCACTTCTGCTATATTTATTTCAGCTCTCTGTTGTTTGCCTTTGTGTGGTTCAAGGTCACAGAGATATTGCTAATGTAAAGCCCTATCTACTACCTGTCTGTTGTTGGCCCGGGGAATGCGTAGGCTGTGTGACATTGGTCAGTGGAATTCAATTGACCTGCTTTGAGCTTTTCGTTTCCCCTTAAAATCCATTCACTGTTGTGCATGACCTCTAAAGGAGATAGCATCAAAATCCACACAGCAGATATATATCAGCAGCCTTTGAATGACGAAGTCAATCTGGCTCAGAGCTGTGTGTGTTTACTATCTACAATATACACTTTCATGTCTCTGTAACATTGGGAAAGGTGGAAATCCCATTTAATCTAAAATTGTTCTCAAAGAAACTGATCAGTTTGTTTTATTTCTGTATTGAAATTTCAAGCATTTGTTTGGCCCAAAGTCATTAGTTAGTAAATATGATTACCCAACAACTTAGCATTGAAAAGAGTATTTATAACTGTTATAATATCCATGTTTACAAACTTATAAAATACATTTTTACATTTTCTGAAAAAAGTTTTTTTAGTGTTCCTTGTCTATGAAAAAGCTAAAGAACATGCTAAATGCTAAATAGTTTCCAGGTCTATTTGGATGCTAAGGTGTTTTGGGAGTTTTTAGCACATTATATACAGTTTTTAGGATGTTCTTGTTGGTTGTTCTTGTGGGCGTTGCAAGATGGTTGCTTGGGTATTGTGGTTGGTTGCTGTTTTCATGTCCAAATAAACAACCCTATCCTTATCCATACAAATGGCTTGGATCCCCTTATCAATGTAATACTTAGCAAGCACCACTAATGAATATTTAGTGTAGGTTTAATTATTATGTGAATTTATACATTCAGTTTGCATCTTCTGCAAGTGTATAGAGCCGGATGATTTGATTTTCATTCCAGTTAGAATATGACAGTACTGTCTGAGATCACTGGTGTATGAAAATGCTGTCCATGTTTGTTCTGCCGCTCTTTGAGAAGATGTTGTTTTAGGCTGGTGTCTACATCACAGGCCAAGCCCCTTTTCATTTTCACTGCTGCCCTTCTTGTCCCTCAAGAGAAGAGCAGGGTCACCCAATCCAATCTCCCACTGCTTAGAGCAAACACAACCTTCCATCCCATGCTCTGTACACACAAGAAAGACTCAATCACTCCCCTTTCTTTTAACAACATGCTACGTTTGTTGTCTGCCTTGACCTTGATGGTAGAGAATTATAGTAGCTGGATAAAATCTACATATTTCACTCTTGTGTCAAATTTGTCGGAAGATTGTCATTCCAGAAGATGATATTCCACCCTTTCCCCTCAGCTATTCGATAGTCATTGAAGTGTCCGACAGCAGATGCAGAGGTTGCTTTCCTAATGGATTTTTTTTTTTAGCCAATTAGATGCTTGTTGGCTAATCAGCTTTGCAAAAACACAGTTAGCAACATATCTCATTGAGCATTATTGTAATTGGCTTCAAAAGCAACCAGCGTAGGTGGTGAAATACAAAATATGAAATACGAATCAGCTGAAGTGCAATGAACAACAAGATTGACCTTTCCGTGAGCAGTACAAATAACATTGATTTCGAGTCCGGCAATACAATTTTGATAATGTCACCATTTTGACGGTGAAAGTGTTTTATGAGCCCCAGCTGCTCTTTGCAGATAGTTTGCATATTTACAGGTTTATCGACGCAGGTTTAAGTCACACACAGTCAGGATCGATTGCTCTCGCATCCCATCCGCGCAAACACACTCACACCTGATCACATGCTCATAAGCCATTTCAGATCCGTTTACAAAACTAGACCCGTGAATGTAATACCCAGTCGTCTTACAGCTCTTCAGGACAGTTATTCTAGTGGGGTGGGTGACCCCATTAAAGATCGGACAGGCGTTTACTACAGCACAGTTAAGCCCATTTAGTGTCTGTCACCGATGTGGGGCTGAAGTGTGAACCTCAGGTCATCCGCAGCACAGTTGAATCAGTGAGGTCATGGATCTCACATCAGCACAAAATAGCTCAGAGCTCATGCTACATTTGCCATACATTTCCAGTGAGCATTACTGTGCAATTCAGTCATTTTACTGTAGTGGTACTTCATTGGTTTGGTCATATGGCAGTGTTAAATAGAAATCCTCAGTTTTTATTCTATCTTTTTTATCCACTGATTTGATAGGCATTCTATGTTTCTAGGTTCCTTTTTTTTTCAGCTTGATAAAAATTGTTATGAATAAATTGAGGTCGGTGTAACATGGGTAGACAGTTTAAATTGACGTTATAAGGCCATAAAACTACAAGGGGCTTTTTTGAAAGAGTATTAGATGCTGATATTTCTACAAATATCCTCTTTTCAATTACCAATTATCAAACACAAATGTAAGGAAAAAATATTGAAAGGGAGATTTTAGCTTGTCCTTGACCATTTTACTTCTTTCCAAAAGAAAAGTTGGAAACACAGAAGACAAAAAAAGTAATGCTCATTATAACAAAAAAGAACGACAAAAAATGTATGGATTTTGCTGCCTTTCCACCACAGGAACTAGGGACTTTGGGGTGTGTTTCGACCGCAGGGACCAGGGTCTACTTCCGGATAAAAATGTCCTCCTCAGAAAGTCCATGTTCACGAGGTAGTACTTTTTTAAAGTTTAGGAACTTTGAAACAATGGAACAACAGAGTTTAAAAAAATACAACCGATGGACCGACGATGAGGTTCAGACTTTATTAAGCTTATATGCGGAGGACGAAATCCAGCGGGAACTGGAAAGTCACGCGCAGTCCTACATCACTGGACTAATTTGCCTAATCTTCACGGTACTTTAGACTCCGTTGGATATACAGACAGCATGGTCTGGGGGGAAAAACATTTAACACATAGTTAAAGGTTCAGCTATCAACTATTTGTTGTTAAAGTAATTGTTTTTACATTCTGTATATGTATTTGAGAGACTTCCCTGTGTAAGACTTTGCATGAATAAATTACACTCTTCTTTTTTCCAGATGCCAAGGCTTGCCCTTCTAAAGAGTTCCAGTGTCGTAACCGTCTGTGTGTGGCTCCCACATTCGTCTGTGACGGAGATGATGACTGCGGCGATGGCAGCGATGAGGAAAAGTGCACAGCGGCCACCGCCAGTACCTGCGGGCCGCACGAGTTCCGCTGTAATGACTCTGAGTGTATCCCAACGCCGTGGAGCTGCGACGGAGACCCCGACTGCAGAGACAAGTCGGACGAATCTCTGGAGCGGTGCAGTCGTAGGACAGAGCCTCAGAAGCCTCATTGCCCTGCGGGGGAGTTTCGGTGCAGGAGCGGAGAGTGCATTCACCTTAACTGGAAATGCGACGGGGATGTAGACTGCAAGGACAAGTCTGATGAGGCCAACTGTCGTAAGTGTACAGGAACACTAAATGTCTTTAATATACTGATCACTGTTATCATTCTCAAGCACATGTTTCCTTAGCTATTTACATTGGAGAGGCTTGCTGCATGGTGAATGAGTTAATTAATTGAATTAATAATCAGTTTTACCACTTGGCTGCATTACATGCCTCCTTAATGCTGCATGCATGCTGTTTTTGTCATTATTTTCATTCTAAATTACTATCACTAGTAAAGCACATGGTGTAACTCATGGAAAATGTTTGTTCATTTAGAATCAGTCCCCTATTGTCTGTTCAATCTAATCTGTTAACACAAATGCACTGCACGCACGCCAACATAAATTAATTTGATTTTGTTGGTTCATAGCCTTACAAGGTCAGTGTATTGATTTTGCTTAAAATAATACTATAAAAATGTTCTCTAAATCCTAGAAATCTGATGCAGTATCAGCAATGCATTATAAATACAATACAAAAAAAATGCTAGTAAAATATATTTTATTTCTATCTATTAAATTATATATAATTAGAACTGTCATTTTAACATGTTGATTTAGCACAATTTATTATTTAAAAAATAGTCTTAAAAGATTGACACGCTGTTTTGAACATGCTGCACTGTACTGCATTGACTTCCAAAGCCTCTTTTTGTAATGCCTATTCAATGCTTTGCCACAATAATTAAATGTCTTTGGAAAATGTTAATTGATACATGCAAATAAGCTGATTAATTAAATATCATGTAATTTATCATGTTTTTAATTGATAAATTTATGTTTTTAATTTATAAATCAATCGAGAGTCAGTCAGTGTGAATGTTTATTAGCTTTACATTTCAAAGGTTTGTTTCTCCATGAAGCACCTGGAAACAATCATGTGTTTGTTTGAGCACACGTAATCCTGAACACACAAAGCCAGCAGCTGAAAATTGTTTGTTTTCATGTGCATGCTAATGCAGAGTATGTGCCCACAGATGTATACAGTTTGTTCTAGCGTGTGTGTGTGTGTGTGTGTGTGTGTGTGTGTGTGTGTGTGTGTGTGTTTGAGATAATGATGTTCTTTGTCCATGGGTTTGTGCCATGTAAACTACTGTGGTAGCAGCATGGTAATGTGCCCGAGTCTTGTTGGTTGCTAGGCAACAAGTGTGTTTTGAGGTATGGCAGAGTGCTCTTGAGTAAGCGCCGCATGAGTGTTGTTTCACTGTAGGATTCTTGTAGGGAATTGTGTGCCTTTCCCTAAAGACTTTATGTTCAGAATGCAGATTCATATTTTGGTCATTTTGCATTATATTTTATTGGGTTTAAATTATTAGATATTTATTCTTTGCAGGTAAAGATTGTTTTTATGTTATCGCTAGTGTTATTTTGGGCTTATTTATGTAGTAAATAATACCTGAAATTGATCACAGTGGATGTTCTCCCTCCACAGCTCCTCTAAAGTACACTGTATGAAAGATTAAAGATAAATCTAAAAAATTAAGACCTTTCTTTGCTGAACAGCACATTTTTCTTTCTTCAGTGCATTCCCTTATGCCCTAAAGTAGGTGTCTGATTGTTTTTAATGTTCAGAGCTTTTTTTCTGAGTAAACTCCCTTGCAAATAAGCTATTAGTTTGAGATCTGACAGGAGATAAACGCCAAAACCATTTGCTGTTTTACAACTAAAGCTCACACATATGCATGTGGGATGGGTAATTATTATAAAAGTGTGATGGTGAATGCTTTAGTATGCATGTTTTTATCTGACTGTTTTATCTGACGACTCATCTCATGGCTTTACCATAGTCCTTTACATTGACATTTATTTGGCAGATTATTTTATCCAAAAAGACTTATATCCAGTGAAAGTTATTTTTTAAAATAATGTGTTGCAATATTGCGTTGATCCCAAAAAAGTTATGAATTGTGTTACTTAGTTACTTTTTATGGAAAGTAATGCATTATGTTTCAAGTACATCTGGCTGGGTTTGTTTTTTAATATTGAAAAAAGAAGTTCTATTTTTGGCCACCAAAAGTAAAATGAATAAGCCTCAGGCTGAAGGAAATACAAATTCACGCCTGTACAATAGAGGGCGCAGCAATAATTACTTGTAATGTGTTACCCCAACACTATACTATCTGTAATTTGCGATGGACAGATATGATATGATGCTGACAGTCTAAAAAGCAGGGTGATTTAATGCAATAAAATACGGATATATTTAATATAATATAATGGTATTTGAAAATGTAATTCTGGAAGCTGAATTTTCAGCAGTCATTACTCCATTCTTCAATGTCACATGTTCCTTCAGAAATCATAATATGCTGATTTAGTGCTCAAGAAACCATTCTTATTGTTGTCACAGTTGAAAACAGCTGTACTACTTAATTTAAATCATGATACTTTTTTTTTTTTTCTAAATTATTATTTTGCTCAATTAACCTGCACTGTCCATCCACTGACCTGATTGTCAGTAGATTTTGTAACTGACACTAGGTGAAATGGCCACAGGAATGATAGTCCTACATAAACATGTGTTTCTGTCTTACAGCTGTGCTGACCTGCCGTCCTGATGAGTTCCAGTGTGGCGATGGCTCCTGCATTCACGGCACTAAACAGTGTAACAAAGTGCACGACTGTCCAGATTTCAGCGATGAGGCTGGCTGCATCAACAAAAGTGTGTAACTTCAACAATCTCCCTTTCACCCTCTCTCTTTTGATTAGCCTCTTCCAGCAGTATTTTGAGTGAAGATGAAAGAGTAGAGTGCATCCAATCATGTAGCCCCAATCAAGTTCACATTCACACAAAGCACTACAAGACCAAACAGATGTACTCCTACATGATTCCAGGGTTTCATGGCACCCTTCCCATATGGCAGCTTCAATCAGATTCA
Organism: Elopichthys bambusa; assembly: GCA_037101425.1. NCBI lineage: Eukaryota > Metazoa > Chordata > Actinopteri > Cypriniformes > Xenocyprididae > Elopichthys > Elopichthys bambusa. The sequence continues at coordinate 14,618,967 of CM074440.1, forward strand.
CCTCAAAAGATTAATTATCCCATGGCTATACAGTATCTGGTTAGTGATGCATAACATGATTTAAGTAGGACATAGGATCAACATTTTTGCTGGCCTTGGAACAACATTCCTGTCAACCAATCAGCGCCCTTTGATTAGGTTTAGGGATAGGATTAGGGCTATGGTTGGTTGATAGGAAGGTTCTTCCAGGGTTTAGCCAGGTTCATTTTCTATATGGTATTTTTGATCAAATAAATCTTGTTGAGCATAAGCGACTTCTTTAAAAAATACTATAAAAATATTTACCAACCCCAAGCTTTTGAACGGTAGCGTCCTTTAAAACGTACTGTGACCAGGGGCTGTCTAGATATAATAAGGACACAAAAGTACTAAAGTAGTCTATATGACACTATATTCCAGATCTTTTGAAGCCATAGTTTTTAGTCTCACACACAGCTATTATATTGGTTTTACAAGATTTGAGATATGGTGTTAAATTACATGGACTACTTTTATGGTGCTTTTATGTACTTGTTTTGAGCTTGACAGCCTGTCACTGTCTATTATCATTGTATGGAAAAGAGCAATATAAAAATTCATGCAATGAGTGTGACTTGAAAATATATATATATATTTTTTTAACGGCGTTTCCTGTTTTGTGCTCTCTATACATTGTGTCCTTCACAGCCACCAAATGTGAAGGTCCGTTGAAGTTCATGTGTAAGAGCGGGGAGTGTATTGATAGCAGCAAAGTGTGCGACAGTGTCAAGGACTGCAAGGACTGGTCTGATGAGCCTGTGAAGGAGTGTGGTGAGTAGAGGCACTTTGGCACAAATACACACATCCTTAAAAAAAAAATGTATTGGTGTAGTTATATTTTACTTGTAATATTTCTCAGTTTCAGATTTTGAGACTTTTATTTTATGAGCTTTTTGTTGTTCTATAGGACTTTATGTAAGTTGTGTGATTACGTAATGTGGGGAGTCAAATTATAAATTATATTGATTGCACTCTATATGTGTGTGGCAAATGAAGTTTGCCAGCAGCCATTGATCTAGGGCTAGCTTTTTCTTTCTAACTAGTAATATTATATAATTTGAAGATGGAAAATAATCCTAGACCAGAATTTAAGCTTATAGCAGTATTGGCTTATTAAGAGCTTCACTTGATCAAGGGCCAACAACACACAGAGGTATCATTGTGATCAAAGTGTAAGTTTTCCCTCGAGCGCAATCATACATGGAGAACGTGCCCAGCATGCTCTCATGCTCTCCAGAGAGAATGCAGGTTCCCACCGATCTATTTTTTTTCTTATTTCTTATGTTTCATCACACTGGGGAAGTGGACTTTTTCTTCGATGATAAGCTGGAGCTGAAGATGTCATATTTTAAGTGGATTGTGTACTACTTTTTTAGTGGTAAAATGCATTATTTTTTCCAAGTTTAATGTACAAGGAGTAAATCATTCATAGCTCAACTTCCCAAAGAGTGTAAATGCTTTAGTGGGGTTCATTTTGTTTGAGCGGTTCAATATCTCAACTTCTGACTCAACTAATAGTATCGATTTGGAGTGGACCTATTTGCACAAGTAATGGCAGATGGAATCTGCTGTAGAATGTATTTGTCATTGTTAGTTTATTATACCGAATGCAACTATTTTTCATATTTAGCCTTATTATTAGAGTTATTTTAGTATTTGTATACAATTAATAGTTTTATGATTTAAGTTGTTTTTCATTCAGTTTTCATGTAATATTTTTGTTATCTTTATTTCAATTAACAAAATGTTTCTAATACTTTTAGTTAACAATAATACCCTTGTTGTAAAAGTTTACATACTTTCCTTTTCCTAAGCAATCAGATTTATAATTGGAAGACTGAGTGAAAATGTCCCAAAGACTAAAGGTCTGTTCACTCTGAGTAGAGATTGACCGATTGCAATTTTTTTGGCCGATTCCGATTTCCGAATTTATTTATTTATTTATTTTTTTAGTGTGATCTGCCGATACCGATTTTTGCCTATTCCGATTTTCTTACTAAGAACTATAATACAAAAATCTATTTTTTTTCAATGCAGAGTTTTATTTTCATTAAAAAAAAACAAGTAAAAAGTCAAGTAAAAAGACAGTTATTAAACTAAGTAGGTTTTTATTCAGGTGAGAAATACTACAGAAATTAAAGTAATAAACACATCCAGTGTTATTTTTTCAACTATAACGATCCAAAACTGACTGTGTTTATTTGAATAATCACCAAGACGGGCATTTTGACATAATTTTTTATGTATTTGACCGTTTAAGCGCAGTAAGCCACTCATTTTGGTACTTGGTCTGTTTGACTTCTGTCTCTGTTTGAGACTGAGCGTGGCTTGTGCGCTCCACTTATATAGATCAGTGGTGCACGCACTTTTTGGTGTGAGCGCGAAACCTGCAGGAATGACTAAAATTATACACAATACAAGCACTATTTAACTAGAGCGAATGAGACCAGTGTTGCCAACTTAGCGACTTTGTCGCTAGACTTAGTGACTTTTCAGACCCCTTTGGCAACATTTTTTCAAAAAAGCGCCTTGTGACAAATCTAGCGACATTTTGGACAAACCTCAGTACTGTCCCGCAAGCACAAGGTCTTGCTTTCCTGCTGCAGTCACACCTCTCTCTGCGGCTGCTCTGTTCAGTAAGCGGCTAAGAGGAGCAGCACCACATTCTGTTGTGCGCACGGCATCTGTTATATGTGAATGAATGAGCTACACATGAGCACACAGTGTTTCCACGAATCAATCACTTATCTGCTTCTCCTTTGTTTTATATTTAAAGCATTTAGTTAGAACGTTTTGATTTCCATTCTTCTTGTGTGCTTATCACTTATATTACTCACTATCACAGAGCTTAAATATAGCCTATAGGAAATGAGAACAGCTTTATTGGACATTCGGCTATATTATATTATACTAAAATAGAGTTTGTGAGCACATTAGGAGAGAAAACATTAGGTGGGCTATGAGCAGTAAATTAGGAGTTAACTGAAGCACAAGTTGTAGTTTATAGTGAATACATGTTCCCATATGCTGAAGTGTAACCGGAATGCAAGTACGACGTGTTGACGTCACAAATATGCTAATTTACGCATGACGCCATCTAGCGACATTTAGCGACTTTTTGGGCAGGCTTTAGCTTCTTTCCTTTGAAAATAGTTGGCAACACTGAATGAGACTTCACTTCACCGTCGGAGAGAAGAGAGCGAGAACGCGCAGCTGACGTTATTGCTTGTGCCGTAACAAAACGGATCGGCTCGGAATCGGTAAAACGTGAGACTGATCGGCCGATCGCCAATCATGAGGAAAATCGGCCGATTGATCAGTGCATCTCTAACTCTGAGATAAGTGTCTGGTGTGAAAATTTGATGTGATAAGCATTTTAATTTGAATGAACGGCCATTAATGTGTCTGTTCACTGTCAATGTGACAGATTTTTTTTGCAGAGAGGTGTTCTAATCTCTTTTCCATCACACTGCAAAGAAAACTGGCCAACCAATAGGATTTGTGCTTTTAGTCACATGCCCAGAGCTGCTGCTGTTACATAAAACCACAAAGTGGTGAGGCTTACAAAGAGAGTATTCTGCTGAGCAACAGGCTTAGACAACAGTCATATACTGACAAGAATATCTGTCTCGTGTAGTCACCTAGCAACCCCCCAGAACATGCTAGCAACCACCTAGCGACTACTCAAAATAGTTTTCTGCTTAGCAATGCTCTAAACACTGTTAAATAGTGGCAGTGAGGTGTAGAGGGAAAACCCACATTTTTACACCCACGTTTTCTTCATAAAATGTAAAAATCTAGTTATTTTGGCAGTTCGGTTTGGTATTACTAGTGGCATACATATTGCACACTTTTACAAGAAAAATATCTGACTAACTAAACGTTTAGATAGTTTTCTAACACCTTGCAGCTGTATGTTAAGGTGATCGATATGGTATTTAGGAAATGCCAACTCCTTGCTTGACTCTCTCTCTCTCTTCCTCTCTCTCTTTCTAGCTCTTTTTCCCTTTCTTCCTGGTTATGTTCACACTTGTATCAATCTTTAATGTAAAATAAATTGTCCCACAGTGGCTCTTCAAGATGGTCTTACTTTCCTTGTGGGTCCCTCCACTCAGCAGATAAGATTAGTGCAGGCACCTGACGCACGACAGACGCCTCCCTTTGAGCCCAGTGCACTCTGGACTGACTCCAAGTGGGCCACTGCAGCTATGCATGCTAAATCGCTAGGACTGGTGCCAGGGATTACGCTTATACCACATTCAATAGTGCATCCTTTACTTGTTATACATGATTCATATATGGCCTGGAGAACATTCTGTTCCTTGCTTGTCAGAGAATGTCTCTCACTCGATTTTTGAGCGTGTGTTTCACTCAGTATCCGGGTCTTTGTTCTACCTCCTCTCTTAACCTGTCTCCTTTAATTTTGTCTTTTCTTTCCCCTATTTCACTTGAACTTCCTGTGATGTTCCTGCCCTCCGTCTATCTTCTTTTGTCAGCTGTTCCTTAGCATTTGTGTCAGCTATTCTCCTCTTTCTCCCTTTCTCTTACTGTCTTTCTTCCTCCACCTGTCTTTTTTTGTTCTGGCTGGTTTAATATATATATATATATATATATATATATATATATATATATATATATATATAGCATTATTATTATTTGCTTGCTTGTTAAATATTTATTTATTCAGCTTTATTATCATTATCATTCTTCTACGAGAGATATGTTAACCATAAAATGCTGTTTGAGTGACATTTTTGGACAATGTTTTAAATTTTGCAGTAAATCTGTGGTAGAGTTTTAAATGGGTCAGTAAAACAGAACAGTTAAACTTTCCTCTGGTAATTTTGATAATATTTTGTTGCTTCAGTCAGGTCAGTAAGAGCAGACATACTGTAGAGATGAAAAGTGATAAATGTGTAATCCTCCCTGTCATCTGTAATGGAGGGAGCCATCACCCAATGCTTAAATGTGTTTGTTGCTCAGAGAAGAATTATTGAGTTTAATAATTGCAAGACCTTTGCCATATCTCCCTCACAGCACCACACATACAAGCAGTTTCCTCCCACCCAGTGCATTTTTTCAAGTATCCAAGGCAAGTCTTTCAGTTAGATTGCTCTTACCTTATCGCTTTCTCATAAAGTCTTCACACAAACCTGAAGCTCAACCTAGAAAATGAGAAAGAAGCAGTCCACCATCAGTTGCTGTCATGTTGCCATGGGTACTTTCACTCCAATTCCTGTTAGGCATGCTGACCTTTGACACCACCTTTCTTGTTTTTTTTTTGTTTTTTTTCTGTCATAGGTCTGAATGAATGTGCCATTAACAATGGCGGCTGCTCTCACATATGTAAAGACCGCCAGATCGGCTATGAGTGTGAATGCCCTTCGGGCTACAAGCTCCTGGACAAGAAGACTTGTGGAGGTAACATGAATATTATCTTAGATACCAACATTTTGATGCTGTGCAAGACTACATTTTACCCATTTTCCCAAGAGCCCTTTGCTGTTCCTACATTGTGAACTTCTATGATTTGTTTACTCTCAGCGTCATCACTTTGAAATTGATAGTAGAGAAATCCCCAGATGGTGTTTGCAAGCATCATTTATCTTGTCTGTGGACACTGCACTACAAAAGCCTCTGTCCTCTGTGTGAATCTCTGCTCTGTTACTAATGCTTTTCTGATGGTCCTCTCCAGACATAGATGAATGTGAGAACCCTGATGCCTGCAGTCAAATATGTATCAACCTCAAAGGCGACTACAAATGTGAATGCTACGAGGGCTACGAGATGGACCCAGTTACAAAGACATGTAAAGCAGTGGGTAAGACACTTGGCTTACAAAAGCATCTCCATCCCTCACTATTCTGGACCAGGATCCCAATTTTTTTTTTTGCATATACTAATGTTGGGAGAAATTTTACCAACCATAACATTTTTGTTTATAAGATAGTAAACAATATTTTTAAAAATAGATAAAAAAATCTAAAAAAAATCTTTTGTCCATATGATTATGGAATTATTTCGCTTTTCAAAAAGGGGAAATAACTTTGGAATTTCTGCATTTAACTGTTTTATACCACAACCATAAATAACGTCTCAGGTTACATAAGTAACCATGGTTCCCTGAGAACAGGGAACGAGACTCTGCATTCGAAAACACCATGGGGAACGTCATCACGTGAACCTGTCTCTGAATGCAACTATCAAATCTCACCAATCCTATTGGCCGGCGACAGCCTATAACATCATTATAGACGCGACCCGGAAGTATAAAGGCGCCTAGAGAAGCAGTCACTACCTTATCGTCTGAAGGGACTGTTCAGCAGGCAGCCCCGATGCATGGCTAGGAAACGCAGAGTCTCGTTCCACAGAAGGCCTACCAAGGCCACTCAAAGGCTTCTGGGACCAAACTTCTTTTCCGCAGAAAAGAGGGTACCTCTAAGGGAATGTGGCCAGGGGGTCTGAAGGAGCCCTAGCCAGTCACTTGTCAGGGGAACAAAGTTAACCCTGTATGCCACCAGGGAGGCCGACCTGGTTAGTTAAAGCACCTAGTCTTGGCCAACAACCTGTCTGATCACAGAGTCTCAAAATCACATTCTTCAGAGACAATATCCAGTACGAGTGACTGCAATAGGGCAGTAACCAACTCAGACCAGAGTGTAGAGATGTGCATCCTGGAGAACAGTACTCCGCTTAGCACCTTTTACCCTCAAATGAGGGGAGTAACACTCTGCTTAATCCTAGGATCTACTCAGCGCCTGGTTATTTGCACTAAGGAGGCTGTGCACTCTAAAGGAACCCAACACAGGGGAGTACATTTACTAGCCTAGAGGCTGATCCTCAATAGGGAGGCCTCAGAGAGGCCAACATGTAAACTACATGCTAAATCTGCTAGAGTAAAAACCAGAAGTGGTGAGGAAAAGCTTCAAGAGCGGCCAATAAAGGCCACACACCTAGAACAGCTCACTTGCTGATAAGCAAGATACCACAAACATGGAACTCGTTAGAATGAACGAGTCAAACAGCAGATAAGACTGTTGAGTGCCCACATAACAGTCAACCTTATCACAATCCGACAAGCAGTGTACTCAGTAAAAACACTTTTTACTCTTTAAGCAAAAGGAGTACAACATACGCCATCAGGTTCTGCAGGAGGCCCAAAGAATGGCCTACAACTTCCAGAAAGACAGTTAGTGGCAGTCTGCAAGCTCTAAGGGAGCGATAATAGAACCAAACCATCCAGTGAGGTTAAACATACAGCTCGACCTGAGCTCGATTCTATTCAACACATTACAACAGGCAATGTACTTAGTGAAACACTAAAAACCCTCCTAGGAAAATGAGTACAATTACGCCGAAATGCTCTGAAAGAGGTCCAAACAGGACCTAACATTCCAGAAACACGGGCGCCAGCCAGTGGCAGTGTCAATCAAACAAACATACCATCCAGCAATGTACTCAGTAAAATAACTTTTACTCTTTAAGCAAGAGGAGTACAAATCTACACCATCATGCACTAGAAGGAGGCCCAAATGGGGCCTACGACTCAGAAAGACATGTGGAGTCAGCTAGTGGCAGTTTCCCAGCTCTAAGGGAGCCATAACTAGAACCAAACTATCAGAGAAGTTAACTATCTGGCTCAACCAGAGCCTGACTGAATGTAACACATTCCAACAGGCAATGTACCCAAACACTCTTACAGCAATAGGAGTACAAACTACACCCCGTGCTTTAATAGAGGCCTCAACAGGGCCTACTACTTCAGAATGACACGGGCTTCAGCCGGTGGCAGTGTCCAAGCTCTAAGAGAGAGTAGTCTGAAACCAAACTATAGAGTGAGGTTCCCTAGCTTAACTCAACCTAGCTTAACTGCCTGACCAGTTATGCGCACCAACAGGCCAAATACTCAGTAAAAACAGTTTTTTTCTTACCCTACAAATAAAGGGGAGTACAACCTAGTCACCATGCTCTGAAGGAGGCTATCACAAAGCCTACTACTCCAGAAACAGGTGCTAACCTGTGGCGGCGATTAGAGTTAAGAGCTCACATCGAACATTAACAACCCTGAGAAACAGAGGAATGCTTCACTTTTCATTTATACTCACCCTGAAACGTTTGAATTTCAAGGGTGAGCACTTTTCACCTAACGACAGACACATCTGCACTGAACCCTAGGGAACAGGAGCTAGAGAAAGCTAACACTGTTCACTCAAGCTTGAATAACAATTCAAGTGGTTCAGGGGAAAAGAATAACAATGTATTGAATGAAAAGCTTCTAGAAAAGTGGGGCCACAGCAATCACTAGAATTCCTTATTCACATAGTGAAAAGGGGCCTACCACCTGAGACAACGGTACCAAGGAGACTTAGCAATAGTCTGCTACCTTAGCCGCTATCTATCTTTGCACCTACACCAAAGGGGTAATGGGCTTCTGCCTGACAACTCTGAAAAGAGGAGGCCAAAACTAGGAAACTACACAACCTGACAGGGGTAGTAATAAAAGGGGTGAAAACTACAGTATATCACCTACCCTAGTTCTAGCCTAGGCCAGCTAAAGCTGCGAGCTTAAGAGGCCATAAAGCATAGATCTGCCTGGGCTAACACTCAAACTCTAAACTCTCAATAAAGAGGAGACAACTCTGAACTAACTCAAAACAAGAGCTCAGAGGAGCGAAAACACACCCAGTCAAAAAATGTCAGACGGCCCGAAGGCCGACGCAAACATAGATCTATCCTGAAGTAAAGATTGCCAATCTCTAAACAAACTCCAGCTAACCAGAGGAGAAAGCTACTCTGCCAAATCGTGGCTGAACAAGGTGGCCATAGAGCCAACACAAAGAAACCAACCTAATCGGAATTTCAGGGCCCAAAAAAAAACCCTAACCAAAAACTTTTACACACTCAGGAAAAACTATACAGGAAACCGCGGTCACAATATTTTATAACATATATATATATATAGACCCAGCTTACCTTCCTGCGGCTGGAAGACCAGAGACAAAAGGGATGGAATTCACGGTACATGTAAGCCTAAAAGAGCCGTCCTCACTATCAAGCCAGAAGGCGAGCCATCAGAGAAATATTCATCAGGGGCCCACCCTCAGCCTGACTGTAAGAAGCGCCTGAGCATGTTTAAAAATTTCATAAATACACAGGAGGTGGAAGAAGAGAGGAAAGGGTAGATGAAACTACCCTTACAGAGAGGGAATCAACTAGCGATGCTGCTGGCGTCTGTAATTGATCACCTCCCTGACATCCTGCTTCTTCTTCCCAGAGTCCCGTCTTCTCTGGGACTTACTCTGAGGAGGTGCCCGAGAAGCAACACTGGACCTCTGGCCCTGTCTCCGATCCTCAAACCGGGACGGGCCAGGACCTCCTGTCTGTCTGGGCCCAGGATCAGATCTGAGCGGTATGCAGGTTTTAAACGCTGCCGAGCGCGCCTTCGCCTCTCTGAATTTCCCCACCACCACCTCGACAGAGGTACCGAAAAGTTCAGAGGGCGACACATCGCCCTTTTCTTTCTCCCCGATGTCAGCCATGTTTAACCACAGGTGCCTCTCTGTGGCCAACATTGCTGCCATCGATCTTCCCACCAATGCAGCAGTTTGCTTGGTGGCCTGGAGAGCCAGATCTGTACTGTGGTGCAGCTCTTCTACCGCCTCAGGGGACAGACCCTGCCCCTGATCTAGATACTTCAGCAAATCAGCCTGGTAGGTCTGTAACACCGCCATGGTGTGTAAGGCCGCACCAGCCTGACCCGCTGCCGCGTTTGCCCTGCCATTCAATCGAGAGGTCATTTTAAGGGGCTTGGAAGGCAGGACCAGAGCTTTCAGTGTCGGGGCCCGCCCTGTGATGAGATAGTTTGCAAACGTCTCATCAATAGGCTACATCGACACATACCCATGCTGGCTCAATCCCTCCACCTCAGCAGAATTGGCACACTGATGCCGATGAATACAAGCCGAGTATGGGTTCTTCCATGCCTTCTTGATCTCAACATGAAGATCATGAAGGAATGGAAGGCTCACGGGGGCTGTTGTGTTATGGTCAGAAAGGAACCGCTTGTCAAGCCATCCACGTGCGCCCCCTTTCTTAACACGCTCCCAAGGCAGCTGCAGCCTGCCAGAAGCGCGTTCCATAACTTCAAGCAGCTCCGCATATGCAGGGCAGGGAGGCTTTGAATTCTCAGCAGGCTGACCTGCTTCCTCTTCAACGACCATCTCCTGCTCTCTTGGGATTAACGCAGAAGAGCACACGCTGCTGGATCCGATGATGTCAAAGAAAGCACATCATCATCATCCAGCAGCTCACCCTCGTCAGCCACCGGATTTACACCTCTCTCAAACTCCTCAGCGAGCTGCACCTACGAGCTCCATGATTTCAACCTCCGCTCCGCCTCAGCACGAGCGGGACCAGAACCACCAGGCACAGATGCCAGCCCTTCTTCCCTCGAGAAGGGGGCCAAACGAGAGCGGAGCGTCCTAATAGGTAGAAGCTGACAATTTGCACAGACCGCGCCCTCAAGCACTGTCCGTGCATGCTCTTCTCCCAGACAGAAAACGCACATATCGTGTGTGTGTGTGTCACCGGGTGCCAAAAACCTGGGACATGGATCCACACACTTTCTAAAACGTTTGTTAGACATAGTAAAGTCTTACCAGATTTGAAGTAAACAGATAAAAAACAGTCCCTGAAGACAATGAGATACTGACTGCTTCTCTATGCGCTCCTTTATACTTCCGGGTCACGTCTATAATGACGTCATAGGCTGTCGCTGGCCAATAGGATTGGTGAGATTTGATAGTTGCATTCAGACACCGGTTCACGTGATGACGTTCCCCATAGCGTCTTCGAACGCAGAGTTAAGTTCCCTTTCGAAAGGGAACTGAGCCTTTATAGAAATTTTAGAATATATATTATCTTAAAGAAGACAAATAAAATGGTCTCTTCATTTTAAATGGACAGTAGTATATTTAATCATGTCTTATCCTTTCAAAAAGGGGAAAACACTTTGAAAATATCGGGATTTCTCTATTGATTTCTTATAAATTTTGTTATAAATAAGTCTTTTAAGTCTAACTATTGACAAAACTAATTAAACAAACAAAAATTTCTTTTCATATGTTTTCAAAGTTATGTGTAATCAGATCTAAGTTTTAGGTCAACGCAGACAGAAGAGAATAGACTGGACACATGACTGTTACATACGTGTGACTTGCTTAATGTTATTGGGTGCAATAAGCAAAGTACTCACATGATAGGAAGCCACCTCTCAGACAGCTCGTAATTCTGATTTCAGTTCTCTTCTACAGCTTATATGGCCAAACACACAAAATTATGTCAAAATACCCATCTTGGTGAGTGTTCACGTAAACACAGTTATGTCAGTTATGACTTAAGTGGAGATAAGAAAGAAAACATGTGTAAGTTCTTTAAGTGACAGCAGGCTAATAAACCTGATGCTATCTGTGTGCGTAATGTTAATAAAACAACAATAGACAAAGAGAAAGTCACTCACTTGTCTTGACTATATAACTTTTGTAGCTTTAATAAGAATCTGTATATAATTAGTTCATTTAATTAATTGTTTTATTTTTACTTTGATTATTGAATTCCTGTGCAATATTCTGTTGTTAAACCTAATGTAGTTAGGTTTACATTGACGTTAAAATGACACTTACTTTTTATGTAATGCTATAGTAAAACACTGCTGTTCACTTTCAGAAGTTGTAGGGATGCTTTATTCTCACAAAAACAATGTAAAACATGTATGTTGGTTATATCATTTTTTATATTTATGTCATTGGTTATATTTTTTAAAATATATTTAAAGATAATTTAAATTTATTTTACACACTTAAAGCATTATCGTATCACATATCGAATATCACATTATTATCGCACATAGCATTTCAATATCATGCAGCCCTATTGGTGCAGCATGGCATGCTTTGTAATTGTTAGGGTTTTGTGAACCTACTGAAGCTCTTCTTTATTGTCCATCGTTTGCCTGACCAGCCTGTGTAAAACTTCAGTGCATTTCCAGCACTCCCAATAGGCTGGATGACAGCTGGAGGAACACGGTCATTAAATGCAGTGTGTTAAGCTGCCATACAAAACCATTCCCTCGAGCTAAAAAGCACACTGAAAACTTTGTGAAGTGATTTCACTCTTCAAAAATTGCATTCTGTAGTTATTGTGTTCAGGTCAGTTACATCCATTTAGGTATGTGTTGTTACAGAACTTACTGAATCTTAGTGCAAAGAAAGACTTTTAGCTGTAATGTGTGTGTGTGAGTTTTTGTTCCTTGTTACGATTGATTTAGAATTAGGTTGTTCTGTGATATGAAGTGGAATTATTGTGTTCAAGATTGCAGATGCAGATTTAAAGTAAGATCAGATATTTTTTATTTTTCAGCCATGCTAAATTCTCTATTAAAACGCTTCAGTGATCTATGTGTTTTAAATCACACTTCAGGCTTCTTTCTTTTTTTCATCCTTTTTGGTGTGCCTAGAAAACCAATTAAATAATTTTAATAGCTTGATGTTTTTGCCACAGGTATATCTTTCAAAATGTAAAATAACTACATCAGGTGATCAAAAAAAAATTTTTTTCTTTCTTTTTTTTTTTTTCTCTTTCTATTTTCCTAACCGCCTGCTGCCTTTCACAAACATATCAGGCAGAGGCACATTAAAGATAAGAGGGAGGTGCGCTTTTATGCGCCGTGTTCCCAGACTTTAGTTTTCTGGGCATTTTTTACACAATAATGGCTGCAAATATGACCTTTGGGTGCCAATATGAGCTATAATGAATTGTGATATGAATAGAGAGTGCAGAGTGCATTCAGTGACCCTGTTAGTAAAACGTAACATGACCAGACCAATTTCACAGACTTCACATTCAGGTTTTTTATTCTTTCAACTGCAGCCAAAAGCAAACAGAACAAAACAGACAGTGCCTTTCATATGTGATACTGAAGAAATGAGCATCATCGCTCGATACTGCGCACAGTATTTTAATTAAATATTCTGTTACATCTGAATTAACATATTCAGTTTGTTTAGATTTGAGGAGACAAATATTATAAATGAAAAGCAAATTCAATGAATTTGCAGCAGTCACTTATTATTTGTGTACATATGAGCCACACCACCAAATGGTGTGTAAATCCCCTTAAAAAGATAATTCACCAAAACATTGTCATTTATTCTGTTATTTATAAATCATTTACTTACATATGTTCTACACTGTATATTATACAAAAGAGTAACCAGCGACGAATAGTTATACATCATCGCACCATAGGCCCTGCCGTTTAGTTACGTAACTGCTGTCATTTGCCTATGCTGGACGTGAGCATCACGTTGCATCAAAAGCAAATAGAACCTATTATAATCACTGACCCAGTCTACACTGGATACAGTATACAGATGTGTATTCAGTTTCTGACATACTCCACGCGCTTGAGTCTGTCGGCAACAGGACAAATGGAAGAGTGAAAGAACATTCACTTTGACTCGTCCAGTTTAAACAGCTTGTTTGCTTCTCTGTACAGACTTCAGACGGATTCCGGCATCGGAAACAAGTGGATTGTCTATTTTAAGGGCATCTCAGTTGGTGTCTAAGGATTATATGTTTGTCGGGAGCTTTTTTTTTTTTTTCATAATTCTTTGTCTGTAAGTGACTGTTTTATATGAATAATGGGTAACACTTTAGTTTAGGGTCCAGTTCTCACTATTAACTAGTTGCTTGTTAGCTGGCATATTATTAGTATATTGGCTGTTTATTAGTACTTATAAAGCAGATATTAATGCCTTATTCTGCATGACCATATTCTGCATCCCTTAATCCTACCCAGTACCTAAACTTAACAACTACTCATGTGAAAAAGAAAATATACATTTCTTTTATATATCTCAAGTCATGTGGAAAAAGATATTACTCCCTTTTGAATTCTTTTCTTTTACATATCAGGACATAATAAAAAAATTTTAAAAAATCATCTGGTCTTTAGCAGGTCTTAAAATTAGGTGAATACAACCCCAGATGAACAACAACATGACATGTTACACTGTGTCATTATTTATTTAACAAAAATTAAGCCAAAATGCAAAAGCCATGTGTGACAAACTAAGTACACCTTATGTTTTAATTGCTTGTAGAACCATCTGTAGCAGTAATAACTCAAACTAATCATTTCCTATATGAATTTATCAGTCTCTCACATCGTTGTGGATTTTGGCCCAAGTTGCTTCAGTTCATTGAGGTTTGTGGGCATCTGTCAGTACACAGCTCTCTTAAGGTCCTGCCACAGAATTTCAATCTGATTGAAGTCTGGACTTTTACTGGTTGAACTTGATTTTTTTTTTTTTTTTCTCCAACCATTCTGTTGTAGATTTGCTAGTGTGCTTGGGATCACTGTCCTGTTGCATGACCCAATTTCGGCCAAGCTTTAGCTGTCGGGACAGATGGCCACATATTTGAATCTAGAATACTTAGGTATGCAGAGGAGTTCGTAGTCGACTCAGTGACTACAAGGTGTCCAGGTCCTGTGGCTACAAAACAATCCCAAATCATCACCCCTCCACCACCATGCTTGACATTTGGTATGAGGTGTTTGTGCTGATATGCTGTGTTTGGTTTTTGCCTAACTTGGTGCTCTGCATTATGGCCAAACATCTCCACTTTGGTCTTGTTTGTCCAAAGGACATTGATTCAGAAGTCTTGTGGTTTGTTCAGATGCAATTTTGCAAACATGTTCTTTTTAAAGAGAAGAGGCTTTCTCTTGGCAACCCTTCCAAACAAGCCATACTTGTTCAGTCTTTTTCTAATTGTACTGTCATGAACTTTAACATTTAACATGCTAACTAAGGGCCTGTTAAGTGTGAGTTGTAGTTCTTGGGTTTTTTGCAGTTTCTCTGAGCAGTACACGGTCTGACCTTGGGGTGAATTTGCTGGGATGTCCACTCCTGGGAAGATTGGAAACTGTCTTGAATGTTTTCCACTTGTGGATAATGTTCTTCACTGTAGAATGATGGACTTCAAATTGTCTGGAAGTGGCCTTGTAATTCTTCCTAGATTGATGGGCAGCAACAATTACTCCTCTAAGATCATTGCTAATGTCCTTGGCATTGTGTTAACACACAACTGAATGCTCCAGACAAGCAAACTGCCAAAACTTCTGCTTTTATAGAGTTGGTCACGCTTGCTGATGATCAAAGGCATTTGATTAGCAGTCCTGGCTGCTACTTACCCTCTTAATTCCAAAGGAAGCAGTAAGGGTTAACTCACACATGGCATCTCAATTTTGGCCTAGTTTTTTGTTAAATAAACCATGACACAGTGTAATATGTCATGTGGTGTTGTTCATCTAAGGTTGTATTTACCTGACCTGCCAAGGACCAGATGATTTATTATTATTCTGATATTTATAACCATAGAATTCAAAAGGGTGTACTTTCTTTTTCACATGACTGTATGTATGTCTTTTTCATATATATATATATATATATGTGTGTGTGTGTGTGTGTGTGTGTGTGTGTGTGTGTGTGTGTGTGTGTGTGTGTGTGTGTGTGTGTATGCTTCCAGCTCTCTGATAGGCCTGTCACATACTGTCATTATGAGCATTAGGTCACTCACCTGTTGAGAGTAAATCTGAGCCATGTAATTTAGCCTTATTGTGAAACTCCGCTGAGCGACATGATAGAGGGGGTTATGGGAAATGACTGGCACTTTTTTATGTCGGTCTCCTTCTCTTTCCATTGTTACTTGTCATTCAAGGTGTTACACCCACACACGGATCATTTGATTATCTTCATGCTTTCACTCCCACCTGTTTTCCGTCACCCCACTTCCTATATATTGGATGAAATGGTTTCAAAAGTGAAGCACAATGGAGAATTGCAGTGGACATTGAGAGGGAGGCTCAAAGATCCCGGCGACTGGTCTAGAGTTAATGATGTCTGGGAAACAGAGCACAGTATGTGTGAAGAACTAAGACAAGCTGTGCATCAAAAGCATGAATGATATGATGACACATCATAAGAGGATGATGGTGGATCCCCAATAAGTGTGAAGCATAAACTAGAGAGTCCTTGTCTTGTTCTTGCACCACTGTGGCTTTGAGGAAAGCATCTTACCATAGATTATTGTAAGGCGACTGTTTTTGAGGGTTAAGTTGTAATTTTTTAATTTTTTTATTTTTTATTTTATTTAACATCCCAATTTATACTAGCATGACAGGAATCTCTTTGCTTAGAACCTCAGCCAGTTGCTACTAACTGATATTAAGAATGGAGTATTATTTTATTTTTCTGGATGTGACAAAATAATAAAAACAGTACAGTGCAAAAATATTGTTATACAATATTATTAACTGTTTGCATTGAGAATATTTATTTTAAATAATAAAATAATAACAGCAACAATATATTATTATTCTAATTACTATTATTAACAACAATATGCATAATGCAAAAGCAGCTTTTGCTTGCATAGATTATATTTTACATTACAAAAAGTAAGAATTTTGTGGGACTTTTTTTATTCTTCCCCTGCTTGGTACCACCTCTTCACTTTTGCTTTTATGTAACATTTCAAATATGCCAATTATTTTTGTAGTTTTGTTTGGTACTGTTACTGGCTCATAACTTAAATGAATTGGATAAAATTGGTGAATGTTATAATTTATGTAGTAAGTTCACAGCATATAGTTTATTCGTAACACTTTACCATGTTTCAAGTATTAGAAGTTATTATACGTCCTTTGTAATACAGGATCACAGTAGTTTAAGAGTTCACACCCTTTTGCTTAAAAAAACCCGTTAGTCAGCAGTGAATCACCTTTAGAGTGAAGAGGCATATAGCACATACAGTATGGCCATGTGAGAAAGTGCTGATTTATGTGTTTCTCAAAAGTTGTCATGACACCAAAGATGGTCAGCATGCTGCTTTATGTAAATGTGATGTAGCTTCGCTAAAGCTGGAAGGGACATTGCTCTTTCTTTCTCTTTCTTTTTTCCTTCATCCTCTCTTTCTAAGATTGATGATTCCAGCAGATGGGTAAAAATGATTGAATCCTGACTCTTGTTGAAAATGAAAACCATATTTGCTGATGATACATTGGTCCATGATGGCTTTCTGAAGAGCAGCAGGAAATGTTCTCTTTCCAACACAATCTGGACAGGCTTTCCATCCACCTGTCTAACTCAAAAGCACTGCTCAGCACCTCAGAAAAAAAACAGTATTTGGCTCAGACTAAATCAAGTATGAAAGAGTGAGAGGTGGTGAGAGAATGAGGGAGGAGGAGAACAACAGAGACATGAGGTCTCATCCACCAGCTCCATCATTCACCCTACATCACTGCCAAACCTGAGCGCTTTTCCTGCACTCTGACCACACAGCACCTGCTGCTCATTATGCTCTCTCTCTCTCTCTCTCTCTCTCTCTTTCACACCCTTTTTCCCCCCTGTTTTCACACTATTCCCTGTCTTTCAGTTGTCTGTAACACTTGGCTGTAAGGCATCCATGGATCATATAGTTCTGTGAAGGAAGCTTTTGCTGAGAGGAAAGAAAGTCTCTGAAAAAAGTCTTTGTGACTATCCCAAACCTGAAAAATCTTTTTAGGCTATAAACAGAGATAGAAAAGAATGTAAAACTAATGTTTGCATATTCTCCAATCCACCGAGATACCTCTCTCGTTCGGCAAGTGGTTGAAATCAGTCATTGTATAGTAAGTGTAAATTTTTAATTTACTAAATGAACAGAAGTAAATAACTTTAATATAACTTTAACAAACTTTAACTTTAATAAATATTCAACTTATATTTGAACTTCTAATCATCAAAGTATCCTGAAAAAAATGTATCGATATTAATATTTTTTTCTTGAGCACCAAATCAGCATACTAAAATGATTTCTGAAGCAGCATGTGACAGTGTAGACTGGAGTAATAGTTGCTGAAAATTCAGCTTTGCCATCATAGGAATAAATTAATTTTAAAAACATTAAAATCAAACATTTTTTCGCAATATTACTGTTTTACTGTATTTTTGATTAAAAAAATGCATCTTATATTATATTGTATTGTATTATATTATTTATATTATATTATTGTTTCTTTTAAAGTCACATTTTTGGGGTCATTTTTGTCTTTAAGAATGTAGATATTCTTAATTTAACTCTTTTTAGCTACCATTGATAGTTGTTGCATGTTTCATTAAACAAATCACATTTGGCTGCAAATCACTGTCACTGTAAACATACTTTAAGAGAGCAAGAGAAGTACCCAAAACGTGAGAAAAATTGCATTATATCCTCTACAGTAATACTAATCGTGAGATGTCTGGACGCGATGTGCTTATTAGAGATGAAGAGCTGAATGAAAGTATAATAGAGGGCACAGGAAGGGTACAATGAGGTTTAGGAGAACAGATTTTTCCTCAGGAACTCTTTTGAGACGTGAGCGGGTGACAGAATGAAAATGAATTACACCCATATCAAGTAGGGTGAGGTGGAGGGGACCAAGTGACTCAGAAAAAGGGAGAGTGCCCTTGCTGCTACATAGAGGATAAACTAATAGGGTCAGTGATATTCTGTGTTGGCATGACTGAGCACCAAACCACAGTGACTAAACTGCCTAGCAGTACACACACATGCTCATATCTGCATACACACCACAGTGCAGGTAATTACGTGGAACACTCACAACCACTTCGGCCACATGTCAATAACCCAGAAACCTGAACCACATGGTCTGCAGGTGCACTGCAGACTAACACACATCATTCATGCACAGTAAAACCTCCTGAACACTGTTAGTTAATTAACATTGCCAGTGTTTATATAATCCACACCGGATTATATAAACACCGGGTGACACTGGAAGTGTTAATTTAACACTGGATGTTTTGCTGTGTGGGTAAACTGATGCTGTAGTTTACATTTTAGTGCAAGTCTACTCTGCAAATGAAAAAAAAAATTATGTAAAAAAAGCAATAAAAATGTAAATCAGTGCTTTTACACATGGGTGCAGTTATGTGGAGTCATGTGGTTATATTTTTGCTGTCCATAAGTGTGCATTTCTAATTAATAAAGAGAATGAGTACAAATAACACATAGAGGTCAGGAAGAGACACTGAAAGTTTATATTAAGTCAAGTCTACTTTTTTTATTTTATTTTCACTCTTTGAGTTATAGTTGAATATTGTGGAAGTTATTCTGTGGGTAATTGTTTAAATATGTGTGTAGGTTTATATGTACTTTGTGGTTTTGCTATGTATATGAAAAAATTCCTATGTAAAAAATCTTTGAGTTCCTATAAAATTGACTTCTTTGACTTTGCAGAATTTTACGGAGCCCCAGACATGACATGCAGGAAAAAAATAGTAGGCTAAATTCGTTCCCTCTATTTACTAAAACTTGCGCACGATTTACTATTTCGTTCCCTCGATATATAAATCATGCGCATGATTTATAAATCGAGGGAACGAAACAGTGCCCTCTGGTGGAGATGCATTTGATAATTCTTTTTTCTCTGAGAAGCAAAAGTCTCTTTTGTTGTTGTTGATGTTGATTATCTCAAAATGGCCCAAGATAACAAATGAGCTGATGAAGCATTTTCTGTTCCCCTTATAGGTAAAAGCCCATGTCTTATGTTTACTAACCGGCATGAGATCCGCCGAATAGACCTGGTAAAGAAGGACTATACACAGGTAGTGCCGACCCTGAAGAACGCTGTGGCCCTAGATGTGGACGTTACCACCAACAAGATGTACTGGTGTGACCTTTACCATCGCAAAATCTTCAGGTATGCCCAACATTACAATCCTAAACAATATACAGTGCACATCAGGTTGCCTCCTTCTAACTTGACAGCTGTTTAATCTTTATTGAAAAAGGATAATTTGCAATTAGTGTCAGGTAGGAGGAGAAGGTGCAGTGTTGAAGCCCTCTTTTGAGAACCTCTTCCCACCTCCTCTCAGTTGGCTGATATTTAGATGCATGAGAACAGCTGCCATAGACTTACTGGAGATTTTCTCCCAGCAACCAGCATCATTGATCATCATTGTTTCCTCTGGTGGTGTAAGGGGAATGTAAGGTATATATTATATAAAGATAATATTTCACAATATTGCTGTTTTTACTGAACAAATAAATGCAGTCTTGCCGAGCATAAGAGACTTCTTTCAAAATCATTTTTAAAAAAATTACAGACCTCAAACTTTTGAACAGTCATGTATATTGTATCATGTTCTAACTTTCCAATAATACTGTATTGCAGTATTCCTGTAATTTCCCACTCCTCTTACTCCATAACAAAACACTTTTCCATTTTTGTCCTGAAGGAAGGACATTCTAACTCCTTATGGGAGGTCTTTGAATAAGCTCTACCAACATTTTAACAAAGTCATCTTATCAGTCGGACAGCAGCCTGTCACACAGCCTGCCTGTGCTATAACAGCAGCTGAAAAACTTGACCAGCGTTTGTCCTTTTCTGTCCCAGTGTGCATGCTGGCCTGTCATGCTCAAGCCTGCGCCTCACTTCCTGAGTCATATCAGCCTCTAGGACCATCTCTAAATCATTTCAACCACACCATATGCTTCCCATAATTTACCTCCCACAATAAGGCGTCCCATTACTCATCCCCTCTCCCCTCAGGAGAGCTTGTGTTAGGACGGCATAAGACAGTTCATTATCACTTTATAAACCCCTGGGAAGAGCACTCAGAAGAATAGAAATACTTCTGCTTGTCTGCAGGGAGTTTAATTTATGTCCCTGGTGGAGAGTGGCATGAATTTGTGGTTACAGTGAAGATGCAACAATGTAGATGTCAGTTGACAGCTGAAACCTCAAATGAGGCATATACATTTTAAAGGCCATTGTTGAAATCCACAGTAAATATTACTTGAAACCGGCATCCATCTATTTTGAGGGTGATGTGGTTATTGAGCTCACCACTGTTGTCGGTAGAGAGTTGTGTCTATTAAATAATGAGTCGTGGTTCACCTGAATGAGAGCTCAAAATGGCTCTTTTTATGATTCAGCACAAAGGTTGATAGATTAATGTTGTGTTTATTGCTTTGATTAATTCCAATTAACATCATTTTGGGTTAATGTGATGCAAGACTCCTACTGTAATTAAGAAGAACCCAAACCCAGCTAATTAAACAGGCAAATTGTTGATCTTGTTGATCAAGACCATCATTGTTTTATCCTTGCATGAACACAAAACACCCTGTGGGTTGCGCTTTGATCAATGGTTTGACTTACTTTAACTTGTTACTGAGAGTCGTGATGAGCAACAGGACATTTTGTTAATATTTTGGTTATTATTTTTGTTGCGTTGTACTGAGTAGCTGGTACATTCACATGGACTTTCTGTTTGTTGTTTTCATCTGTCACGTGTTCCTTTGTTCTAGTTTCCCGCCACAATCTGTCACCATGGACATCAATCACATTCATCTCAGCTGTTCGTCGTTTGAGTTCAATCATCTGTATATTTAAGTTCCTGTTTCTGTGGATTGTGTTTTCGGGTATCGTTTGACTGTTCGTGTTGATGCTGGTGTATGTTCCTGTCTGTTCCTGTATTCTCCTATCTGATTTTCTAGTAAAGACTCTATTATCTCTATCTCCTCGTTCGTGTGCATAATACACCGGTAAGATTGTAACAGTAGCCTACAGTTAATTAATAGCCTATCTACAGTTAATTTAAATCAGTGAAATATTACAAATCAAAAATGTGAATGGCTGTGATTGTGACAGCATTATTTTTACTGAAATTTCCTCTGTAATTTATTGTGTTGCGCCCAATAAGGACATGGTGTTATAGTACTTTTACTAATTTTGCTGTTGAATTTGGTCCATAACTGATTGTACTATTCTTTTTAGTTCTTTTTACTATTATTATAATAAATACAAAATTAAGAACCTGCAATTGAGCATTTGACATCACATTATATTGATTATCTCATCTTATTTAGTCACTATTGTTTGTGCAAAACATTTTATACCTTTACTTTTTATTCTTTTTGTCCCATTTATGAATCATCAGTGTTTGAAAGGGGGCAGGGAACCTGTTCCTATTAATAGAGCTCCTAGTCAAGCCAATGAAAGCAATAGAAATGTTTCCTGACTGCTATTTCCCCTGTCCTTGTGATTCACTTAAGATCCACTCTGAAAAGAGTCTCAAAGTCCTGTGTCTTATAAGGGGAGATGGGTCCATTTTGATGGCTGTTGAAGCAGCATCTGTTAAAGGCACTAGGTGACTGGAAATGGAAAATTACCAGGTTATAACACAAACCACCACCTCACTGCCAATGAAAGTTGGGTCATTCTATGAAATGGGTGCCTTTTCCAGTTTGATATTAAAAGTAAATATTCTGTAGATTTGAAGTAAGTGTTTTAAGATTTTAAATATTCTATTGCAAAAATCTACATTTTAATGCTGGTATTTCTACCAGTAACTGATTTTCAGTTTTCTAACAACATAGTAAAAGAGTAAATTAAAGTTCACTTCAGAATTAAAATTTCTTGATAATTTACTTACCCCCATGTCATCCAAGATGTTTATGTTTTTCTTTGTTCCGTCAAAAAGAAATTGAGGTTTTTGGGGAAAACATTCTAGGATTTTTCTCCATATAGTGGAATTCACTGGGCAGGTTAAAGGTCCAAATTGCAGTTTCAGTGCAGCTTCAGAGGGCACTACACGATCCCATCCAAGGAATAAGGGTCTTATCTAGTGAAACAATCAGTCATTTTCTAAGAAAAAAAAAAAAAAATAATACCCAAATTATATACTTTTTAACCACAAATGCTCATCTTGCCCTAGCTCTGCTATCCAGCACGCATTACGTACTCACGTTGGAAAGGTCACGCGTGACGTAGGTGGAAGTACTGCAGTAGGGAGAAAAACTACAAAATTACAGACAAAATGTTAGCTTTTGTTTCCATATTGTGTTTTCATGAAAATATGCTTGTTTGTTAGTATAGCAGTGAGAAGTAGGAAACACGGGATAAGGAACTAAATACACTATTGGCAGTAACTACTCACTAGTTATTGTTTACACAGCTTTTAAATGCCATCCCTTTTATCAAATGACCCAAGTGACACCAAAGTGATGTGGTGCTTTCTCATGAGTGCTGAATCATGAGATCAGTCACAGTGACATCAGATTTCACCATGCTTCAAAGGGCAATCATATCTGCTTCACTGTAAATCACTGTATACAGCAAAAAAGATCACAAGAGTCAGCCATTTTGTCCTATAATTGTTCTTTGAGAAACATGCAGATGTTGCTTCACTTTGCTGCTTATGTGTATGTAAACAACAGCTGTGAGTGCCAGCTATTTGTACTTATTCACCATGAATTTGCTGGATGCATTGAATACCTTGTGTTTGATGTAAATGTTTCTGAATAGATACATAACATCTGCTTAAAATGCTGTGAATGTAGATTAACAGTGTGTTTATTCCCCTTCAGCACATATATCAACAAAGCCAGCGATACTTCTCAACAGATCACACTCATAGACACTGCGCTACATTCCCCAGAGGGCTTAGCAATAGACTGGGTCCATAAGAATATCTACTGGACCGACTCTGGACACAAAACTATCTCTGTCGCAACTGCCGATGGCAAGAAGAGGAAGGTGTTGATCAACACAGAGCTTGGTGAACCACGTGCCATCGCTGTTGATCCAAGACAAGGGTAACAATCTAATGTTTATAATGTAAAAATCGGCAGACTCGAAAATATGAATGACATCAAGCATCAGTCTTTTCAAACACCCTGTTGCATTAAATAATCATTGAATTATCATGAATAATGTAAATATGATGTATGTGCATGATCTATGTAAACACACCAAGATTTTTGAAAGCCTTGTGAAGGTTCCTTCACTTCGTATGTATAATTTCTTCTTTTACTGCCATTCATCATGATGAATCTTTCCCCTTAGGGCTCTTTTCACAGTATTACAGAAGTAGAAGAGCATGAAAAACATGCAAATGAGTTCATGCTGGTCAGCATACTAACTAATTGTTGCCTGTGGGTAAAGTGCCCACTTCACACCAATAGGGACAGAGTTATATACTGACTCTTTTTAATGAGGATACACTTACCTCTTCATCCTGATTTTTGACAGACCATGAGCCATCGGAGCTCCCTAATTTTCCATTCAACTGTATCTCATTTATTTGATAACATGAATCTTTTGTGGCTCCATCCCAGGAAACTCCTTAGAAAGCTGTGCTGTTTTTAATAGAATTGTAAAGCCGTCATTCACAAAATTTCACATATCCCCTAGTCTTTTGGCTAATTTGAATACTTTCAGTTTCTAATAAGAATGGTAAAGCACCGTTTTACAAATTTTACCCTGTTTAAATTCCACAGATTTTCCCACTAGTTTTAAAAACTTTGGGGGAAAATAGATTTTACAAACTTATAAGGGAGCCTCAAGATTATGCCTTAAAATTATATAAATTGGACAAAATTAGCATTAAAATCAGCTGCATGAGAGATATATTAGATAGTGATTTCTAGACCTGGAAAATGTATGTAAATGTATAAAAATCATATATCTCCATTGACATTTTTATATTGATTTTATATATATATATATTTTTGGTTATGCCAAGCTCCAAAATATTTTATTGAGTAGAAATTAAGTAAAATATATTTTTATAAATAATTATCTTTAATCCTTATCCAGTAAATCACAAACAAATGGAAGTCATGGAGCCTTTAAAATATCGTTGTCGATGATGGATGGCCTTGAAGTCGCAAAGGTTGAGAACCACTGGTCTAGATCTAGCCGCAGTCCTGATCGTGAACATTCTGTTTGTTTTGACCCCCCCCCAGGTTCATGTACTGGTCAGATTGGGGAACGCAGGCCAAGATCGAGAAAGCCGGAATGAACGGGGTGGATCGACAGGTTCTGGTTTCAGAGAGGATCGAGTGGCCCAATGGGATTGCACTCGGTAAAACCTTTTGAAAGTTTTGCGGTTCAGTTTCTCCATTCAGAACAAATGTATTCACATCTTCAAATATAGTCAAAGTAGAGAAACACACTAGAGAATAAAGCAAAAAAGACAACAAAACATAAAAGAGAAACAGCAGAAAGCAAAACAAAGCATACCATACCAAAAAGCAAAACATGAGAGAGCTACGTTTGCCATCATTACAAAACATTAGCCAAAATAACAGAAAGAGAAAAACATTGGGATTGAGAAAGACCAAACAAACACAGAGGCAGAAGGAGAAAAAAGAGTGTTAATAATAAAGAGCAGCCTCCTGTGGCCAACAGGGCTATGAATCATTCACCTTCATTGTTTCTCATAAATCACCCGTCAGTTTGGGAAGAACTAAATGGAATTGCTCAAGCAACGCTGTCAATATCGCCATCATTTTCCTGACTTGCTTAACATAAAAGACATTTAAAAAAGCAGTTATGGATAGGGAAAAAGTTATTGACAAAAAAGGTTGAATTGAGAATTGCTATGTCTGTATTGAAACAAAATACCTTTTTAATGGGAAAAGAGCAAGTAACCTTGCAAAGCTGTGAGATTTTGGAGTGCATTGTGTGGGGGGGGGGGTTCTTCCATTGATTGTGCTTTCAACTGTGCCTTTCATTTAATTTAATTTTTAAACTGACTTTATTTTTACTTGAAATATGAAAAATAGTAGAATATGAATTATCCCTTCACACACTACCCACTATTCTGTTTCATTTGACCACTCATGTTAAATTAAAAGCATTTGTTCTATTATTAAAGCGCTACATATACACTACATATAAAAGTTCTTTCATCTTCCAGATCTATCTAGTAGACGACTCTACTGGGTAGATTCCAAGCTTCATCTGATTTCCAGTGTGGACCTGAATGGAGACAACCGTAGAGTTTTGCTGTCCTCCATGGATCATCTTGGACATCCCTTCGCCCTGACTCTTTTTGAGGCAAGCAGATTTATCAAATAGTACTGACATACTCATTCATGCAGGCACAGATGGAGCTGCATTGACAATAACAGGCCTTGAGGTTTCTAAGCTCAGTTTGGCTTCATATAAACAAATGTTTTTTGCTCAGAGGGTGTAATTGAAGAACATGGGTCTCACTGTGAGACAGTAGCACTGGCCAAGAGATGTATGGCTGACACCATCCAAAGACACAAACCAAATTAAAAAGCCTTTTTACTTTGGCAGCTCCTAAGGCACCTGAAGGCAGGACCTTGCCCAAGCAATAGATAGCCTAATACTCTTCATCAGGCCAGTCAATGAGCCAGCTCAGTAAGAGGGCAACCTGGGACTGAGCCCTAGAAAAAGGAAATAATGTGCTTTCTTCATTCTCTTCCTTTTGTCCAGGGCACATGAGAAATGAACCGCTACATTACTATAGTACCCTTGAGGCTGGTCCTAAAGTTCTCCGCTATTGAAGTTTCAAAACAGTAATTGACAACTGTAGCCAGTAACTTCCCCCTAACTTTTTGGGTTTCTTGTAGATAGGAAAGGAGGATAGGGGTCTTTCTGTATGAAATAGTCATGCGGTCTTTGGTGCAGGAGTCATTTCCAATAAGCTCATTATTTTGGTTAATTATTTTTAATTACATAATTTCTCATTCCTCCCAGCTCAAATTACATTTAATTTCTTCACATTTCCTTTTGGTAGTTGACAGCTTCACAAAAGTGAACAAAAAGCATTAACGGGATAGTTCACCCAAAAAAGTAATCATTTACTGTCATCATTTACTTCTGCTGAACACAAAAGAAGATATTTTGAAGAATGTCGGTAACCAAACCGTTGACTTCCATGGTATTTTTTTCCATACAGTGAAGTCAGTGGGGCCCATCAACTGTTTTACCGACATTCTTCAAAATATCTTCTTTTGTGTTTAGCAGAAGAAATTCATACAGGTTTGGAACAACTTGGGCGAGTAAATGATGACAGAATTTTCAAGAATCTCCCTTTTTTCATCATTTACTCACCTTCATGTCGTTCCAAACCCATATGGCATTCATTATTCCGGAGAAACACCCATAAAAGTGGTCACTACAACTCGTGCCCTATATTCCACATCCTCAGGGGACATAAGATAGCTTTGTGTGAGGAACAGAACATTAATGAAATAATAATATTAATATAATACTTTTCAATTGTAATGAACATAGACAACCATTAAAAGGTTGTGGTCAGTAAGATTTTTGAAAGAAATTAATACTTTTTATTCTGCTAGGACACGGTAAAGTGACCGTAAAGACTTTCACATTGTAGGAAAAAAAAGAAAAAAAGAATGCTGTTCTTTTGAACTTTCTATTCAATTCAACATATTAGCTTCCAACCATAGACTGTAAAAAAAATATGGACGTAGTGTCCGTGATGTCACCCGTAGATTTCTGAAGAGCAGTTTTGAAGCGAAAATGAGGCCGCTGCCATCTTAGCTGCGTGTCACCGCACGTCACTCCCAGAAAATGGGCAAAGAGGCGGGACGTGGTTGGAACCAAGTTGACTGGTTGCTGAAACCAGGCCCGCCTGGCTCGACGTGACCATGTTAGCAGTTAAAGGAGCTATCTATCTATCTTAGATACTATCTAAAATATTGATAAAGATAAGTTATATCATTAGGAAGTTTTAAAGGTTTACTGTCAATCTACGGTGTCTTTTTTAAGATATAGATGCTCCAACACCAGTAATTAATTTGTGTCGGGTGTGCAAATAACAACGCGAAAAATCAAAAGGGACTCCATTATAATTAAATAGTGATCATGAGATGAATCCAATCCGTGGCACTTAACTGAGTAAAATGTCCATGAGTGTCCATTGCAAAACAAAAAACAGTACTTTTTGTCCACGAAAGCATTAAATCCATGAAATATTGATATATTTTCCATTGTTTGCATCACATTTCTACTGAATGGTCTGCTCTCCATCATCGTTCTTCAAGAAATTATGCAACCTGAGCAGCATTTATGTTGTAAAACTGTATATGATCGTATATATCTCACAAACAAATGAGCACGTGTCTAAAGTATAATTTTTCAGAATGCAGCAGTTTTAGTTATAATATCCAAGCAGTGCTATCAGAGTTTTATATCCTCCCGCCATTGTCATTGTAGTAAATCTCACAAACAAAAGTTTTAGCCAATTCCACGATCAAACAGCGTGTGTTCTGTGTATCTTCCGCATGCGTGCACATCTACACAGACGCATATCTGTCTCGAGCCTCGACCATTAACGCCATATTATTTTATAATTGTATAAAATAATCCAAAAAAAAGCACAAATACGACTGAGATGCCAAATTCAGCGGCTTTTAGCTTAGGTGACATGATGGCTCACAGACAGCAGCGGCAATCTACCTGTCACTCATGTGACCACGCCCTTCATTATGCATAGCTTTAAGGCTTACTATAATTTAAACAGATGAATTATAAAAAAATTCACCCCCCTCAGAGTTGTCATGAAGGGCAAAATTAGCTGTATAGACCAAAACCACAATTTGTGCCAACCTGTAAACATGTTTTTTTCTGCTGTAAAGTTGGCCGTTTTAACATGTGGGTCAATGAGATTCTGCTCTCTTTTGGAGCCTGTCCCTAGCGGCCAGTCGATGAACTGCAGTTTAAGTCACTTCGTATTGGCTTCACGAGAAACTGGGGGAGGTTGCCGCTTGCTTCCAACACAGCAGACCTTAAATTGCATATAAGAAGTTTACTCCATTTTCCAGTCATCTTTTCAGACGATGTGTGACCTTTACATTGCCCTGTCTCATAAAACAGACCAATATCTCTACACCAGCTTTCACATTATTTCATTGGTTAGTGGGCAGCATTGAAAATGTCAAGACCAATCCAGTCCCACAGGGATAGTTGCTTTTTTCCAAATGAAGCGAATACTATGATGAAAGGTTTTAATAAAGATGCTCCCCACGCTCAAGGAGTACAAATTTCAGACATGGGTGTTAGGAGCCAGCCTTTTGTGTCATAGATTAAAGCAGTTATCTAGATCAGATATGATGACCTTGTGGCCCGTGCATTAGATGAGAGCTGCAATGCGGCAGAATTTGAATGCCGTCTAGTGCAGGTTAAGGAGTCCTACTGATCAGCTGCCACCAGCAGAAGCACCTGACGGAGCTCCACTGGGATCCTGCAGCCTGACCTTTCCAAAAAAGCACGGCTCTGTAAACATCCTCTAATACTCGGAGCCAGTTGCTCGCTTGGGCATGCTCAGTCTGCTCGATCTTCTTTTTTGCACCCTCCCCTCATTTTCTTTTGTTACCTCACAAACACTCCGTCCCGAACTTCCTCATCCATTTCCGCATCCCTTTGAAAAGGAGATGAATCTCAGGTTGTCATAGTAACAGCCCATCTCACCATGCACATTTGCAATATTTCTGTAGCGGATGATAAGGACTGATCAGAGGAGGAAAAGAGACGGAGAAGTGGGGAGAATGTTGAAAGTGGTATTGTTAGATAGTCGAGTGTGTGCTTTCTGGCTCATGTAGGTATAGATACAAAGGTGAGATAGAGCTGCGAGCTTGAATTAGTCTGATGAAAAGACACAAGAGCCTTCATTGTCATCTTCCCTTTCTCTCCTTTTTGTGTATTGCATACATAAATACATAACCTACCAAAGATTACACCTGCTTTTGATTTATTCTATCCAATTGTCTTTTGTGCTCTTTGTATTGGTATTGCTCTTTCACTGCTTCACAATAAAATATCTATGCACAGTGATAATATTCACTCTAAGACAATTACTGTTTTCTCCCAAAATGCTGTCAGTATATGTATATACTGTGTGTGTGTGCATATTTATTTATGGAACTGTAGTCTAGGCTCAATTGCTGCCTTTTTATTGAATAAATGTCTCGACTGGCATTAAAGTACTTAAACATTTAACATTAAAAAACATTTCCGACCCCAGACTTTTAAACAGTAGTGCAAGCTGGGCAGAAAACTAACATGCCACTTTTAACAATTTGCATTTATTCTTTTATCCAAAGCCAATTTTATGCATTCCCTTGGAATCGAACCCATAACCATGTCATTATTAGTCCCATGCTTTAATATGCTGTTTTACCTGGAGGAATGCAATTGCTCCTGCTTGTGCAGAATTCACATTCTGTATGTTTCTACAGGACCGGGTTTACTGGACAGACTTGGAGGATGAGGCCATCTACAGTGTGAATCGACTGACAGGGCATGATGTGACAATGCTGGCTCAGCATCTCAACAACCCGCTGGATGTGGTGGTGTTCCACGAGCTCCGGCAGCCTAAAGGTGAGAAATAAGTGTAATGCAGGTACATACCAACCGACTTTACATCAGCACATGTGTAGACTGAGCAGTGGTGGAGAGTAACTAGTTAAATGCAGCTGTTTACTTAACTGCATTTCTCATTTCTGTGACAGTAAAAATGTAAACATAGTGTAGTTTTTCTAATAAAAAGTTTATTCTGTTCTGTTTTTTAGTGGTTTATTGTGATGTAACAATCTCCTTAAATGTTCTCTTATTCAAGTAGCATTAGCCCTTTTTTTTTTTTTTTTTTCTTTCTGAAAAACTATTTTCTGATTTACTTCATTGTTTTTGTGCCTGATCAAATCTGTTCTACTATTTTTAAAGCGTAGCTTGACAATAGCTTAACTACTATAAATTATGAGTAGTTTGATATTGACACACATTTTTCATTATATATAACTTAGCATATTTTAGTATAGGGAATAATGGGCACAGATGTACACACACAAAAAAACAAACAAAAAAAACAAAAAAACAAGTGATATTGTGAAATATTATTACAATTTAAAATAACTGTTATTTTCTTTTTAAAAAAATCTTACTGACCCCAAACTTTTGAACAGTAATGTATGTTTTAGTCTGTTTTATCTGTTGAGCTCAATAGCCAGTGATAGATGTTTTAATGCATTAAAGGAATCAAATTTTCCTTGATCTTTTGAGATAAAATATTTGAAACACTGAGAACTCGAAACTTCCCAGTCTGAAAAGATGATTTACTAAAACTAAGCTGCAAAAAAAAAGTGTTGTTGCTCATTTCACATATGAAGAGGCCATTTCAAGTACAGTGTCAAAAAATGCCTGCTTAATTCTGCTAATGCCTCTCAGGAGCTAAACAGAAACAATGCTTGAATTGTATTATTTTCACAGTGTCACCTTTTTAGCATTGTTATAATGATGAGAGGCAAATCTTTGCTGACTCTGTTTTTTCCCCCAGTGATAGTAGTCATATCATTGAATAGCATATTTATGGTGAATTGTTATTCTAGCGACAGGAAGAGAAAATTAAAGAGGCTGTAAGTGTGCGTGTGTGCAGATTTGGATTCTTTGTTTTCATCCTTTTATCACAAACAGACCACATGCAGCGTACTAGCAGAAGAGCCAATTTACAGCCTCCTCACATTAATAAATGAGAAGTGCTATTTAAATCTAAATCAAGGATTTAAACGTGTTGCTCTAAAAATGCAAACGAAAGCAGGAAAACACACTTTTGCTGAACGAGAAATGATGAGAATGGAATCCAACCGCTTTTTGTACCTCAAGTGCCTCTGAGTGAAATAATAATCAGTTGTGCATCCCTGCAAAACATGATTTTATGAAAATGTTTCTTAAGGAAGAGATAGACTGTAAATATTATTAGTAGTGTTTCCAACAAACTTTCATATGGATTTCCATGCATTGCGTTGCTGTATTTGTTCAAATGACGACATTAAAAGACTGATTCTAGTTGCTTAAGTTCAGTCAATTTCTGTAATTTTAACATATTTTTTTAATCTCTCCTTTTATCAACACAAGACACATACATACTGTACATGCATGTATTTTTCTTTTTTTGTTTGATGTTTAAGTGCAATTTATCAAGCCAACTTATTTATGCTTTGTCCATATTTGCAAACACTGTAGGCTGCCATACACATTACAGTAGAAAGGCATGATTACTGACTGTTGTTAATGTTTATCTTATATATACACATGCATATAGGGTATATTAATTGCAGTGTTTATTTGAATTACAAATATAAAATGAAAATAGATTACCATACTTAAATGTATACACACATACCATTCAAAAGTTTGTGGTCAGTACGTTTTTTTATGTTATGCGTATCATCGTATCATCAAGGCTGCATTTATTTGATTTTTTTTTTTTAAGTAATATTAATAATTTAAAATAACTGTTTTCTATTTTAATATATTTTAAAATGTAATTTATTCCTGTGATGGCAAAACTGAATTTTCAGCAGACCATTACTTCAGTCTTCAGTGTCACATGATCCTTCAGAAATCATTAGGTGTATTCATGCCATGTTGTAATTACCGTAATTATGAGATTACGACTTGTAAAAAGCTCTCTCGTCCTCATAAAACTCTGATTAATTTTTTTGAGAGCTCCGACTTGTACCACATGACCGCTGTACCACCTGACTGCTACAGATTCATATTGGCATTCATAGTGTTGCCATAGAAATGTGTAATTCTGAGTCTGAGAATGTTAACAGTTCAGAGTAGAACATTACATGTTGTCATCTCATAATTATGGTAATTACAACATGGTGTGAACACAGCAATTCTCTAATATGCTGATTTGATTTGGTGACATTTTTTATCATTATCAATCTTAGAAACAGTTGTGCTGCCTAATATTTTTGTGGAGAATGTGATGCATCTTTTTCAGGATCCTGATGAATATAAAAGTTCAAAAGAACATAATTTATTTAAAAAAATTTACTGTCACTTTGGATCAATATAATGCATCCTTGATTAATAGAATAATTAAGTAATAAAAGTCTGATTCCAAACTTTTGAACGGAATTGTATATTTAAATTAATGTATTTAAATTAAAGTATAATTTGTCATACTTGCAATATTTAATATCCATATCCAATTTATACCCATAAACAATATACCCATAAAAAAAAATTTTTTTTAAGTGAATTAAGCTGAATAAATACGCTCGTGTGGTACAACTTTCCCTGAAACTGAATGACTTCCAGTCACTGTCAATATGAATGCATCTTAATAGTTCAGCTCTCATAATAATATTTTAATTTCTGTGCTCATATATACTACTATGCAACCATTCTAGAGGCTAATACATCAGAATTAATAAAAGTTTTCCTCTGTAGCTCCAGACACATGCAACATGGGGAGTTTGCCCAATGGAGGCTGTGAGTACCTGTGCCTCAGAGCTCCTCAGATCACAGACCACTCGCCCAAGTACACGTGTGCCTGCCCCGACAGCATGGAACTGGGCCCGGATATGCGCCGCTGTGTGACAGGTAACGAAATACAGAGCCCCAGGTCAAGTTTACACATACTAGGACACACTTTGAAGAACAAATGTCTACTGATTCATCATTGTGAGTAGATTTTGAGAGTTGAATGTTTTGATTTAGACAGACTGAAGAGATTACAGGTAGTTTTAACTTCAGCTTTAACTTGTTTCTAGGAAGCACAAATCTGACTCTTTCATCCTATCTTTTTCATTTGTTGTAGTCAAACCCAAAACAACAACTGCTGCAAGTACAACCATTATTTTAACAACACCAGAACCTTCTATTACTATGACTTCTACAACCACCGCTCCAACTACAAGCACCAGTACCCCTACAACCACCAGTACATTCACTACAACTACACCTAAAACAGCAGTATCAAGTACAACCACCACCAGCCCCAGCACTTCCACTCATTCCAGAACACATCATTCCACCACCACACACTCCATGGCCACTTCAACAATGGTGACCACTCAGTCCAGCACTACAGCACCATGGAAACAGCCGACCTCCACTCAGACGACAGCAGATCACAAACAGACGTCTACAAGCATTGCCCACGGCAACAGCATACAAGGGGCCAATGCCAATCTCTCTCATCGAGGTGGGTTTGAGCTTCTGTTTTGCATTATGAGTCAGTGACATGATGCTCTTTTTGTCTGTATCTATTAGGGCTCAGTGCGGTGCTCGTGCTGATTGGCACACTGCCAAAGTACGCACACAGAAAGCTACGAATTTGGGACGTGCTCGATGTTAAAAAGTGTTGAGAACAATAAGCAGTGAAAAAGAACTCTATGCGGTGCTCAGAAAGCCTCATCTCTCAGCATGTGATTGCAAATTCAGTTCTCTTTCACGTCTTGTTGCGCTTGAATTGTCGAATACACACGCAATAATGTTAAAATGCCCATCATGTGGAGTATTCATGTGAACACAGCCCGTCATGTCTCAAGTGAAAGTAAACAGTTGGGTGTAAACCGGATGTGTATAATGGATCTGTGCATTTGGTCTTAAAGTGACAGCAGCCTAATATACCTTCCTGCTGCTCTGTCATTTCTGTGAATTAAAATAACTTACTGCTCTTGACTGAATAACTTTTTTTTGCTTTAATAATACATTTATATTTAATTACTACAATGAATGCAATATTTTATTTTTACATTTGATTATTAATTTTTTGTGCTAACTCTAAGTACATGTTAAATAAACCTGTTGTACCTGGAAAAACGTAGTTTGTTTAATTCATATTTTTGTTATATTGTATTTGTCCTATTGCTTGTAATTTGCTTTCAACAGAAATGAGATAAAATAACTATATCATGATATATATCGTTATCGTGAAACAAAATTTCTCATATCGTGAAATAAGAATTTGGTCATATCGCCCACCCCTAGTATCTATTATTTTATTTAAAATTATATTACAGTGCAAATCATATACAATGACTTGAGTACACCTCTACAACGATGAGCATACTTTAAAATGTTATGCATAAAATGGGAAATTATTTGCAGAGGACCCCTGCAAAGTCTAATGATTGTGTGTCTAGGTCAGTATGTATCAAAATATCAGATCATTTAATCTTTTTAAGACAAGGAAAGGTTATTCCAGGTTGTAAAATGTCATGTGATTGAGCTTCCCAAAAATTCAATGAATGTTATAATTAAAAATACTTTTTACCTTGAAAAATATATTTTAAAACATTTTTGAAAATAATGATTAAGGTGTGGAAATGTATTTAAGGTATCATGAATATGTTACTTATACTTGATAGTTATACCATGTTATAAAAAATGTCACGTCATTTAAATTTAAACGTTTCTTAAAATTCTATAAATGTTTTTCAAAACCATATGAAACCAACATGAATACAAAGAGTAGACACACCTTGCAGCTTCCAAAAAATATTAATTAGAACTGTTTTTAACATTGATAATAAGAGCATCAAATCAGTATATTGGAATGATTTCTGAAACTGAAGACTGCTGAAAATTCAGCTTTGCCATCACAGTAATAAATTACAGTTTAAAAAAATTTAAAATAGAAAAGTTATTTTAAATTGTAATAATATTTTAGAATATTTCAGTTTTTACTGTATTTTTGATCTAATAAATGCTGCCTTGGTGAGTATTAGAGGCTTTTGAAATGGTAGCATATATGTCATTGACCCTTACGCAGATATTCTTTGGTCTGTTGTACAAAACCAATATCACATGAGCATGTGTTGTTGTTCTGAACTTCAGCACAGCTTTGAGCTGAAGGCCTGAAGCATATATAAAAGCTCTCATACAGTACTTGTACAGTAATCCTCAGAGTCTGTAAAAGTTAATGTGTGGTGGAATTTGCTTGCCGAGCATCGCTGGGCCACTTGAGAGTGATAGATGAGGCAGCAGTAGTCGCCGAGGGTCCCAGTGTGTGTCTGTGCTGAATTAGAGCAGTCAGCCCTGACTGATGAACATTGCCCTCAGCCTTGTTCCTCTCCACAGACAGTGTTTCACTCTCACACTCCACAGCCACTGGGCCATGTGTGGGGACGCTCAGGTACATGGCCACCTGGACGCAGCAGGAAAAAGGCATTAGTGACTTCAGTAATAGGATCTATATCCATGAAAATCCTTCACAAGTTTGTTCTCTGTCTAGCCAAGAAATATAGAAAAACAACAATTTTAGTAGCCCTTTCACCCCCAGCCCACAATCAAAGCGCAGAAGTGGTTATGATGTGATTCTTGATGGTAACTATAAATTTGGTTCTTGAATATTTTATGACTACCAGCATATTACACGGCAGAAGTGGTGAAACTGTCCATTAGATAAAACCTGTAAATTGCTGCACTGAGGATAGTCATGAATTATGCCAGCACCCTTTCTGCCTTTTATGGCTGCTTACTAATGAAGACAAAGATTTGCCTGTAGGTTTAGAAAGAATTCTCCAAATAGTACTTATAGGATTATACACTATTGTTCAAATGTTTGGGGTCAGTAGGTTTTTTTTTGTTTGTTTGTTTGTTTGTTTGTTTTAAAGAAATTAATGCTTTTGTTCCTCAAAGATGCATTAAATTGATAAAAAGTGATAAAGACGTTTTCCACAAAAATATTAAGCAGAACAACCATTTTCAACATGTTTAAAGTAAATGTTTCTTGAGCACCAAATCAGTGTTTTAGAATGATTTCTACAGGATCACGTGACATTGAAGGCTGAAAAATCAGCTTCGCCATCATATGAATAAATTACTTTTTTTTTTTTTTTTTAATTGTAAAAATATTTCACAATATTACAGTTTTTATTGTGTTTGCTCATAATGCAGTTTGCCAGTATCACCTGTCACAGGTGAGTTGCTTATACTAAAAGCATTTATGAGCTTGTCTGAGGGTTTGGGGACAACCCCATATCTATTCACAGACCTATGGCTCTGAATAATGCTTTTAGCATAAAGGGAAATTCAAATGGAAACCAAAAACACTATACACTATATACAAACAGAAGCAGATGATTCAAATGAAGTGTTGCCATAGAAACCCAGATATCACTGGTATCACATAAATAACATGTTTACTGTAGCTTTAAGAGAATCCCATTACTCACAATATGGTTTCCCTTATTTCCTTTCCTTTTTATATGCAATCGTTACTGTATATACTGCATTTCTTTTGTTTGGTACTGATTTTCCACGCCCTTTCTTTTTCTTTTCTTTTTTTGTCTGTATCTGTATGCCAATGATGTACCATCCAGTCCTCTTAATCTCTCGGCTCAGACTCCATTATCAGACACTAATTATGCTGTAGCTAATGGAGGGGCATGTGCTAATAGTGAGATTGAGGTGGGATTTATTTGGTGGAAACCTTAAGAGGAGAAGCAACAGCATAAAGCAAAGTGGTATATGAATAGTAATATAAGGCCATGGGCAAGACATCAAGTTAAATGGCCACTTTACTATACAAACTGTAAAAGATTCATCTAAATGAAAATGCTAGTGACAAAATACTGTACCTATTTTGATGCTTTAAAGGCTATTCTGTCATTTACTCAGACTCAATAATTGTGGACAATATAGAGCAGACACTGCAGATGACAAGATCTGTTATGATCTTGTGATTCAATGGAAAGTAAATAGAGTGTTTCTCTTTATCGACTGTCATCGCCCATCTTTCATTCTTTATCTTTCTCTCTTCTTTCTCTCTGTTACAGCTGGCAGTGGAAATGACCACTTCCTCCTTGGTAGCAATATAACTGTTGCGGTTCTGGGTATTGTCATCCCAATAGGTGAGTTTTAAAGTTAACCAAGCATTTTATCCTGCATTTTGAATTCAGCCTTGTTCACCCAGTAGAACAGCTTTTGCCCTTAAGCTTTATGTGCACTATTTGCTTTGGAGACACTTATTGTGGTCTTAACAAGCCATTTATAAACTTGCTGCTGCTCCATTTAGCTTAATATTTAAGTGCTATCCACAGCATGCTAATTACTCCGGAAAATAATTTCGACTCATTTGAGTTAAAGAAAAACGTATGTACAGTAAAGCTCTTTAAAAAGGTACATGATGTTACATCAGTGTGACAGCACCATTTTCTTCACTTTGCAAGCACATGATGCATAAAACAAAACTCTTATCTTAATAATAAATATTTATTCAAAGAGATTACATAGAATAAACTAGTAAAAGCTTTTTCAAGGTCACATTACACTGTGGTCATTCTAATCTGTCACTTCTTATTCAGGCATGGTAAACCATGTGGAGGGCACACATTTTTGCTCTTGAACTTACTACTCTTAGCAAGTTTAAACATTTAGATATTAATTATTTGTATTAATTTGAATTGCTTTTTATTGAATGAATTGAATGAAGTTGCTTGTTGCCTAGAAACAACGTTGTGCAACAGATTTTTTTTTTTTGAAGCAGTAAAAAAATTGATAGTCACTCAGTGCCATTACAAATATTTAAATAAATAAATTAAAAACCTTTCTTTCAACTTGCCTAAAAAGGATCCTCCCGAATATTATTTTTAATTTAAATTTTTTGTAATGAGGTCCATTTTTTGCAAGAAAAGTGAGTTAAACTTTTTAAACATTGCTTTTATAATGTTAATATATTATTTATATATAATTTGAACTATAATTTGAAGTCTAAATTGTCCTTTTGAGTTGACGAGGACTAATTTTCCAGGTTGATGAATTTCTGGTTCTGTGTCAAATGCGAGCGCTAAATGTGAGTAAAAATCGGTGTTGGCGAGTATATAAAAAAAGGTGTCAATTACCATTTGGCCGATAACATTTTTATGAATCCTAACAATGCAATGTTGTGAGGCCATGAACGTGAACGAACGTGACTCCTTACAGATGACAGGCCAGTGCTACGTCAACATGAAAGAGAACGCAATTCCTTTATTTGTGTGCGCACACATCCGAAGTGCACGCCCAGAAAGCCGTGTCTTGGACAGCGCGCAGATACTTAATTGACATATTCAAACATAAGTATGTCAAAATCCCCATCTTGGCAAGTATCCTCGTAAACATAGTCAATTATGTCTTAAGTGAATGTAAACAGTTGAGAAATAAAACGCATGTGAATCAGTATATTGGATCCGTGCATTAGCTCTTAAGGTGACAGCAGCCTAATATTCTTGCTGCTGTCTGTGATTTTAATCAAACAAAAAAAACAAAGAAAAAACACTCTCTGCTGTAACTTTTGTAACTTTAATAAGGATTAATTGGTAACACTTTACAATAAGGTTCATTAGTTAATGTATTAACTAACA
Source organism: Elopichthys bambusa (assembly GCA_037101425.1). Taxonomy (NCBI): domain Eukaryota; kingdom Metazoa; phylum Chordata; class Actinopteri; order Cypriniformes; family Xenocyprididae; genus Elopichthys; species Elopichthys bambusa. The sequence continues at coordinate 14,658,024 of CM074440.1, forward strand.
TAAACTAACCATGAGTAATACATTTGTTACTGTATTTACTAATCTTTGTTAAAGTTAGTTATTGAAAATACAGTTGTTCATTGTTTGTTCATGTTAGTTCACAGTGCATTAACTAATGTTAAGAAGATTTTAAAAATGTATTCGTAAATGTTGAAATTAACAAAGATTAATAAATGTTGTGTAAGTGCAGTTCATTATTAGTTAACTAATAATGTTAACTAATGAACCTTATTGTAAAGTGTTACCGATTAATCTGTTTCATGGCTGGTAAAAATATATGGCCGGTAAATTATCTTAAAGGGTTAGTTCACCCAAAAATAAAATGATCAATTAATCTGTAATTAATCTGTCATTAATTACTCACCCTCATGTTGTTCCAAACCCGCAAGACCTTTGTTCATCTTCGGAACACAAACATATTTTTGATGAAATCCTAAAGCTCTCTGACTCCTCCATAGACAGCAATTGAATTACCACTGTCAAGGTCCAGAAAGAAACTAAAGACATTGTTAAAATAGTCCATGTGACTACAGTGGTTGAACCTTACTTTTATGAAGCAACAAGAATACTTCTTGTGTTCAAAAACAAAACAAAAATATCAACTTTATTCAACAATCTCAGTTCTCTTGCCTGTCAGTTTCCTGCGCTGTTGATGTAGTAAACACAGTGCAACGCTTCCGTTTTTTACGTCCGAACACCAGCTCGTTAAGTCATTTTTGTTTTTTTTGCGCAATTAAGGTTGAACCACTGTAGTCACATGGACCATTTTAACAGTGTGTTTAGTACCTTTCTGGGCCTTGACAGTGGTAAATAAATTGCTGTCTATGGAGGAGTCAGAGAGCTCTCGGATTTCATCAGAAATATCTTAATTTGTGTTTGAAGATGAACGAAGGTCTTACGGGTTTGAAACAGCATGAAAGTGAGATTTTTTTTTTTTTTTTTTGGGGGGGGTGAACTGACCCTTTAAGTCACCAGCCATTGGCAGGTGTTTTAGGCTCTGGTTCCATATCTTAAACTGCTATTACGGTGCCGTACCTATTTACCCTATAGACTTTTTGTAAGCGCCTTACTGTACATTGTACCATCCATAAATTCTGTCAACAATGGTTAAAAAAATATTGTGCTCTTTTTGAAATTAGTGCTTTATAAATGGTTATTTTTGATCCTACAAAGAGAAGTGTCATTCATGCATTTTGATTTTGTGATCATTCTCTCAGTTTCTATTCATCATCCTTTTGACTGTTTGAACTCTACAGTATATGTATATATAAAGTACAGTATATGTAAATGTATATATCTGAAAGTCTCTGTCAAAAGGACCTGATGGACTTCATTGACTGTTTGAGCTGTGTCTGGCGAGTGGCTTAGTGGGATTGAAATGACCTTTGTGCTCATATTCAAATGAAAGACACTAAGTGAAATACCTTTCCTCTAAAAACCATTTTAGAGGAAATACAGTCCCTCTACATCCACCCCTCTTATCTTAAAATTGTAACATTTTTCTAAATGCTTTCTTTTATTGTAGTTCGAAAATAATGAATAGACAGAATGCAATCCAAGTGTTTATAGCCAGACAATAGAACCTGTGTGATGGAGGAAAACACATCATGAGGAGGTCTCTGCGGCCCCCCAGACAAAAGAGCAATTAGGGAGAACTTCCAGGGGACCAGAGCAGCCACGGCTGATCTTTTAAATTAGGGAAGGGGTTAGCCAGCCACTGCAGTAAAGCCACACATGGTTATCAATTCACCCTGAATAGCATTGCGCTCCCCCCGACCATTCGCATGTAGGCGTGTGTGCGCGCATACACACAGTCCAATTCGATTTCTCCTGGTCCCCTTAGACCCCTGCTTTCTCACTGAGCAGCATGTGAGCACCCCCTTCACATATTCCACTAAACCACTGTGTGTGTGTGTGTGTGTGTGGGGTGGGGGGAAAGGTATGTCTTCGGCAGCCCTAGTTCAAATATACATAAATGCCATTTTTAAAGTAGCTTTTTAAGTAAGTTATTTTTACTTTTGATAGTGATATGATCAGACTGTTCTTTAATTATGCATACTACCATTGAAAAGTTTTGGGTCGATACGATTTTTCAATGTTTTTGAAAGTCTCTTATGCTGACCAACGCTACATTTGTTTGGTCAAAAAACAGTAATATTGTAAAATATTAATACAAAACAGTGGTTTTCTATTTTAATATATTTTAAAATGTAATTTATTTCTGTGATGGCAAAGATTAATTTTTCAACCATATTTGTTGTTTAAGAAATTATTTTAATAAAACCATTTGACCCCGGTCTGCCATGATGCACCTTAAGGTTTGAGTGTGTGTGGTTGTATATGTGTGTCATTATGCTCTGCTCTGTGTCCCCTGGCTGTGTTAACGCCCCCGCCATATGTGTTGACTGTGTGTTAAACGCATGCAGTTCCTATCCTTGCCACAGTGGTCATCGGCCTGATGTGTACCGGAGGATACCTGGTGTGGCGCAACTGGAGGAGACGGAATACCAAGAGCATGAACTTCGACAACCCCGTTTACCGCAAGACCACAGAGGACGATGATGACGAAATCCACATCGGCCGCAGCGAGCAGATCGGCCACGTCTACCCAGCAGTGAGTGGCAGTGCCAGACAGCCATACCTAGCACTGCCACTGGGGGGCAGTATCCCAGACCCGGCAGCTCATTGGTACTCAGGGGCACCTATGCTGTCCAGTGCGAAGTGAACAAAGGGAGCAAGGCAATAGTGATAAAAATGAGGGTGTGGCTAAGACAAAAATTCCTAAAAGAGTGCATTATGCTGCCTCTTTCCTCACTCATATTTATACTCATAATTCATTTTCATTCAAATGTATGTTTAATTAATTAGTGTATGGATTACCATGTGAAGTTTAATTAGTCGTCTGTTTGTTTCCCATAGGCTGCGTTCTAAATCACATACTCTCTAGTTAAAAAGTACCTTTTATATAGCATGAATGTGTGTAGTATGAATTTAATCTAGACATACTACATTCGCCATGTTGTCATCATGTGACCTACCAGCGTTAGCTTCTTCGCTTCACTGCCATTCACAAATCCTCTCTCATGGCCTCATGGGATAATAAACACTTCAGAATCTCGCTGGAAGTAGTAGGTCAACCGGGAACTTTTCGCTACTCTTTTATGAATACTGTATTTTGGGCATTCTACTCTTTTCGCATACTGTTTTTCGCCTACTGTATAGTAGGGAAGTATGCGATTTTGGATGCAGCCATAGTCTTCGTTTTTTCGTGTTGTGTGTGTGTTTGTAAAGCTTTAAATGCTTTCCATGTGTGAAAGCTTTGAAATTGTGCTCTCCCATTATCCCATAGTTGTTGTTGTTGTTTTTTTATTATTAGTATTAATTCAGTATAATTGCTTTAGGGATGAGCAATTAGCACCTTAACTGACTGGACAATCTTTTAATATTTTATAATTTATTTAGGTGTTTTGATGTATATTTATTTGGGTGATGAAATGATTTATTCATATATTCACGTAATTGTCGGCCTGGGCTGAAATAGTAAACAGTTAGTCAGATGGAGGGATTATAACAGTGTGTTTTAAGCTTTCTGTGCTACAGTCGGCATGTCAAGCACAAGCAGAGATAAAGACATCAGTCGCGCGGCAGCAACGGGGCGGGCCGCCCCAGTGGCATAACAGGATTCTCTTCTGCGCCCCACACGTCGCACTCTTCACAGTGTGTGTGTGTGTGTGGGGAAGGGGGGGATCTGCATATCGGATGTTTCTCCTACTCCATGGGCCTTCTCATTCTTTTCTATGTATTTATTTCTCTCCCTCTTTCTCTCAACACGTGTAACTGTTTTTTTATCTGCTCTCCGCAGCGCGTGGCGCTCAGTCCTGATGATGATGGATTCCCTTGAGGGCGATTCTCACTCTTGCTCGCTCCTTCTCCATCCCCGAATCCATGTGTCCTTTAGTCTCTCCTTCCATCGAGGAGATCGCACGAGACAACGCAGCGAGACACAAAGAGCCAAAAGGACACAAGAGCACTTGCTCTCCACAGCTGAGAGCTACAAACTGGGTTTGTTTTCTCGTAGTGTCTTTTTTAGCCCATAAACCCTCAGTTGGGCAATAATCACTAGTTCTACAATTAAACTACTAGCATCATTCCTGCTCTTTGTCAGTAGTAATAGTAGTAGTGCTGTTTAATGATGACTAACCTCATAGCTCATCACGTCAGTAGTCGCTAACACTCAGTGGCTCTCCCGCTGCACTCGTGTTGTAGATTTTTTTAAAATTAGAAATAGTTTATTACTGGTTAAGCTGGTTTGAGTTGAACTGGCTTGCCCATCACAGGGCAGAACCCATAGGAGAGAACTGTGGGCAATCCACCTCATCAGTATGGGAGATGCAAAATATGAAAAAGGATGGAGATGGGATGAGGAAAATTCCACTATGCAGCTGTTATGCATTCACATAATCTAACAAACAAATAATATACCATAAGTAAACAAGTCTGTAATTTCCTGTCCTCCAAATACTTCCAATTCCATGACTACTGCTCTTTTCATGTCTTCCATGGTCACTCAAATTCAGATTGGACCCTTCTAAAAGATCTGCGGCCACTATCTGGAGTTGAAGGGTTTCACCTCCCAACTTTGAGAGGCAATACATATTTCCCTATTTATTCATTTCACCAGCACTGGGTCTTCCATTTTTCTAAGACCAACTAAAATCTTCCTGCCCAGGCACATTTATATCCCCAAAACCTCAGCTCAGGACATCAGTTTTTCTAAAATATTATCATTTATCACTACAATCTGTGTGGCTTATCACAAACACACTAATAGATACGGTAGCCAGGGTTTAATAATGGCTAAATTGCTGTTTGTTCATATCTACAGTCTAGATCGCGCCCTCTCAGACATGCAAAAACACGCACACACACTCCCTCTCCCAAACACAAACGTGTCTTTTCCGCCTCTACATTCGTCATGCCTCGGGTAAAACTCTTTAGCATTTAGCATGCTGACAACAAGACACCGCCTGCCATATTGGGTGGCTTAATGGTGTGGTAGATTAGAGTCATAGATCAAAGCTTTGCTCCTCTGAACAGTCATCTGTTCAGCGCATGGCACAGGAAATGAGGAGTCTGAATATAGGCTTCCTGTACAAACTCTCTCCATGTGATGAATGAGTGCTTGGTTATTTCTGTATCACTTTTAGAGGGACACTGACTGATTGGACAGATGTTTTAAAAAAAAAAACAGGTTTTGACCTACCTGGATATGCCTGTTGATAAAAACCATCAAACCAGCCACAGGTTTTTTTGCTGGTCCTTAGGCTAGTCAACTTTAATGGTTTAAAGGGGATTGAATGATTCAGAACAGTGGTTATTAATCTTTTTCACTCCTTCGTTCGAAGGGCCTCTAAACAGCTCCAACATCATGTTGCGTATGTTTGGTTCTGGCCTGCATGTGGGTGGTCTCGCATCTGGAGTGGTTCTTTGTTCCTGCCACCTTTGCTCCTCTCTGCTGTGATGAGGCATCTTATGTGCAGCACTTGTAAAACATCCCTCCACATTTCAAAGAATCCTCCATTAAATCACTGTTTGTTTTCCATTAGGAATAGAGACAGTGTGGGAGGTTCGTTGCTCAGGCTTTTGTCTGTGAGGATTAAAGAACTGCAGTTTCTTGTTTGTTCTCTGAATACAGTGGACTATCAGATGGACTTGAGATGTCTGACATTATTTGGAGATAACAGGCCTGATATCAATATTATAGTTAATTTGATGAATCTTCATTCATCCTTAATCATTTCTCATATCAAACTGTTTATACAGTGGAAAGTATAACTAATAATAAATAGATTTTATAGATTTTTTTTTTTTTTTTTGAAGCGATAACATTTTTGATTACTTTCACATATGCCACTTCTGGAAATGTGGAACTGTAGTATTTGATACGAAAATCTTAGACTAGCAATACAGGGTAAACAAACTGCTTCATGTGCTTTTTCAGACTGTCATGTCATAAATTATTCTTTGATCATTATCAACTTGGTCTTTTCAGAAAAAAAGGCTTAAACCAGCCTAATCTAGTTTGCTGGTCTTCTTAGGTCTGGTTTTCTGCTTTTAGAAGCATTTTTTTAGAGGAACTTACCACCTGGTTTAGACTGAAAGACTGGACACCAGGTTAGGGGACCAACTAAGATGAGAAAAACAGGTTTTAGATGGATTTTGGACATCAGCTGGTTAAGACTGGAAGCCAAGCTTGTCGACCAGCTGAACCAACTGGACATCAGGATGGAAGACCAACATAGACCAGGAAAAACAGCCTTTTGAGCACATGCCAGCTGGTCAGGCTGGGAGACCAGCTTGTTGGCCACTTAAACCAACTGGACACCAGCTTGGCCAGGCCAGGAGACCAATTAAGACCAGTAAAAACAGCCTAAATAGGTCTTTGAAGGGTTTTGGGCACTTGTCAGTTGATCATGCTGCGAGACCAGCTTGCTGACCAGCTAAACCAACTAAAAACCAGCATAACCAGACTGGAAGAACGGTTAAGACTAGCAAATAAGCTTAGGCTGTTTTAATCTTTTTTTTTTTTTTTTTTCTGAAGGGGCATCATGCACATTTCTTTTTCCTGACCCCAATGTCATTGTTGTTATCAGGTGCTGCTCTAGAGTTAGCTCCCAAAAAAAAAAAAAAAAAAAAAAGTGCTTTTATGGGAAACTTTGTTACATTGAGCTCTCTAGCTTTCAAGGTTTCTACAAACTGATCTCCTAGCATATTATAATTTAGAATGTGTGGGACACATTTTTGAAAAATACATGCACGGTGTGGTCACAGAAGGTTCTAGAACAGGCTTTTAGACCCTTTGGATTTTCTGCCTCTCTGTAGATAACAAGCAGTACTTTGTGACCGTTGTCCATCATTCTTACTCTATGCATATGTAACGGCGAGTCCTGCCTTCCTATAGCACTGCAGGGACTCGTCACGCTGCTCCTTCACCCCACTCCACTGTGACTAACATTCGTAATGTCTGTAACTCCTCTTCATCACTGTCTACCTGTCATCCCCATCAGCCCAACAAGTAGGACATTGCTTTCGAAAGGGCTACCATTCTTTTACAATGGACGATACACTGGACAATATGCTGGAACCTCTCCTGGAACAGTGCTCCTTAGTTTGGTGGACTTGTAGAGCTGAACTGCTGTCTCTAAATGGATGAATCGGGTCCTCCGCACCCATGGTAACATTCCCGTCTGTTCTCTTTGTGACCTGTGGAAAAAAATGACCTCTATTTTGGTTTCCCCCTATGAGATCATGTTGACATGATGTATATTACTTGAAGAACTGTTCATTTTTTTGTATGGTTTGTAGGTGTTAAATTTCAGGAGAGGGGAAGGAGGGCCTGTCATTACTGTCATTTGAGGAAACGTGTGTCCCGGTCATTCCATAGCTGTTTGGAGACATTTTGTACGCTGTTTGTTGCACAAACTTTTTCAAGAAGCCTTCTGCACTGTGTAAATGATTACATAAGATGGGGGAAGGGTGACCGTTGCAGTCCAATGAGTTTGAATCATGATTTGTAAATATGTTTTCATACAGCGAAACTTTTGATAAGGTTTTAAACATTTCTTGTAAAAAGATGTGTATATTAGTCTCCTGGACGAAAAAGTGTAGACCATACATGGATTTATTTGTACTCAAGACCACTGGATTTCTTTACTACTTGATTGTAACTAAAACTTAATAATCTGCCAAAGTGTTTTCTCTTTTTTTTTTCTCTCTCTCTCTCTCTCTCTCTCTCTCTCTCTCTCTTCCTCCTGGTCTGAATTTTATTTTTGCTTTTTAACTGTAAACATTGCAGAAATAGTGTTTAATTTGTGTTTGTACATTTATTTAATGGATCAATTAAATTGTACTTCTATTTAATAGGTTACACTCAGTGGTGAAAGAGAGGGTTAGTTTAATTTATTGGTGCCTTGTTTGTGTTTGTGTATTTTTTTTCCAATAATGTCAAATTTTGTTTGCTTTTCATCTGTGTCAGTGGGTTGGAGGTGGTGGGAATAGAGAGGGGGCTTTAACGTTAGCAAAATTATACTTACATGGAATATCTGTACTGTATGCCAAAATGGTCTCACTCACGTTTCTATGAAATTCAAGTTGTTGATAAATATCTATATATTGATATATTAAATTGTTAAAAATCTTTTGTCGCTCCTTGTGTCCTTGTGTCATTCTTCAAAAACCATTTTTAATTGGTCAAATTAAAAAAGCTCTCAGTTGTTTGTGGTATTGATCAAATAATTTAGAGTTATCTGTTGTTCCCTGCATAAATTCACCCTTTCCTCATGATTCTTGTCAGTATGCCTTCTCCCCAGAGGAGATAGTGGCTCTGTGCCTGGTAATGGAAAGTGGAACACCCCCCGCCAGGTGTCACACTGTGATTTTGCTAATGTCTGCGGTGAGTATTAGCCTCCAAGGAGACTTAAATAAAATGGGGAAACTGCCTGAACTCCCAGTGGCTGCCCCTGACAGCAGGCAGATTTGATAGATGTGATTTTTACAAAGTTGCCATGATGTTAAAGGGATAGTTCTGTAATAATTTACTCGCCCTCATGTGGTTCATGACTTCTGCACAGCACACACACACACAAATATATTTTAAAGAATGTCACACAAAAGAAAGCAATTTTTTGGTCAACTACACCTTTAAGAGCAGAACATGTCCTTATAGAGTGTAATAGTTGGGTTCTGGAAAAAAATATCCCATTCATTTCCTCCACAGGGAAATGTATTTTTAACAGTAACTTGTAAATCTCTAAAGACAGACCTACTGTGAGCTCTGATGTTCAGAGCAATCAATGCACATCATTTGCTTTTAAATTATTTTTAACAGCAGAGTTCCTGAAGAAAAACTACATTACCCATGACTGTGCAAATAAATATCCATCAATCAGAGAATCGAGGTGAGCAAATCACATCGAAAAAAGCTCTCAGAGACCGTCCACTCTTAGGAAGAGCCACAAAAGACAGTGTCATATAAACTAAATAATTACTATAACTTTAAATCATTAGTTTATTTCTCCATCGTTTTTTGTTCAGTTGTCATCCACAGTGCTTCATGGGATTGTAGTTCTTTCCCTCAACACAGTCTTGTACCTTTATTCAAATATTCAAAGTTTTTTTTTTTTTTTTTTATTAAATCAAACTGTAATGTGATTCACCTCATAGCTGGTTGGTTTGGCTCATGGCTTTTAATTTCAAAATCCCTATGGGAAAAATACTTACGGAACCAAGGCTGCTGAAAAAGGGGGGCAGGCACTGTTGCACTCTGTTGTGTAAGACTTAATAATATTGAGGAATCAGCCATTTTAAGCAGTTCAGTTATTAGCAGCAGCTCACACTGGTTTGCGCAATGAAATGAAACTCTTCTATCCAAGCGTATTTGTCCTAGAGTAAGGCCCCAACAGTTGTGTGAGCACCCTGGTTCATCTCTGCTCAGCCAAACCTATTTATCATTCTCTTTGTTGTTTCAGTAACTTTGCCCATTGTAGCGGGCCCTCAAAGAGAATTTAATCTTGTTATTTTTATCTATGAAATATTAATTTCTTCCCAAACCCTAATCGCTGCTGTCCCTCAAGAAATGAAAAGGATATTTTCAAGAGTACAGTTATTTCCTCTTTTTCCAGCTTTATTTTAGCACGGCTGATGACATTTATCACTCCCTCCTACTGTGCTAACATCCAATTATTATGCAGCCGGTCCAACTGTGGCAAAGGGAGCTGGGTCTGTCTGTGTCATCTGTCTGGGTGAAAGAAGGAACAGAGCATTCGCTAAAAGCTATTAAGACTTAATTACTGCTAAAAATTCGTTCTTGTACCAGGGAGTGCATTGTTCACAAATAAACAAGGATCTGGAGAAAGGGTATGGAAAGCATGGAGGTAATACTGATTAGGATGGGGAAATGAGAAGTTGAGTTTGGGATTAAAACCCAATATGTTCCTGCTTCCCTCCTTCCTGCTTTTTTGTTAAAGGGATAGTTATGGAGTGAATTTTGTATCAATAATAATTCACGCAAAGAACATGATTGACAAATGCGTAGCCAATTTCACATGCATGAAATAATTCACGTGCACAAAAAACAATTCACGTGCGCGAAAATATATATATATTCACAAAAAGCAATTCACGCGTGCAAAATAAAATTATATATTCATAAAATACAATTCACAAACGCAAAACACAATTCATAGATATACAACTGTGCACAAAAGTTTCGAATGTTTGAAACTTACGAGTTTATCGTCACATTTGCGTGTGAATCAACTTGGATTTGTGTGTGTATGTAGACTCCCCCATAGACATAATAAATACATAGACGCCCTATTGGCCGCTGGATCGCGCATCAACGGCGCCGCCATGTTGTGCGGGGCAACATGCCCTAACTCTCATAAGTGGACTGAAGAAAAGATGCCTGACTATTTTAAGGTTTCACAAATCGTCGCACAATCCAAACCACATATCAGGGAATTACCTTTCACATGTAAGTCTGAACAGTTGTTTCTGGTTGTATTTGGTCATTATAACACATTATTTGACAGCTTGACCACCAAATTCAGACTATTAAAAGCTAACGACAATGCTAGTTATCTATGAAAAATGAGATTTAAAAGAAATAATATAAAATTTACATGATTCTTATGAAGTTTGAGATTATATTATAGTTTATATCATTAACTAATCAAGTGAGTGAGTCTTCCGTGCAGACTTTGACAGGACAACTCAGGCTGTCAGAATTACAGATAGACCTAAACCGACTCATCTCTGAAGAGCAGGTGATTTGATTGATCTAATCGTGGCTCATTTAAATTTTTACCCCAGTTTAGTCAGTGGAACCAGGACAACACAAACCTCAAGGAAGGCTGAAGAAAGCCTGTCAGCAGATATAAATATTTGCTATTTTTATTTTATTGACTATATTATTTTACAATTTGTGATATACTATCTGCTATTTTATTCATAGTTATTATATTACTACTACATTAAACTATATTTTACTGTTTTTATACTCAATTGTATTTTTAGGCTATTTATAATAATAATATAGGCTAATAATATACTATAGAACAAAACCACATACAATTTATATTATACTGTATTATACTATATTATACTACCGCTGTATCTCAAATGTTTTACTGGATCTATTAAGGATTGTCTTATAATAATTAATACAAGCTGTAAATGCCACTTCAGATGCAGCTTCCGTTTTCTCTATTGCAAAGATAAATTTTGTTGGGACTTATTTAATTTGATTGGTGACAATCCTCCTTTTGTCTTATTACTATAATTGAATTTGATTAGATTTATGAAATTGACATAAAAGATGATGCATGTATAATTAGGTTTAAAGAATGGATTTATAAAAGGTAAAAAATAAGTTTAAATGTATTGGAAAAAAATAACACACTCAGCACAGTAACACACTCAGCAAAATATCATCTAATTATTGTTATCGATAAAATCTCAGATTGATCATAATTTTTAGTCTATATCTCACACCCCTAGTCACAGCAGTGTGTTTATACCTGTACTGCATATCACGTCCACCACATTTCCAACTGATGATGATAATGTATGTAATGACATGCACATTGAGAACATTTACGTTTCTTTTTTTGCTTGTTTTAAGCTGCATATATTTGTATTTTATTGTTTCAGATTTCCGAGGCAGATGAAGTTGCAGAGACAACCAGTACCCTGACTTTACCATTCCTACTGTAATTCTTTCAAAACAGTCATGTTGCACACTGTCCAATTTGACAGTTGTTTCAACAAGAGGTTGAAAGTCATGCATCGTTACTATTCATTTGTATCCTGCTGATACACGTTCAAGGAATAAAGCCCTGCTGTGCATTATTAAATGTTCTTGTTTTGTGTCAGAATTAAAAGATTCATCAGTTGCTACAGTTGATTAATTTGAAAGTTTCTGAATCCTTTGGAAATAAATTCTGTATAAAATGACCATGATAAGTTATATTGTACCTGTTACATATGAAGATCATGAACTGGCAATCTCAAGTATGAAAGAGCACAACATTCAGTACAGAGAAATATATGTCTCTTCCATAGTTGTGAGATTGTCTGACTAACAGTTTGAAGCTGGGCTACAAGTTCTTCAGTCACAGGCCATTCTACTGGAACACAGTTCCACTGCATTGCCGGTCAGGGACGATTGTAGTGTTTCAGTCAGAGTCTTCTTTTCTGTTAAAATAGATGAATATTTATGGCCAAATGATAAATATAAGTGCAATACATCAGGTGAAAAATTCACGTATAGATGTGTTCAGTCCAGTCATCTCTCTGTCAGGACATATCAGATTTTGGTCTGATATTTAAAGCAGTCAGCACCCAGAGATGATGGTGAAATATTTGAAAAGAGTTTACTGAGTAATCTTAGTTGCATAATGGTAATTGCATCTCTGATCGGTATACCATCATAATTAATGTTAGTTAACACATTAAAAAATGTTATCAATTATTGCTTTACAACATTGTCCTGTGAAACTAAAAACCTTAAGATTACAATACAGCACAGGGCATAAGTAAATGAAAATTGGATATATGAAGACATTAATACATAAATTATAAAAGCATAAAGAAACTAAATGAATTAAGATGGTTGTGACTGATATCCTGATGTCAAGCCAACAGTATTTAATCCTGAAAAATGCAGAGAAACAATAAGCATAACAATAAACATAATTTCCTCTTCATTTTGGACAAAATGGGACATCTCATTACAACCGCAGTTGCTCATATCTATTATTAGTTAATAAACTATAGCTTCAACTGATCTCTAATTTCGTTTACTTCAATAAACACAGATGAGCACATCAAACTGCACATACCTCTCTGCATGACTCTGGTCGACAGCTGATGTCGTAACACCCAGGTATTTTTTCGCACACGTGAATTGTTTTTTGTGCACGTGAATTAGGTTTCACGCGTGAAATTGGCTACGCATTTGTCAATCATGTTCTTTGCGTGAATTATTATTGAGACTAATCTGTCTCTATAGGATAGTGCACCCAAAAATGTATTTACCCCTATTCAAAACCGTATGATTTACTTCAGCAGAACACTAAAGGAGAAATGCTACTATGTTGTTACTATGAATGGGGACATAAGCCTTCAAGATTTAATCTGACTTAATTTGGGCCAAGACTGAAATTTAAATTTGGCATGAAATGAAAATTTATCTTGTCTATTTTACAAATGTTATAGATCTTATTGTAAATGGTTCATCCTTGTATGTAATTTTTGACCATGTAATGTGTAATGTTAATCAAAATATAACTGGACCTTCCAGTAAAAACGACAGACTTCTCTAATCATTCAGGCATAGTTAATACCCGTGGCTCCTGACGATTCATTGAGGTCTTATGAAGCGAAATGAAAAAAACCCAAAAAACATTATTTACAATGTAATCCGCAGCCTGGGTAAAAGGACCTGAGTGCGTTCATGACAGTCTGCACTGCTGTGCAAGCTTCCTATCGCATAATGACGTATGCACGGGCTTGTTCGAGATTCATCGGCGCTGCGCAGACCGATCGGCGTATGACATCAAAGTACAGCAAGAGCGATTCAAAAGCACAAGGAGATGTATGTTCTCCAAACGCTCTTGCGGTACTTTGATGTCATACACCGATCGGTCTGCTCAGCGCCGATGCATCTCGAACAAACCTGTTGATAATCTGTGAGAAGTAAATCATACCAGTTTAAACCATGCATATGTAACAACAACACGAATAAGAGGGCAGAGAACACAACACCTGGATGGCAATTAACACACAATTCTTTATTTAACGTTAAAAGACAGCACACTTCATAAAAAACGTTACCCCCCTTTGCTTGAAGGACCAGGAGAGGATCACACAAAGATAGATTCAGGTCAGCAGGGAAAATACACCATAAATTCTTTTGTCACTAAATCGCTCAATACAAAGAAATCAGTCCATCAGTTTCAGCGTGGTCTTTCAGCTCAGTTCCTGGGGGCAGAGTTATTTGCCGCTTCAGTCAGGAGCTCTCCTAATCAGAAGTTTCACCCCTGACTACCTACCACATTCACCCCCCACTAACTTACTATCTTCACTGCTGGAGACACTACTTCACAGCGGCCGTTTAGCATTCCCCCAAATAAGAGCTCCCAAACTCAAAAACTCCCCCAGCATCCTCTCTCGAGCAATACTCGAGATAATTATTTAAGGAATGTTTAACACGCATCACCTGCACCCATTTATTTCATTAGGGGACAGCCACGACCTTCGTTCATCTTCGGAACACAAATTAAGACCCAGAGGTATATGACTCATCCACAGACAGCAATATAATCAACATATTCAAGGTCCAGAAAGGTACTAAAGACATCGTTAAAACAGTCAATGTGACTGCAGTGGTTCAACCTTAATTTTATGAAGCGACAAGAATACTTTTTGTGCGTAAAAACAAAAATTACAACTTTATTTAACAATCTCTTCTCTTCCCAGTCATTATCCTTACGCACTTGCCACAGTAAGCACATGCTGCGTCCCAATTCGCGTACTCTCCATCATAAATAGTATTTGAAATAAGAATTAGTATGTCTCAAATCGTAGTATGTTGAAATGAGTATTCCAAAGGTACCCGGATGGTCTACTTTTTCCGGTTAGAATTCGAAGTGCAGATCCGTGCACACTCTAATGGCTAATATTGCCCATAACACATTGCGCTGTGGACGAGGATTCGATTAGAATTACAAATACGATTAAAAAGTGTTAAAAAACTACAAACATGACGTATGTGCGAGACCGACGGTTAAGCAGAACGGTTAAGATAAAGGGGCTTGAGTGATTAATAATCAGTATCTAACCTGACGAAAAGATATTTATTAAATGTTATCCACATTATATTTCATCTGCAACAGCATTGTGAACTTTTATAACGATGCGTTTGGTCATTAACTTTTAAATGCATCATTATGCAAAGATGAGGAGAGTTCTCTGCATTAAAGATCTATGACTGGCAGATAAACGTGCGACTACATTTCTCTCCGAAACGGTAGGAAATTAAATGTAAAGGATTTTAACTGTGAGGAGATGATTGACAGGGTAGTTTAAATAGTTACAGGTTGCGTAACTAGGCGACAGAACGTCTGTTAAAGATGCAATTATGACGAGGTAGTATGTCCCAAAGCTTGCATACTCTTCTGCTACACACTCAAAAGTATGTACTTCTTCTTTACAAAAACAGTACATACTTTTAGGACCTAGTATAAGTAGGCGAACTGGGATGCAGCAACAGTGAAGGCTTCTGTGTTTACGTCCGAATCCCGGTTCAGTATTGGCCAAAGCTGATTATGTGTGCAGCAAGACGCATGCGTGTGATGCTGTTGTGTAATATTCAGTTCCTGTGACAAACTGTTCCAGTGGGTGGAGTATACGCGAATATTCATGATATTTCCCGGGTTGTGGGCGTGGCCTTGAGACAACGCACAGACCAATGAAACTGAAAATATTAGCGCTCAAATCGCAACTCATTTAAAGGATTATTTCGAAACGGTAAAGAAGTTTCAATGTTAAGCATTAACTGCAACAGTTAACATTTTCAAAACTATGAATATATTGTGTAATATTATGATAAATTGTCTGTGATGTTTTACCTGATTGATTACAGACACAGCAGAGCAAACAATCAGCGAATGACCCATGCTCGTCTAGGCTAGTACAGTTTATTACTATTTGATGTCTTTAACTTTTTTTATTATTATTTCATTTGTGAGGTTTTCGATTTAATTTGAATATTTTGGTTAGTAGCATGTATACCTTTTTGCCATTCAGTGACAACAGTACAGCAGAGTGTTAACAACAATGCCTGAAATAAACTTCTATGTATCTGATAAAATGTATATAGCCTAAGCTAGCCTGGTGTGAGTATTTGTGTAATTGTTCATTTATTTTATAGCCAGTGTTTCCCAGCCTCCACATCCATGTCAGTAAAGCTCAGACTAACTTTATCAACACCAAACTACACATTTTATTATTATTTTATATATTATACTGGATATTATGTAAAATTGTAATTAAAGTAACACAACTGCACATTTAAAACAGGGAATTAGCACTCAGTGAGAACAGCTTCCATGTATGTCCAAATCACACACTATCAGAGCTATGTGACTTCAGCACTCACATCCAGTCTGAAACAGACTTTACATGATGATGATATGCATCACAAAAGGAAAATGAAGCTTCTGAAAAATAATAGAATAATATTCTTGAGGTAACTGCTGGCCTATATAAGAAAGACTGGGCCATCAGAACAATGCTTTAAAGGTTTATGCACTGTATTACATAATAAAGTACAAACTGCAATGTTTATGATGACTACAAAATTAATAAAACATTCTCCTCAGGTATGTAGTTTCTGTAGCTAACAGAAACACTGGCTATATGTGAAATATACAAGAAATTAAGGATGACACAACAGGCTAGCTTATAAACATTTTAATAGGGCACAAGTAATAAACTGTACTATCCTAGATTTGAATAGGTTATTCGCTGATTGTTTGCTCTGCTGTGTCCCTAAACCTAAATCCGAATGTCTGTAATCAATCAGGCAAAACATCACAGACGATTTATCATATATTACACAATATATTAATTCTTTTGAAAAATGTTAACTGTTGCAGTTAATGCTTAACACTGAAACTTCATTACCGTTTTGAAGTAATCCATTAAACGAGTTCGATTTGAGCGCTAATATTTTCAGTTTCATTCGTCTGCGCGTTGTCTCAAGGCCACGCCCACAACAGGGGAAATATCATGAATATTCGCCTATACTCCACCCACTGGAACAGTTTGTCACAGGAACTGAATATTACACAACACCGGCTAATAATGAGTAGAACCTGGAAGCACTGTACGTAAACAATGTATGAGAATGACACAGAAGAGAAGATATTGTACAATGAAGAGTTTTTTTTTCCGCACAAAAAGTATTCTCGTCGCTTCATAAAATTAAGGTTGAACCATCATGAAACGACATGAGGGTGAGTAATTAATGACAGAATTTTCATTTTTGGGTGAACTACTTCAGCTGTACTTCTCCAATATATAGGGCATGTTTTTTGCTTCCTGTCACTTCTTCCTTGTTTATGTTCATTTGTGCTTCACGTCTCACATCTTTTGGACGCGTCAGCTCTTCTGTTTTGTTGTGAAATACTCTGCCAGTGTGAGTGGAGCCAGCAGCTGAGGGATCTCCAACAACAAGTGCTCCCCGGAGAGCCGCAACCAGACGTCTGTAGAGCAAAGCTGCAATGCTTTTGTGAAGCCAAACAGTAAACTCTACGTTTAGTATTCCTTCCAGGAACATTGCAATAGCGGCCTGGTTGTACATTTATGCGCACTTCTGTTGAGCCTCTGTTCTGCTGTTGATATACGGAGACTGAGGCCTTCGTTCCTTAACTGCATAACTTGATATCGTTAGGTTTTCATGTGGCTGGCTCGAGATAAAAAATAAATAATTTAAAAAGGTGAGTGAAAACAATGTATTCTACAAAAACAAATACGCATTCTACTCTTTAAAAAAACTGCAAAACTGCTTCCAAAAGTCTGATGGGATTAGCAAATTATTCCACATGAATTTAGTAAAATTGTGTTAGATATATATTTTTTTTCATGTCAGTATGATTTCAGGATGGTAATGCTAAGATTGCATGGTCTGATATTGATGTCCTTATAGATGACCATTTCGCCCTATTCAAGCTGAATGTTTCCAGAGCTTTTGTTTCCAGTTGTAAGTGCAACACTGACACCTGCTGTACAGCCATATGAATACACCACAATCAAACAAAAACTCTGGGACCACATGGCCAATTCAATTGTTTAAAAGAAAGTCTATTTGCTTGGTGTAAAAGTAATCAGACCTTATGAAAGACAACAAATAAAATATGGATACTTTAAACAAAAAACTAATTGATAGCTTCTATCCAGCATACGACCCACTCAATGAGGTGACAAAATCACTCATCATTAATCACAAAAGACAATATGGATTTGAGTAAATAGTCTGAGTTTAATGAATGAGTGGTTCACTAATTGAAACTGACAGCTATTTGACACACCCTATAATGTTTCTGTACTTAGTTTCCTGAGCTATGCAGACATGGATGACAACCAATTTATGCTAACTGTAGATTCCGCTTTCCTTTACCACTGCTGACAAGACTAACCAAGGCCATAGAAAAACATAAAAATGTTATCTTAAGGATGGGTTGACATTCTCACAGTGAGAAAATGAATAAATAGCACCATTCATTTCTGCTCTGCCTTTTGAATCAACACTACTCGCTCCAGCCTATACAAATATACTCTGTATACTGGCTTCATGCATCACTAATATCTGATTAAAAAAAATAAATAGCTATCAAATACAAAAATAAGACTATTTCATATAAAGAGGAAACATCTGAAAATGCTTTGTTAAAAGACCAATGTCAACCTTTCACTTTGGTCAAATAGGAAATTCAGAAATGAAAAGAATGGAATGTTACAGTGTTGAATTATTCAAAAGGTCCCAAATACAAAATGTGTATTTTATAACAATAATTTTAGATTTTGAATATTTACATTGTTATACTTCATATAAAACCAGGGCTCGATTAAATGCAGAGTGTGATATGATATGCACACCAAATGTCAGAAGTTTCACAATAAAAATACAGTCAGCTGTCAAACAACTTTTCTTTCAAACAACTTAGCACAAGCATGATAACATTGACAATCTATATAAATAAATAGTTCTACAGCGTTGACAGTGGTAGAGTGGCGATCTGATATGACAGTCTACCATGAGTGTTTAAGATATGAACTGAACTCAGCGGCAGTAATAAGAAGACAAATGTGCTTCATTTGCATCCCTGAAATTCACAGACATCTCAGCTACCTTCATGCTAAAAACAGATTGTAATCGCCCTGCATCAAGCCCTCATCTGAGGTCAGGAGTTCAGTCTTTTTTCTGGGCTTTTGCTGGTGAGTCAGATGATTTCTGTTTCATTATGGGGGACAGAGCCTTCAATGTTAGGGTCTGTGTCAGTCCTAAGCCTTTTCAGAGGTCGTTCAGAGTGTTCATCTTCCTCTTGTTTGACTGTGATCTCCATGACTTGTGTGCTCAGGCTGCTGGTGTCTGGGATGGAGTCAGATGGTGTGTTTGCTATGGAAATATCTGGACACATGGCAGAGCCGTTTGTCTGAGATGTCTCATCTCTGATGCAGAGAAGGTCCTCGGAGGAATGGTTCCCTACACCTGTGAAATCAAAAAGACATTTTAATATTGTCAAATACAAATAGTTTGTGTGTGTCGATCAGGCATAACATTATGACCACCTTCCTAATATTCTGTTGGTCCCCATTTTGCTGCCAAATTGGCCCTGACCCGTCAAGGCATGGACTCCACTAGACCCCTGAAGGGGTACTGTGGTATCTGGCACCAAGATGTTAGCAGCAGATCCTTTAAGTCCTGTAAGCTGCGAGGTGGGGCCTCCATGGATCGGACTTGTTTGTTCAGCACATCCCACAGATGCTCGATTGGATTGAGATCTGGGGTATTTGGAGAGTCAACACCTCAAACGTTGTTGTGCTCCTCAAACCATTCCTGAACCATTTTTGCTTTGTGTCAGGGCATATTATCCTCCTGAAAGAGTCCGCAGCCACCAGGAAATACCTTTTCTATGAAAGGGTGTACATGGTCTGCAACAATGCTTAGGTAGGTGGTACGTGTCAAAGTAACATCCACATGGATGGGCAGGACCCGAGGTTTCCCAGCAGAACATTGCCCAAAACATCATAAAGTATCTTCCCATAGTGCATCCTGGTGCCATGTGTTCCCCAGGTAAGTGAAGCAAACGCTCCTGGCCATCCACGTGATGTAAAAGAAAACATGATCCATCAGACCAGGATTCATCACACTCACGTGCCCACTGATGGTGCTTTTGGCGGTGGATGGGTCAGCATGGGCATCCTGACTGGTCTGCGGCTATGTAGCCCCATACGCAACAAACTGCGATGCACTGTGTATTCTGACACCCTTCTATCAGGACCAGCATTAACTTCTTGAGCAATCTGAGCTACAGTAGCTTGTCTGTTGGATCGGACCACATGGGCCAGTCTTTGCTCCTCACGTGCATCAATGAGCCTCAGCCGCCCATGACCCTGTCACCGGTTCACCACTATTCCTTCCTTGGACCACTTTTGATAGATACTGACCACTGCAGACCAGGAACACCCCACAAGAGCTGCAGTTTTGGAGATGCTCTGACCAGGTTGTCTAGCCATCACAATTTGGCCCTTGTCAAACTCACTCAAATCCTTACGCTTGTCCATTTTTCCTGCTTCTAACGCATCAACTTTGAGGATAAATGTTCACATTTGCTGCCTAATATATCCCACCCACTAACAGATTCTGTGATGAAGAGATGATCAGTGTTATTCACTTCACCTGTCAGTAGTCATAATGTTATGCCTGATCAGTGTGTGCATAATTATATATATATATATATATATATATATATATATATATATATATATATATATACACACACACACACACACACACACACTTTATCACAAAAAAAAAAAAAAAACACTAACATTGTCTTCACATTATCAGATAAATTGATAAGCTCTTGATATGTATATGTTAACCATGTTTTTTTCCTGATTTCCAATTAATAACTTGAATTGATCAAAAGTAACTAAAGAATTCTAGGTAACACTTTATAATATGACATTTGTTAATATTAGTTCATGCTAATATGTTAATAGATACATCATTTCATTTAAAAAAAAAATGTATTAGTAAATGTTGAGATCAACATTAACTAAGATTGATAAATGCTGTAGAAGTTTATTCTTAGTTCATGTTAACTAATGTTGACACTGTTTCCACAAAAAAATATTATGCAGCAGTTTTTAACATTTATAATAATATGAAAATGTTATATATCAGCATATTGGGATGATTTGTGATCATGTGATTGAAGAATGGAGTAACGATGTGTATTTTTGTGCGTCTGGTGAGCCTGACCGTTTTGAGCATCCGAGTCACTCTCTGGCTCTGATGGGTGTTTGCTGTTGTTTGAAGTGGTAGGAGGTTGAAACGAAGATCCACTGGACTCTGAGCTCTCCCTCTCATCCAAAATACGCTCCATATAATCCCTGTAATGCCAAACAAACACCAGGCCGGATATGACCTTATACAGCATCTGATTCCATGTACACAGAGTTTAATTAGAGGATTTGTGACCTTTAATGTGCCACTAGTGACTTACAAGACACCAGGATGAAGGCTGTATTTTCTTTTTCCAAGCTTGGTTTGCTGTGCAAAGAAATCATAACGCTCAGATTTCTTCCACATGTAATAAAAGGCCACACATTCCCCTACAGATCTAGTTCTCACCTGGAAAATTTTAATTAAGTAACAATTACCTATGAGAAACAACAAAAAAAAACAAAAAAAAAAAAACAGCCAAGTTCACCAACTGATCACTTAAAATGATTCACTAATAGACCAGTAAAAACTGCATAGCGGCAGTCACATTCCATCCTAACAGGGTTTAGAATGAGGAGGTGAGGAATGTGACTAAACACTAACCTTATTTGCTTGTACTGAGCTGAAATCTTTCCCGTAAGCTTTGAGTCCTTGTTCAAAACCTCGACACTCCTCTTCCGTCCAAACTGACATTTCCTCTGAGGCAGAAAGAGATTTGAGTTAAGGTGACACATTCAGAGAATGTTGAATGACATGCTGAGAGCGTCTTTATCACAGGCTTGGATGCTTCTTGTGCTTAAGATGGGAGCTTTTTAGATTCCCCAAAAAAACATTCTAAAAACATTACTTGATACAAGTCAAGAGTTTTGAGAAGAGCATGCTGCTGTTATAAATCAAATTCATGCAGAAGCCATGCCATAGTGGTTTTTACTAAAGCTGTTAATAGATTAAAACATTTTAATCTGATTATTTATGTTTAATAATTAGTCAAATAAATCACATATCAATATTTGCTGCAAAAAGCCCCCATGTAAATATAATTCAAGAATATTGTGACAGTAAAGCATTGAATAGACATTATAAAAATTGATATTAGGGGTCAAAATGTTTGTTTTATTTTCATCTCTTTGAGCATAAGCTTATCATAATGACCTACTGTAGACAAATATTTTTTTTTAATTAGAATGGATAAGTGTCTGTAACCCATTAAAATATCAACTTGTTTTTAGCAGCATAAACAACATGAACATGAGGATTCACACATCGTTGCATCTGCAGCACTTCTGTAAACGGAGAAAAACTGAATACAATTAAATATACAGTACTGGTCAAAAGTTTGGAAACATTAAGATTTTTTAATGTTTTTGCATTTATTTGATCAAAAATACAGTAAAAAAAAAAAAAAAAAAAGGTGTATTTCACAGTGATACTGTGAAATATTATTACAATTTATATTGACTGGTTTCTGTTTAAAAAAAAAAAGTATGTTATGAATTTTCAGTAGCCATTCAGTTTTTTTCTGAAATCATTTTAAGATAATTTCTTATTATCTTAATTTTATATAATATATATATATATATATATATATATATATATAATTATACAGTGCACAGCATAAATACACCCCCTCTGAAACTTCTGAGTCAGCAATTACTTAGAAGACATGTTAGGGTTCTTTAGAAATATAATGTTCCAGCAAGTCTGCTTAATCAATTACCAAAGAAGCATGTCAAAATTATTCAGGAAAATAAGATTATCAAGGTGATAAAATGTTGTGTAGTAAAAATGAGTACACCCTCCTAAAAGTTACTAAATAAAATGAAAAATTTTCTGGTGTAACTTTAAGACAAAGAGCAGGATAAATACCGAGTGAGTGTCTCAGAGCCAGCAAAAGGTATGAAAAGAGTGAATGTTTATCTCACAGAGTAAGATGCATCCTGCAGAAATAATATGCATGGTTGTTCTCACTGCAACTACCTACTGTAGCCAAAGCACAAAGTCAGTTAGCCATTTCCAAAGCCCATATTTACAAAATATAGATTCTGAGAATCAATACTCTGGTCTCATTAGACCAAATCAATCATTTTGGATCTAACAGCATCCAAAATGTTATGGTGTTGCTAGAGGAGGAGTACAGTGAGAAGTGCCTGGTTCCCACAGTTAAGTTCAGAGGTAGTAAAGCTCTTATATAGGGATGTATGAGTGCTGAAGGTGTGAGGGAGTTGTGCTTTATCAATGCTTTCATTAATTCCCACACCATTGTGTAATTTAATACACAAACTTGAAACAGAAGATGTTACCCTTTCCTCATACCCTGTATTGTTGGGCAACATGACAGTGAGGATATGCATTTTCCCAAGGTAAATATCCTACTGTGGACATGTATTGCACTCCGTCTTAACACTCTTGAACACCTTTGGGGGATTCTGTAGAGAAAAGTTGAGCAACACTCGCCTTTAAAGATCAGGGCATTTAAGGAGCTCATCATCCAGGAATTAAACAGGACAGATGTGACAATTTGTCATGAACTTGTACACTCCGTGCCAAGAAGGGTCAGAGCAGTATAATCAAAATTATGGAGGACATACTAAGTGCTAAAATATTATACATCCAGGGTGTACTCATTTCTGCAATCCTTAATTTAAACAAAATTTACTTATTTTATGGCTATTAATGACATTTCTCAGTTTCTATTATGTATATGTTTAATACATTTTAGTTTTGCCATCTTTCCATGAATTGTATTAGTGATCATAAAGAAAATACATCTTTTGTATGTGATCAGAGGGGGTGTACTCATTTATGCAGTGCACTGTGTGTGTGTGTGTGTATATATATATATATATATATATATATATATATATATATATATATATATATATATATATATATATATATATATATTTTATTTTTTTTTTTTTTTTTTTTTTTTTGATAGATTTATAGATTGATTGTGGAAATCAGAATCCACTGCCATTCAAAAGTTTGGGGTAAGGAAAAAAAAAAGAAGAAGCAACACTTATTCAGCAAAGGCACATTAAATAGATAAAAACAATGACAGTAAAGACATTTATGAAATTAATAAATGTTACAAAAAAAGTTCATTTAAAATTGCTGTTCTTTTGAACTTTATATTCAAAGAATCCTGAAAAAAAAAAACATTGATTAACATTGATAATAATTTTACTTTTTTTACTGTATACTTGATCAAATAAAGCCTTGGTGAGATTAAGAGACTACTTTCAAAAAGAGTAAAAAACCTTATTGTTTTCAAACTACTGACTGGTACTGTTTAGGCCCATATGTGAGGGATAAACAGGCCTATATGCGAAATATATTTCAGTTAAATAATTAAGTTTGCTCCACAAACAAGTTAACGGAAAGGAAACAGACAGCGAAAGTGCCATGCTGTTTGTTTTCTTTATCTTACAAAAGCACAATGTTTCGTTTTTATTGCGAGTACACAAATAAAAGTAAACCCTTTACAGTTTCAAATGATGCCTTACTCTTGACCATAAATGTTGGAGTATTTTAAGTTTTCTCCACCGTTATAAGTAAAACAATTCAAGTGATCGAGCAGACACATCAGTTCTAGCATTGCTAATCGTTTATTATCAAAATAAAATACAGTCAACCAAACATATTAAAGGTTACACAGCTCAATTGAAATAGCCTGTAGTAGAATCTGTGGCATTCAACATGAGCACCACCGCACTGTGCTCTTATGCCAAGCACATTTCAGCACATGTGATGTTTTACATGGATATTGGGACATAAGTACAAAGCCTAAAAAACAATAGTCCAAATATATCTTGACTATAGAAACATTTGGTTTCGTGCCGAATGAGAGAGGCAACGTGAGCCCAACGCCAGTTTCGGTTTAAATGGACTCGTTTTAGCTTTACTTTAGCTTAGACATTTATATAGCTACTTATATTCTCCATTCTTGTTCTGAATACTGTTAAATTGAAAGGATTTGTTGTGAAGCAAGGGGAACTAAAATGTCTGAATAAAATGTGACTTGTACGTAACTTTGTTTTTTTTCTCTCTCTCTCTCAAAAATGCAATTTTTTATGTGTAGTGTATTTTTTTTTTAAACATTTTAAAATGTCTTGAAAATAGTATTAATCGGTCAAAACTCTTATTCTCATTTAACGGGTAACCAGTTAATTATGAACATCCCTAATTACCATGATTATGTTAATCACATTATTAAAAAAATTTGCACACAAAGACTCACCTTTAGCAGATTTCACATTAAATTTTAATCTTCTTAAAGCTTCTTCTGCATCAAAGTTGCATTTAAACAATTCATAAAGAGCCTGAAATATGAGCAAATAAATTTGTTATGTTACAATATGAGGTCAAAAGTGCATCAGCAATATGATCAAAGGGAATATGCCATCAGATGGAGACCTGCCTGTTCATTGTCTTTGACGTGAGATCCTTCAGGAATGGCATGGACACCAGCCTCTTCTCCACTGCGTTTAGAGGCCTCGGCTAAAAACTCTACAACCTTTTCCTCTGGAAGTAACTCTGGATTCCACAAAAGCTGATCGTCATTCTCATAAACTAAGTTAGAAATTAAGAGACAGGCAGATGAAGAAAAACATTTTATCTATATGTATATAATGTATACACAGAATATCCAAATCAGAATATCCTTTAGTTCTGTCACCTTTTTCATTGTCCTTATATTTACACAGGCCAACAGGAGTCTCTGCTTGATACATTGAACCAACCATGATCTCCTATGAATGACAAGAAAAAATTCAAATGTCTGAAATCCATTTAAAAAAAAAGAAGAAAAAAAAAAAAAATTTGAGGGAAAAAGAATCCTCTAGAATCTACCTTTTTCCAGTCTTCAGATGGAATATAATCATCATCTTCAGATTCTTCTACATCCCCTATAAAGTACAAAGTGAATCAAATCTCAGCAGGGGTGAGCAATCCTGCTCCTGGAGGGACACTGTCCTGCAGAGTTCAGCTCATTTTTTACTGTCTGTGGTTCAGCTCAAACCCCAATTAAACACACCTGAACAGCTAATCAAGATCTTTAAGATCACTACACCCTTCCAGACAGGTGTGTTGAAGCAAGTTGGAGCCAAACTCTGCAGGACAGTGGCCCTCCAGGACTGAGTTTGAACTCCAGAGTTAGACTCTGAATCTGTAATGCCATCTGCTGGTTCTACTAAGCATCTACTAGATGGTACAAGAAGTGAAAACATCTGTGCAAGTATACATTTGTTACATTTGAAATAATTTATATAATGTGCATGTTTAATTTTATTTATTGTATATAAGAAATATATTTATATATATATATATATATATATATATGTGTGTGTGTGTGTGTTTGTGTGTGTGTGTGTGTGTGTGTGTGTGTGTGTTTAAGGTCAGTAAATTGTTCATTTTTGAAAGTCACTTTATGCTTGACAAGGCTGCCTTCGTTTGATCAAAAATACAGTAAAAACAGTAATATTGTGAAATATTACAATTTCTTACAATTTAAAATAACTTGTCTATTTTTATATACTATTTTTATATAAAATGTAATTTATTCATGTGAAAGCTGATTTTCCTGCATCCATTACTCTTCAGTGTCACTTCAACAATCACTCTAATATGATTTATTGCTCAGTAAACATTTGATTATTATTATTATTATTATTATTATTAATGTTGAAAAGTTGTGCTGCTTAATATTTTTGGGAAAACCTGTTCAGGACTCTTTGATAAGTAGAAAAAGAACAGCATTTACTCAAAATAGAATTTAACAGATTTATTTTCAGCATTGTTTTTGGTATAGTACAGTCATCTGTAAATATTTTTATTTAGTTGTTTTTTTTATTGGTCTTCTCAAAGTGATAACATGCGCTTATATGATGAGAAGCCTAAAACGCTTTATAACCTGCATATATTCATCGGTGATAGATCAGTTTGATACTGTAAATGGGGTTTGATGTTGCACAGACAGCAAAGTACAGGCTGAGTGAAGTTCAAAAGAGACTCGCTTATGGTAAAGACAGTAAGTTTTGTGTAATGAAAATGTGCGCCTTAAATTAATTCAGCCGTGTTTGACAAATCATTAAGTGATCACTAGACTTTTGCCATGGAAACACTACTTGTATAATAAATTTATTTTTAGAAATTCTTACATTTTATATTTTAGAGAACTAAATAGGGGCAATAGTCTGGAAACACCATTTTGTTCCATATTGTGTTTTCTTTTTTCCATACTTATCCAGAACTGGAAATTACTCAAATCAAATTCGATACTTTTCCAAACGGAGTAGGAACCCTATATGTACTAACTATATCTAAAACCTCCCTAAAAAAATTTAAAAAAAAAAAAAAAAAAAAAATGATAACATGACAGACCATACTTCAGCTCTACAACATGCCATTTCATTTCTTGTATAAAATGAGCTTGATGTATGTCATCTATGATGTGTAGTATTTTTATAATCATACCTTCAAAGTAATTGGATGGCCGAGGGCAGATAAGTTGAGCTGTGCTGTGAGAGACACTGCTGGACGGAGGCTCATCACTGGACGACTGCACATCCTCATCATCCTGACCAGAAAGCTCCTGCCTCTCCTCCTCCTGGCATCCATGGCGGTGAATGGATTTAAAATGTTTATTCAAACAAAAACATACTAGGACTATACGTTAGCTGTTTTTCATATAGATCTTTACTTTGAGTTTACTATGGCTGCTGCAAGTATTATCTGAAGAATCCTCCTCTTGAACATCTCCATCCTCTTCCTCCGGAGACCCACCAGTGCTGTAGCCATATAATTTCAGAAGCTCCTCGATGGGCATCTCACCCTCCTACAAAACCATAGTTCAATAATGAATTGAAACCTATGAAGTTTATTTAATGGGCCTCATCATAAATTATAGAAAATAACAGGTGGCTCATACTCGAGTTAGGTCATCAATTTCGGTGTTAAAGTTTGTCTCTCCCTCCAGCTTTTCCTCTTCTTCCAGAGTCTGCTCATCATCAAAGTCATGTACGAGCATGTCTGCTGATGGATCAAAGTCCCTGTCCTCATCCTGCACCACTGGATCTGCTCCTGTTTATCACATTTTCTTATTAATTAACATATTTATCTATAAGACATTAATACACTGTGTGTGTTTATATATTTATATGCTACATACTAATTTATATACAATAATAATATATAACATTAACTATATTAAATGTACACATATTATACATTAATATAAAAAGTGGGCTTTGATGCAGCCTACATTAATTTTGTTCATGCTAGTAAATATAATCAATAATAATAATAAAATAACTGAAATCTTTACCTTCGGTGCCAGAACCACTTAGGGAGGGCTGAAAAGAGAATAAAATGAAACTTTCAAGCCTATTATAAAATAACGTCAACCTTTAAGAACACAACCATAAGAGAACAGATGATACTATGACCTGCTTAAGAATTTTTATCTACAGTCAGAAGCAAAGAAGCTAAACCACATAGAACCTCCTGTAAAAGAACGGGAATCGAAATAACAGGATAGACTTGGTTATAACTGATTAATTAGTGCTCGTTTTCCTTACCAAAAACACAAAGGAATAAACTCAGATGTGAGTTTGGCGCACAGGCAACAAGTTAGCTGCTAGCTGCTAACACATTCAAATTGGGCGCCCTAAACTGTTTGCTGACTATTCCTGGCTGAATGTTAAAAAGCACGTCATCATTGAAACGTTTAAAATAAAAAATTAAGCTACATTTATTAAAAGGTTGCGTTGACCGCTCAAGTGCGTTATTTGCTATAATTTGTAATGTTTCTCTTACCTCCGCCATAGTTGTTGTGGGTTGTGTGAAGCCAGCGATAGTAAATGTGTTTAACTCTAAAAATGAGCAGAGCTGCATTATTATTGTGAAAACTACAAAATAAAAGTCATATAAAACCCATACACTGTGCAAAGGTGACAACAAGTATAATATAGTATTTGGGAATCGTAATTATCATCATAAGAATTTTTCAAACTTAATTTACTGTAGTCCTATTTTAAAATATCAGAAAAAAAACAGAAATCAGATGCATTTGAAATCAGAAGTGTCGGTTTACTAAATGAACTCATTTTGTTATTCAAATAGTCCCAAAATAAAATAAATGTAAATGTAATTTTAAAAAAGTACTAGCTTTTGAGAATTTGCCTATTACATTGGAGCTGTAGCCAGTTTCAGGTTTTAAAGATAAA
Source organism: Elopichthys bambusa (assembly GCA_037101425.1). Lineage (NCBI taxonomy): Eukaryota > Metazoa > Chordata > Actinopteri > Cypriniformes > Xenocyprididae > Elopichthys > Elopichthys bambusa. Next base: position 14,687,328 of record CM074440.1, read on the forward strand.
CATATCTTTCCCCCTGATAAAAATTAATAGTACTTTAGGGGTAAAACTTTTTTTTTTTTTTTTAAATAATATACTTTCACCTAAGAATCACTGGCTTGTCTTTTTACCACTGGCAATATTTTATTTTACATGGATCAGGTCACATCACAGCCGTTTGCTTCTTAAAATCCCATAAGGAGTCAGTTTGTAGAACTAAACTGGATGAGAATGAGCATTTTCAAGCCATGGGCTCTCTTATGAATTTATGTTTTTCAGCAGTAGGTTTTTAATTGACAAAGTCTGTATTCAACATTACTTCAAGTGACTTGTGTGTTTCCTTCAACATATATTACACTCTTACCTCAGCCATGATTTTCCCCCCCCATATCAATCTTAAGTGGTTTAATTTGTATTTGATAGACAATTAACTTGATTTTACGCAACACAAAACATAAATAATTAAGCTAAGGAAAGTAGTACACCATTCATTGCCACAGAATGAAATCATTTTATTTTGGTTAACATCAGAAAATAAAATTAAAAGGACACAGATTCTTTGAGTTGGTTTTATTTAAATGTTATATACTTCCTGTTGTCACTGATACAATCACTGAGAATTTGCAGACATGAATTTGACAAATCTTGAACTGTATAAAAACATGGAGGAAAAAAAAAAGCAATATTAAGTACAAGTTGAACAAAACATATCTGCAGCAATGTGTTTGAAGACGTCAGTGGATAAAAATACAGCGCAAAAATGCACTTTATCCATAAAAGTTTGAATCTCACAGCAATGGACAAACAAGGTACTCAAAAAGTGGATACATAAATGAGAATAAACATTCATTCAGTAACTGCAGAATACATCAGATTATCCAGATGTATAACATGTACAGCACAAAAAAAAAAAAAAAAATACTGAGAAACCTGTGATGTTATCAGATGGTCAAAAATGCCAACGTAAGTAAATGTATGAGAAATTATTATTTCTCTTTCTGATTCATCCCAAAGGTAGCAACGTTTAACAAAGACAAAAGTTTTTGTAACATTGTACTACAATGTACTTGCAAAAACTAATACCCATTTTAAATCACTGACAGCTGAGAAAAGCTGTAAACTGTTAAAGTGCAATTACTCTACCATTTGCTTTTATAAATAACCATGATTCCATCAGTACAAAGCAAATGGAGTTACTGCATCCCATTGCCAAATACAAAAAATACAAAAGCAGTAATAAGAATTTGTCCAGTTGAACACTGTAACACTGACAATGCTTGACAAAATATTTTTCTTCTTTAAAGCTTATCAAGAGACTCAAATCGAATATCTACTGAAGTTGCATACATGTACCTTATTTTACACACTCAAACACCCACTTTCCATATATCATTCAGGATTTAAAAGGAACATTCCTATAAAACTCAAGAGGGTACCAGAACTGTTAAATAACTATTTAAACAACGTATCAAATAACTCCCTTTTCATAGCTAGGATAATAAAGTTTTACCCAACAATAAAACCCAATTTACAATCCTAACAATAAAACAATCTTTCATAAAAATAAATAGCCTTGCTAACTAAAATACATCTATAAAAGTACTCTTCAATAGGCAATACAACAGGTGTTTCAACAATAATGACAGTCATCATTCCCATTTTACGGCAAGTGTCAAACAGGCCAGAGAAAACAGTTCATTCCATTAAATTGTAAGAGACACCACTTCTTCACAGAAGTGAAAATGAATGAAATGTGTTTGAAGCTCTTTCATTTGAGACGATGTCCTGCCTGTACCTGCTGTAGCTTTTACAGTCAATATCTTCTTCATATCACAAAAAAGAACATACAAAAACTCACAGACAGCTTTGAGCATCATAAACGAGCGTCCAAACATTGGTCATACAGCCACTTTCCCTTTGACCTCTAGTTTGTTCGCACTCTCGCTCTGTTTGGTAGTCTGCTCTTCTGTGAAGGTAATGTAGGAATACACCAGACTGCCAGCAATACTGAAAAGACAAGTACAGATCATTAGCATCACAATGAATCATGCATCCCATCCTTCTGGGAAAAGTTCACTTCATACCTGATGTTCAGACCAATGAAGTTAGTCCATGAGAAAATGTAATCCCCACCAAACACCATTCCAATATATGTCACTAATATATTCTGCAGAGAGAGAAAACTCATTAACATAGCAAAAGCAGAACAAACCTTGTCTTATGTTTAAGAAACATTCTTACCTTTAGGCAGCCGACAATGGTAGTAGTTAGCGCAGAGTTATACTGAGTGCAAAGTACAGTAGAGTACATTAAAATGAACCTGTAAATTAAAAAAAAAAAAGGTTCATTAATGTAATCATCATAAATGTCATAAATGTTGAATGATGAATGCCTAAAATCATGAATCTAAAAGGTGTGGTCACACTGGCGAAATTTTGCTGACAAAAGTCAATTGTCAATAGCATAGTGACGTATGAAGCACAGCTAATCAAGCAGCTTTCTGTTGGTCAGTGCAACGAATTCGCATGACCAACTTGAACATAAGCTTAAAGGACTAACACAATCATAGTAATATTAATAAATATCCTGACACACCCGAGCTTTATAAAGGCAGTATGTGTAACCAAACGAGTATGAGCTGAAGAAAGTGTCTACATCCACATCCATCCATCATAAACATATTCCACATGCTCAGATGCATTAGGATATTTATCAATATACCTCCGATTGTGTTCATCAGAAAGAAGAAAGTCATATACACCTAGGATGGCTTGAGGGTGAGTAAAGCTTGGGGTAATTTTTATTTGAAAGTAAACTAATCCTTTAATGTGTGTGGGGAAATTTGTACCCTCACAGGAAGTGCCCGAACACAAGGATTCCCAATGAAATGACTGTATTTGGCCCACAAAAATTTGCCGAACAACGGTAAACGTGACCACATCTTAATTCATTTTATTATGCAAGAGTAAATTATGCACACACAAACAACATTAACATGTATAAGCTTGTTTTGCATTTACTAGGGCTGTTAGCCAATCCATTAATATATGGGGGCTCTAAGCAAGCAATTCTGCAGATCTGCTTGGTTACAAACATTCTTCCAAATATCTTCCACTGTGTTCAGCAGAACAAAGAAATTTATACAGGTTTAGAACAACTTGAGGGGGAGTAAATGATGACAATTTTCATTTTCCTTTAAATATATTTAAATAGTATGCATTAACACATTACATTTGACAGCCACAGTATTTACGAAATACAAAAGTTTTTTTTTTCAACTTACCCCATTATACAAGACAGAATAAATTGACTTATAAAAAGCATATCTGACCAGCCTTCATAATCAAAAGCCTAAGGAGGGAGGGGGAAAGAAATGTAGTGATGCAGGAAATAATATAATCATATAAAAACATACAGAGTAATTACCTTAGTTAATCATTACATTTTACAGACAAACAAAGAAGACTTTACACATTAACCGCTTTTTTTTTTTTTTTTTTTTTTTAATGAAAACTGAAAACAAAATGTATTCCGATAGTGGATGAAAAACAACAAATATACTCAACCCATCTAAAAACAGGTGAAGAATTCACCTATAAAGAATATACCTAAAGAATAACTTCATAAGCTACTACATTCAATCTGATAGTTACGCTGACTGGTATAATGGTGGCTTTGTGCATGAGACACACTGCCTCCTGTCCTCTCTCCTTCCTGAAGCAGTGCCTGCCAAATAAACTGGGGCCTCCTTGTGAACAAACTGAGCTAAATAAAATGAGGCATTCATGGAGCAGGGCCCTGTCATCCTAACCTTCCAAACAACTGAGCCTTGTGCTCACACTACTTATTCAAAAAGCACACTTTTTGACTTAAAAAAAAAAAAAAAATTTCTTCACAGGAAAGGAGTTCAGGCAGGAATAGACATGCTGAAATTTATCTCAGTCAGCTTGATGTGATTTCAAAAGAATTTATGACAAGTATATACAGTCGTTCCAAATGGCTAATGGTGTGTGTTCCCTGGCAATGTGAGCTCACTGCAGCTGAGCAGATGGTGTGTTCGTGGTTGCCAGATCATCTACGGGTATGAGGTCTTGTTGAGAGACGGACTCTTAGGAGTGACTAGAGGTTATTTAAGGTCTGGTATGTAGTAACAATATCTTATATATATAACTGAGCATGCCCAAACTACCTACAGTATGTGTGCAGCTATTTCAAGAACAAGAAAATTTTATTAATAAAGCAATAGCTACAAAGGCCATCGCTAGAGAAAATAAATATATATAATAATTTTTTTTTTTTTTTTTTTTTAAATGGACAAACATTAAATATACGGCAAAAAACTACAAAAGATATAACTAGTGGGATGGGAACTTACCTTGTCCATATCTCCTGTGACATGTGCTAAAAGCAGGGTTGGAAGTATCATAAATAAAGCATTGTAATAGAGCAGGCCATACTTCCCCAGCTCCTATAGAACAGAAAGACAACAAGAAAAAAAACAAGAGACAGACAAATCAGATACAGTAATGCCATGTCATGATTCCCTCTTCTCTCTCACCCTCTACTCTAGCTGCTCTTTTGCCAAAAGAGAACCAGATGGTATGTAAACAGCTGTAGAGAGCCTCAGGTCTTTTTTCAAGAACTGAACATAAGCTTTAACAGGTTGTAAAACCTTGACTTCCTTGTTCAAGCTGTCAATGCTCTAGATAAATCTTTCTACGTAGTCCACATTCTTTAATGAAAACTGTAACAGTCATAAAACTACTAGCTCTTCATCTGGAGGTCTCAAATAGAACACACATGACTTCTTTTTTCAGTCCAAGTCAGTGGGGTAATGCAATAAACACTGCTCAGGTTGCCAAGCAATTTCTGTTTCAACAAATTCATTCATAGGCATATCTACATATCTAATATATTGAAGTATGTACTTAAACTTGAACTTTATTTGCTTGGTTGAAGATGATAAAGCACTCAACACACAATGATGTAAAACAGTAGTTCTCAACAGGTGGTTTAAAATCCAAAAGGGGGTTCAAGGTCTGTTCCGATAGGATTGCAGTTAGGATGGCAAGAGAAATAGGCTTATTAACTCTTAAAGAGGAGGACAAAATGCTTCCTAATTCCTGTGTCACATGGAGAGCACCAAATTAGTTGCGAGACATACCCTTATCCTCAAAAACTATTAACAAAACGAGAACTTTTATGCAGTGAATTATTTCACAACATTAAGAACGAATAGCAATTCAGAAAATTTAGGGTTAAAAATCAAGATCATTCAGATATTGCAGTGTATGAGTTGCTAAAATATTTCTCAATTAATGACTATAGCGAACAGCTGCTGCTCAAGGTCTTTGTGTAATCTTGATCATGAATGTGTTGCCTTTCTTACCTTAGAGTCAAGTTTCTGTTTCACAAAAGCTCCATTGGCAGCAGTTAAGACATCGTTCATTAAAATGAACACGTACCCTTGCAGGTCAAAAGCCAAGTCAGCACTGCACAAAAAAAAAAAAAAAAATTATATATATATATATATGTGGGCACTCAAAGACTTGGAAAAAATTTGTTACTAAATGTGTACAGACATGGTTGCAGCCTTCCCCTCATACATAATAATATTGATGTATAATTAACTTATGTGTTGTTTTGGCAAACATTAACTTTCCTCTATAAAGCAGTGAATAATAGGCATGTACTTCAAGGAAAAAGCAACCAAGATAAGGCTGAATTCTATTAATCAAATAATGGGTCACTGTGGAAAGAAAGAAAAAAAAAAAAATTACCTTGCAGCTACAAAGGCCCCTAAAATCATAGTAAATACTGTCAGCTGAATTGGCCGAGAGAATTTCTTCCTGTAATAAGGGACATAATCACTGATATTTTTATCATCATAACCAATGCTAATTAATTAGATGTAAACTATCAGAAACATTTCAATAGTAAAATGGTAAACTTTTACTTACTTTAACAAGAAACTCTCTGCCAGCATTGTAAAGAGAATAGAAAACCTCCTCAATACTGTAAACATTGGCAGACTGAAGGAAGGAAAAACAAATAAAAAATATATCAAATGTCTAACGCACAAAAAATAAGGCAGACATGTATTAATAATCTTTATGTAAAATTTAAAGCTGTTATGTACTGTATCATACTTAAGTCTTTTTGTTCCAAAGAGTCCCGTTATTTGATTTCCTACATATAGAAGAGGTAGCGGAAACGTCTGCAATTACAAGAAGCTAGATATTGAACAAACATACCAACAAGCAAGATGAGAACAACACTTACAAAGCAGCATTGTCTTGCAGTCCCATGTGGGTATCTTTTCCCATGTCAACAAATAAGACTTGCACAGTTGTCCTAGAATAAACATGTGTTCTTTGGGGGGAAAAACATGTGATAACATGCAGAAGTTTAATGAGCTAGCACTCCTCACCTTTTTTGGTATGCTACCATCAAACTCCGGGAAGGTGATCACCCGGAGGGCCTTTCCCACCCGTAACACAACAACTGTTGCCAACATCTGCAGAGGAAAGTCATACTATGTAAATGCCGCTCTGCTTTGTTAATGTATAATGTCCAAAGTATGGCACGTGAGAAAATATTTTATCTAAGAAAAGGAAACTCACCTGCCCAATGCCAACACATATTGAAGAGGGGAACCTGTTCAGAAAGACTTTTTTTTAGCAAAGACTGAAGGCATAGAGTTATATTTTTAATTTTTTTTAATGTAAAAGTAACATTATTACTACTTTTGATTGATATTACACATTGATAGTTGGCTCACAAGCCAAAATGTTGTGGTTAAGCATGATCCCCAAATACATGTTCTTGGATCAACGTCTTTGTTGATCCTGGAACAACATTCCAATCAACAAATTAGATTTGAGTGACAAGTTTATAGTTTATGTCAAATTAATGTCCTGTCTCTTCCAGGATTAAGTGCTACATCAGTGTTATCGTTTCCCTCTGATTTTAGGGATAATTTATTGTTAGGGTTAGGTTTACGGGTACGGATAGGGTTAGGACTGTTATCGGACAGGAATGTTGTTCTATGATAAACTAAATATGTTAATCCAGGAACATGTTTTACTTGGCAAAATCACAGAGAAGGTACTTTAAAGAATAGAATGACATTACAATTAATAGTACGCGCCTAACGATTAAAGCGGTATTAATTATGTCCCACAACGCATAGTAATAATATTGCACTTTTTGTTTCGAGAAAAACCTTCAGTCTCACACTGGATGTTCAAATAAGCACACGGAAAAACGGCGTCCTTCCGTACCAGACTGATATTGAAGTTGCCAACTATCCCAAGTATTCTGCATCTAGAGACAGTCACTTTGTAAAATACAGAATATGTAACGTTTAAAAAAAGTCCTCCTACCTGTAATTAGTCAGGACGCTCTTGTTTACTACAACTATAAGGAAAGAGCTGATTCCATAAAAAACCGCGGCTGAAAGTTTGAAGAGTACTGTTAACGTTTGGTCCGCCATCGCTGCCGCTTCATTCCTTAACTCACATTGCTTCATTCTGAACGCAGCGCCTTTCTTTCTCCCCACGTTGACGAATCTGAATTTCCGCCATGTTTACAGAGATACGCATGCTGTGACGACATATCTAATTTACATCCGAAACTACTATGTTCTTTGTCGCCACCATGCGGCAGCTGACTGCAAGCTACCTACAGAGCGTCATAACACTACTTTTTGTGGACAAATGAACAGTATCTGGGCTGCATTCAGCCCTGACAAAACGTTGCAAAACGTTTTTTAAACGGAAACGGTGGTGCGTTGAACACCCCGTTCTGATGACGCAAGAGTTGCAACTATGGCAGCTGAGAAGGCCATTCTAATTGTGTTCTTTTTGAAGAATTTTCGGAGCCTGATGAAATCGTATAAATACGTGTTTAACACTACAAAAGTCACTGCCCTTGCCTTCCAGAATAAAAGAGATCATCCCAATCGAGTGAAGAGATTTGTGAAAACTGTGGTTCCTAATTATTGTGATCCAACATTTGCCTTTATGTTTATGAAAGTTTATGAAGTATCACTCCACAATACAAAAGCAAAATATGTAAGTGTAGTATTTTTATGTTACATTAATCAGTGTCTAGCACACCTTCCTAAGAAAAGGATATGGACCAGAAGACATTGCTATTACTGAATGATATTTAGACAGACTTAAAGAAGTTCCAGATCTATACGTGTGCTCTTATTATTTAAGTTATTTTGCCACTAATGTAAATAAACATGTGCAAACAATGTACTTGCTCTTGTGAATTTATTTTGATATTAATTACATTTACGAGCTGTCTCTTTAATACCGCGTGGTTTATATGCATGTTGAAGCTGATTGGGCTGACATTTTTTGACACACCCACCAAACAAGAGAAAACATATCTCAAACCCGTTGCACACCGTTTCAGGAAACATGTCGTTCAACCCGGAAACCGTAGCAAAACGTTGCACACCGGTTTGAGCTTGAACGTGCCCCTGTTAAATTCAATTTGAACAGAACTGGCTATGCCCACAGTGTGACGATTTGTTTATTTTGTGTTCATTAAAAAAAAAAAAAAAATATATATATATATATATATATATATTAATAAAGCAAGATGCCCTATTGAATTATGCGAGATGTGAAGTTTATTTAAACTGCAAAAGTAAAGAATACGTTTAAGTTAGTGTGACAGATATAAAGAGGGAGGAATTTGCTATTATAGGCCTACGTGCGTCAGGTTTTTCTACGAGAAAGACTCCCGCAAAGGACACCTCTGTATCCTCGCTCATGACTCCAGGAAGCTTCCTCACTCATTGGCTGCGTCTGAAAAAATGCTGCCTTCGGAGGACAGGACACATTTCAAGGTAGGAAGGCATCAAGGCATGTCCGAATTGTGGTGCGTTCAAGTCCTCCAGGAAAGTTCGTAAATATCGGGTGGGAAGTTTACGATGTCAGGTCACTTTCGTCGGAGCAAGATGGCGGTGTAGGCCTTCTCCTTCATTTACTACACAAATATACAGCAAGGTTTTTGTAATCTACTTACAGAAAATGAAGAACAAAGAATGTGCATCAGGTGTGTTTTGCTTTTTGATGTTTTTAATTACCTTATGAAGCCATAGTAAGCTTTGTCGTTACATATTATATTGCTATTAGGCTTCACTTCCTGTTTCCTGAGATACCTTAATCTGATCGATTTTTGAAGGCAGCATATATGTATCCTTCGCTGCCTTTGATATCCCACAATCCTATGCATTACATTCTGTGACAGTTTGAGCTAAATACAAATGGTGTCCGAAAGTTACGTTTGCTGGGCAGTTTGTGTGTAAATGTAAGTTTTTAACCAACATTTTCCGCTTTTGATGTCATTTCTAGCTTGTGCTATTTTGCTGTTGTTCATTAAACTGTTACGCTGCCTTAGAAGTCTGTCATTGCCAAGGCAGCGAGGCAACAAGTCAGCTGCCTAGGTTTTCGGTTGCAGCCCTTGTTCCTCACCTCCTCATGGTGCAATTAAAGAATGGAGATGTCCTTCAAGATGGCTGAGTTCGATCAGTTTCCAGCTCACAGGTTGAAAGATGTAGGAGCGAGAAAACGAGGAAGCATCAATTTGAGTATTGAGAAGCAATCGGAAATAACTAAGCAACATTATTTCAAACCGGATGTGTGTCACAATGCTCAGTGCAAGTAGTCCATTTGCAGAAAGGTGCTGGAGCCACACTCTCAGAAAAAAAATCACTGGGGTGGTATCTTTTCAAAAGGTACACCTTTGTACCTAAAAGGTGCTTATTAGTACCCAAAAGGAACAAAAGTGTACCTTTTGTAAAGGTACCGCCCCTTTTGTACCTTTTTCTGAGAGCGCAGAGTCCACTGACGAATCCAAAAAACCCAAAACATATATATACGTATAAAAAGTATATATAGGGAGCAGGTAATGAGTAACAGGTGACAGCCTGCGAGCTGAACAATGATGAACAAACACCAACCCAGGAATACAGAAAATGGAAGACAAGACTTTCAAAAAAAAAAAAAAATATATATATATATATATATATATATATATATATATATATATACACACACACACATTCATATATATATATATATTCATATATTCACAGGAAGGCCAGTGGACAGCCTGAACTGTGACAACAGCAAGATGATAATTAACTAATAAAGAACAGTTTAGGCCTTCCGTGTTTTTGTTTCTTAAGTATATTAAACATATTTCCCCAGTTTGCAAAGTCTGCAAGACAAAAATATACTCTTAAGAAGTGTAGTACTGATATAATTTTAAGGCTTAAACGGTCAATATGATAATAAAAATTAGTAAATGAAACTTCAGGTGAAGTTAAACAATTTCGGGAGAAGTATGTCCATCTATTCTTCCGATTAATTCCAAGGTATAAAAACCAGCCTCTTACTTCTTCCCAATGTTTGTTCTTTCAGCATTCCTCCTCCTCCCCTTCTCCTCCTTTTTGTACAGTTTTGCCTGAGTTATAGGGGGGCAATTGGAGTTTGAGTAGAATATCCTTTCTAAGCCCCTCTATAGCAGATAGCAAGGTAAATCTGTTTACCACTTATGCCAAGTTTATATGAGCACACAAAGTAGATATATTAAGATATAGATATATTAAAAGAAGATATATTAAAAAGTATACACACCCCTTTGTGTTGTAAAAAAAAGAAACAAAGATTAAATGTCCGTAAATTTTGATATGATTAAAGGTTACAACAATACCAAACAAAAACCAAAGTGTCACATTTCAGATTAAAAAAAAGAAAAGAAAGAAAAACACTTAAAATAACAACTTCATAAGTATCCTTTTATAATTGGGTCTGTGTCTTCTGAATTAATTAATCATCAAGCTTATGTAAAATAATGCAGCTCCCTTCACCTAAAGTGACTCTGATTAACTCCAAATAAACTGTTCTTAAAGATTTGCCTGGCATCTTCATGGTTCTTCTGAAGAGGGCTATGCAGTCAGCGTGCAAAAGTTCTGATATAATTTATCTTTGTTTTGCTCTTTACATCACAAAAACCAGCAGGATTTAACAGGGGTGTGATATCTCACACTGAGGATGACATAAAACAATCAGCTTAGTGATCCGCAGTTTCACATTTACCAAAAGAAATGCCACAAGTCTCTCTGATACATCAGAGGAACACACTTTTGTAGCCATCTCCGGTCTAGCAGTTAGTGGAAAAACGTGGAATAACAACAGCAGCAGTGTGACCAAACTTGGCCGGTACAGGACAGGCATAGAACTCTGGAACAGCCTCCTTGGCTGACGCAGAACAGACAGGAAACTCAGGACTGTCCCTCTTGGCCGACTTAGAACAGGCAGGCATTTTTCACTTGGTTTACTCAGAACAGGCAGAGGAGATGGGAGTGGGAGGCAGTGCGGGAACACAGATGAACACTGAACTCAGTGCCGGGTGACTACAGGCTCAGTGCACGGCAAAACAGGCATGAAACACTCACTCTCGAAGTTGATCAGTGCTTCTTCAGTGCTTGTTGAGGGAGTAGGGCTTCACGTCATCCCCTCATACATCACCAGTAAATCCACAGGGACACGCAATGTTCCTGGCTGATGCACCTGGGCAGACCGGGTCAGACACTGTTGGCTCAAGCTCTGGGGCCATCTGTGGTTCTGGCTTTGGCTCAGACTCTTCTATCGCAGCAGGCTAGGGCTCATGGTCTGTAGTGGGCTCAGGCGTCGCTGGGCTGGTGGCAGTTGGTGAAGGGGGTACCGTTGTTGAGGAGTACCCACTGGAAAGACCCTTTAGGTTTGTCTCTGGGCAGGCGCGCTTTGGTCATGTAAATACACACACTCACACATTTGGGCTGATTGAACACAAAAAAATAAATAAAAGCAATTCTTTAATATAGCAAAAACTCAAAATAACAAGATACTTGGAATACAGGAACTATAAAAAAAACTAGAACATAACACCCAGTTATATCTAACGAAGGCAGACAATGAACTGAGAAAAACACAAAACTTAAATACAAAGACCAAACCAATCAACTCAATGAAATACAGATGTGCCAGTCAATCAATCAAACAATGAAAAACCATAGAGACTGAGGAAAGAAGAAACTGAACTAAACATGAACAAAACCCACCCAAAACCAAAGCAAGCGCAGATAAACCCTGACACTCTAATGCTGAATTGATCCTTGGAAATAATGAACATAAAAAGTTTTAGGGATTCCTTTAAGAAACTTTATTACACATTTCAATTTAGTATTATTATTTTTTTATTTACTGTTTCAAAAATGAATCAGTACAGTGGTGAATGCAGACCAAAGACACCAGCTGGATTTACCCACGACACACTGACTTAAATGTCTTGGAAATCTGGAGTCAGGACATCCTAAACTCATTTTAAACTCATATTATTTTAAACAGGTCTCCATTTTCTAGCTAGTCATATCGGTGTATTAACAGTTCAAAGAAGCAGGTGCTGAATGTTTTTCTGAAAAAAAGAATTGAGAAATTGTTTTTGTGCATGCTTGATGTTTCAGTGATACAAAGTGAGGACAGATATATGATTAAGTTGCTTTTAAACTCTTTCTTGACTTTTTCCTCTTTTTAATGTGATATTTGATAAATCATCAATTTATTAATATGCATATAATAGGTTATGAATCTTTCTCATCTCTTAATTTTAAATGAGTCTAACAGAGAACCATTCAAGATAGATGACTCCTGAGATAAAAATCATTACATAGGTCAGCGATTGTGCAGTCCTATGCTTTGAAGTGACAAAGGATATGAGTAACTATAGCATGAGGTTTTGTCACTAAATCTTTGCGTAATACAAAAAAGTGTGCGTCATAGCATATTAACTTAATATGTCTTTCCTTCATCCTTACTTTATTTATTTAAATCTTGTGGTCTATCATCTTTTCCTGTGGTTTTTATGTGCTAGTTTCACACAAACTGTAACTGTGGGTCTGGCGCTAACCTCATTTTCTTCTTTTGTTTTGTTCATTTTCCACACCTTAACAGTAAACAACATGCTAGTCATTCCCACTGTTTATGAGGAGTTTATTATCTTTTTTATTATTATAAACACCACTGCTTATTTATCTACTGTTATTTAGTGCATTCTTTGAATTGTATCTCAGATTCGCCTTATGTCAGTGGGTTTTCCCCAGAAACACTTTGAAGATGAAGATGGAAACTAAATGTAAAAGAGATCAAAAATCTAGGGCAGACAGGAAGGCTGTTCTGTGGTGGTGTTTTCACACGCTAAGCACATGTGAGAGGGAACGTGTGAGGACGACATGGGTTATTCTGTCTTGTTTCGGTGTTCCAGTCTCATATTTATATCTGGCGTTAGTACATCCAAGTATATTTTTAATATCAACAGAGCTAGTTTGTGTGTGAAATTTGACAGACAGTTTAAAGACAGAATCATAAGTTTTTGTATATATATTTGTTGAATTAATGTGTATTGTTCTCATTCTCCAATGTGACCTGATGCTATGTGTAGCTGTCAGCCCTTTTGAGTAAGCTAATATACATCTATGATGGCAACAACAGAGGAGCTCAAATGGAGGAGAAATTACTGTTCTGAGTGCATTAGGAAAGGTTTGTAAAAATCTTTTTCTACAGCATACCTATGATATATGCCCTTCTTCTGCCTTTTGATGTATCATATCTTTCTTTCAATTACATATTTTTTTCAGTTCTAGATTTAAATTAACATTATTCTTTAAGTCATGACTTTAAAGGTAAAGTTCATGTAATATCAGCAATTTTAGTTTATGTTTGCTGTACAGTGGAGTCTTGCTGTTTGATAGCAGTTAATGATTGGTGCTGACTAAAAAGGTAGTTTATTAAGTAGTATGCCTAACTGTTGAAACAGACGCTCAGAGTTTCAGAACAGGCAAAAATACCACAAATCTAGGTCATTGCCCCTTAAAAGAGCAAGGCAGGTCTGAGAAAACGAGGTTGACATAAAAAAAGATTAGGCTTGTAACATTAGGTATCGCTCATGAGAATGCTGACGATTTAAACCGGTCGCAAGCATATAATTGGTAACATTCTACTTTGGTGTTTTTTTTTTACGCCTTTGATATTATATGCGCTCAGATATGACCCACTTTTATGTGACCTTTTTAAAAGGGGTGATGTCATTTTTTTTCTGGCTATATGCTGGTTTGCTTCAGAGAACGCAGGAGAAGCTTAAATTCTAGGCATGAAGTGTAGGAAAAAATATTTGACTCGATATTCACTGATAATCGCAGAGACCCAGAAAGGCATGAAATGGATTTCTTCATCAAGGTCTGGCAGGTGGTCTTTTTACTCCTTTTCAGCGCCAAATTCTGTGGTGAGTTAAGTTACTGTGATTGTTATTCACTTGATGCTGCTTTGAATAAGTTTCATTATCAAGCTTATATATTAATAGTGTTTTCTCTTAGAATGCTACAGAATCAGATGTGTTGGAAAGTTGATAATAGACTCAGACGTCATACACATGGGCTCCAACTTGACTGTAGGCTGCCAATCAGACACTGAGCACTGTGGCAGACGCTTTGCCATAGACTTCAATGGACAGACCATTTTTGAAGAAATTAATTGCTCTGTAATAAAAACACAAATAGTCATCAATCATCCCAAATCTTCACTACTCTGCAAGGTGAAGGAGGGAGATACATGGCACAGCGTTTGCGGTCGAGATCTCAAAGCTGGCTGTAAGTTCATATCTTCATCTGTATTGACGCTCTGCACCATAGATGCAAGGACAAATTTATTATTACATTTAACATCTCCATCAACTAATTTTATTCAAGTCAAATATTTTATTTAATATGACTGAATCAACCCAACAAAGTTCGGTGATATTTCTAATTATTTGAATGTGCATAAAAGTATATTATTGTATTAATGCTGTTATGATGCTAATAGTAATTACCCTTTTTGTTTTTCTTTTGTTAAAAATGATAGATAGTTATGAACATGACAGTTAACTAGTTTTTGATTATGAATATCCAGTTATTAATTAATTTTCCTGCTTTAGACCCTCCAGGTAAGCCGAAATTCAGCTGCGTCACATACCAACATTCAGAGTTTGTTAACTGCTCTCTGACGGCCACAACTGAGACATATTTATTTACAACTTTTAGAGTGACATTTCAGTAAGTATATCTTATTCAAATTTTCTTATTTGAACAGTTTGATAACATCAAGGCGGTCTTGTACATTTTATCAGAATGTGACCGATAGAAACTGTCTTTTCTCAAACATAGAGTTAAAAATTGAAACAGCCTTTCTTCTGCTTTATCTTTCTTTAATGTCTTTCTCCAATGAAAAGCAACCGTACATCTCAGTTTCTCCAGTATGAAATGAACAAGAACAGTCATATCTCTATTCCACAATCGCTGTTTGATGAGAACATGACATACAAAGTCCATATAAAAGGTCAAAATGCATTAGGAGAGTCGCACTCTAATTTCACCTTCTCAGTTTGGGACATTGGTAAGAGAGTAAACTTCTAATTTCTGAAGCACTTTCTCATTTTGATCATATCTCTTTTTCTTTTGCTCAGTAAATGTGGTTTTGGTATGTTTTATCTAGCCTGAATCATATGTTGATTTTATTATGTTGCTATATGTTCTTTATTTATTTATCATATGTTGTTTTTGTTCAGTGATTCCAAGCACTCCAAAGATAACACAAGTTGTGTTTGAAAATGGTGCTCTTTCTCCTTCAATATACTGGAATGGCTCAGAAGATGTGCTGAAACCAAGCCTGAGGTTCAGAAGTGCGCATAATGACCAAGACTGGGTGAGAGTCCGATGGTTTAAACTGGTACTGGTTTAAAGCAAGTTGTCCATTAGCAAGTTATAGAGATTTTTGTTCTTATATTTGATCAGGGCCTGGGAAGAGTGACGGAGCTCCTACCTGGATGCATTTTGATGCAGGAAACCTTAAAACCGCTGATCCCCTATCAGTTTGAGCTGAGAGTGTGTGTTAGTTCAACAAACTGCAGCATGTGGAGTCATCCCTTCAATATAACCAGCCCTGGAATAGGTAATGCCTTAACATTTCTTTTTAAATGTTGAATAGTCAGTTCGTTTAAATGTGTTTTACCTGCAAATGTTTCGATCAAAAATTTGTTTCAAAATGCCCTAGCACCCTTACACAAACTTGATGTGTGGAGAGTCATCAACAGGACCAGTACACTTGGACTTCAGAGTGTCACAGTGTTGTGGAAGGTAACAGCACCACCTACTGGACAGAGAAATCATAAAATGATAGTTTACCCAAAAATGAAAATTATGTCATTAATTACTCACCCTCATGTTGTTCCAAACCCGCAAGACCTTTGTTAATCTTCGGAACACAAATTAAGATATTTTTGATGAAATCCTTTATAGACAGCAATTTAATTACCATTTTCAAGGTCCAGAAAGGTACTAAAGACATAAAATAGTCCATGTGACTACAGTGGTTCAACCTTAATTTTATAAAGTGGCGAGAATACTTTTTGTATGCAAAAACAAAACAAAACTAACAACTTTATTTAACAATTTTTTTTCTCCTCAGTGTCATTCTCATACACTGTTTATGTTCATCGCTTCCAGGTTCTACATCAGAACAGCAAGTCATTATTGGCCGGCTCCTGTGTCAGCATCACACGCATGTGTGGTGCTGCTCACGTGAACAGCATCGGCCAATATTGAGCCGGCGTTCTGACGCAGAATGAGCATTCATCTCTAAGAGCGTTTTGCTAATGTTCCCATTAAGTTATGAAAACGTTATTTCTGAATGTTCTCTGAACATTCACGATCTTTTAAAAACATTTTAAATAGTTTTTAAAACATTTTAAAAACGATTCTAGGTTGTTTTTTTTGTTATGTGAATGTTAAGTGAACATTCCATTTGATCATTCTTCCAACATTGTGGGAAAGTTACTTTTGAATGTTTTCTGGGCACTCTGAAACAAGTATTAACATTTAAAAAATGTTAGATGAACGTTTAAGAAAGAAAGAAAAAAAAACATTCCATGAACGATGCTAATGTTTTGAGAACATAAGGACCAGGTAACTTTGAATAAACATTCTATAAACCTACTGGAAGAACATAATTTTTAGAGAACCTTGACAGAATGTTCTGAGAATGTTTCCTGTTAGCTGGGTATTAGTCTGTACATTGTATTCCAGGTCTTCTGAAGACACGCTATAGCTTTATGTGAAGAACAAACTGAAATTTAAATTTTCTGTCCCACTGAAAAACTGCTGCAGTCAGAGTTTGTGAACCGGATCAGTCCAGTTTGTGAATGAATCATTCAGTCCAATTTGTGAACCACATCAGGCAGTTCACTGAAAGGACTGACTAAAAAGAATGATTTCTAATGTCATATAGAAAGGAAAAAAGGCCTTTGCCCTCAACATGTACTCACTTGCTGACTATTTATTTCTCCTACATGTTCCAGCACTATAAACCTGAAAATTACAGTGGAGATTTGTTATATTACAAGTTAACTTATAAAGAAGAAGGCAAGATCCATGAACTGAACTGCTCAGTTCATGTCACCCATCAGACACTTAAGCTGAGCATAGCAGAAGTTAACATCAGTGCTGTGACATCAGCTGGGTCCTCCCCTCCCACACCTGTGAGCTTGATATGTACAGGTGAGAAACAGTTTATTTATTTGCTGAGTTTTGTAGGACACAGAAAGTCTTAGCACCTTTAACCTCATTTGTATAGGTATGTATCTGCATGAAAGTCCTACATTCTTCTCTTTGTGTGTGTCACAGGTAGACTAGCTCCTGTGATAACATATTTAGTTCCAGCAGCAGGGGGCAGTGTGCTTCTAGCATGGAACTTTTCTCATTACAGTGAGGTGGAGGAGGGCATTCTGGGTTTTGTAGTACAGTGGCAACAAAGCCCAGTGCACTTAGAATGGAAGAGATTAGGAAAAGACTGTAATTTTACATTGCTACAAGGTAAGAAAGATTTTTTCTTAATATCTTAGATCTTAATAATATCTAATGATTAAAAGGGTTTAAAAACAGTATATGTTTTGTAGATTGATGTAGTTCATATAGATTAATGTAGATTGATATAGTTGATGTCCATTATCTAAGTTTCATTATAAAGTCCTTAAACAATTCTGAACTTGCAGGTATGCAGTCCGGCGTGCTGTATAACATTTCATTATATGCCGAAGAAGCCAGTGGAGTTTCAGATCCTGCATTTGGTCAGGTTTATGCAAGGGAAGAGAGTAAGTTCATGTTTACTTATAATAACTAAAAAATAACTGTTTTCTATTTTAATATATTTTAAAATGTAATTATTCTTTTTTTTTTTTTTTTTTTGGTGATGTTGTGGCAAAAATCAAAAGGACTCTTACTGCATAAGAGACAAACTCATCCATTTGTCTTTAAAAGGTTTTATTTCTTGCAAGAAAGGTCAGACAGTCAACAGACACAAGTAGCTGCAGAGTAAGAGACCAAGACTGAAAGCTTCCCCTCACTTTTATATCTCTAACCTCCAAGCTGAAGCTTCTGTCCTTTTACCATATTAGGAACATGTTTACTACTTCAGTATTTGTCCACCTGTCACCCTAAGTCACCCAAAGAATTCATACTTAAGCACTTCTGAGAAAAACTAAATCATTTAACCATAAGCATATAAGTAAAATCATAGTAGTACTAGTAGTTTAATTATATCTGACTCTATTAAGTTATAAATTTGATGAACAATACATTTACAATTACTTACAAGTTAGGCTAAACATTTTCTTACAAAAGAATGACAATATGACAATAATCCCTTCGCTTCCTCTAAATTGCCACAAGAGGGCACTGACAGAATTTATCAAAAGTCACTCAGTTTATATTAATTGTTTAACATTTTCCTACTCAGTGATTGAAGAGCAACTTAACCCTCTTCTGTTTCTTTTTCAGAGCCTCTAGCTGGTCCAGATGCATTAGTTACTACTGTAGGGGAAAAGCAGATTTTGATCCAATGGGATGAGCTCGCCCAAGAAAAACAAAGGGGATTTATCACAAACTACACCATTTACTTCCTGAGACATAGAGACAGGACACTTATTCAGAACCGTAAGAAAAAAAATTGTTTGTCAGTGTTGGGCTGTGGTTTGTGTCTGTATGTGCCGGAGGGGAGGAGTCACATGGTTTGTACACAGAGAATCTGAACTTTTGTTTAGTCTCAACATAAAAACAGTGTTTTGTTTTTGTTTTTTTTCTCCCCACAACACCTCAGGTGTCTTTTAACCTTACCCCACAAGTGATGCTGTGCACCTTCATGCATTTAGCAAACTGGAAATACTCTACCTGTCTTTGGTTTGAGACTCATCACTGTCACACCCACAGTTTGGCGGCAGGGTTTTCCACCATTTACTGAAAAAGTTCACATCCTCTTCCAGTAACCCTACTCCCCTACACTTCACCATTACAGGTCTAAAACAGATGTTCAGAGTGTATTCTGAGCTAATACTGCAAAACATTTAGTGTAAATAAGTTGTGTAAATAAGTGTAAAATGGATTTTACAAGCAACTAACATGGGAACTACTTTTAAAAGGTTTCCGTTTTATATCTTGTGCCCAAAACCCTTCTAAAAACAACCAAGAGACAGCTTGACCAAACTGGAGACCGGCCTGTTTTTATGTTTGTTTGTTTGTTATTTCAACAGAGATATTATTTACTTGTTTTAAATCATACACTGATTCAACAACATATGTGACCCTGGACCACAAAACCAGTCATAAGGGTAAATTTTTTTAAAATATTCATCTGAAATAAATAAGCTTTCCACTGATGTATGGATTGTTAGGATATGACAATATTTGGCCGAGATACAACTATTTGAAAATCTGAAATCTGAGTGTGCAAAAAAAATAAAAATATTTAGTCAAAACGTCTTTAGCATTGCATATCCACTCACAAAAATAAAATGTTGATATATTTACGGTAGTCAAAGCATTCACCACGCTCTCCCAGCTAATTAGGTGCTGAGACCTATATATCAATTTACAAATACAATACAATATATTTATATATTTACGGTAGGAAATTTACAAAATATCTTCATGGTACATGATCTTTACTAAATACCCTAATGATTTCTGGCATAAAAGAAAAATCGATAATTTTGTACATACTATGTATTGTTGGCTATTGCTACAAACATACCCGTGCGACTTATGACTGGTTTTGTGGTCCAGGGTCACATATGAAGCTGATGACCAGTTTAGCCAGATTGGGTGAGAAGCATAAACCTGCTGAAAACCATTTTAAATCAGTTAAGACCAAAAAAACAGCTTAGACTAGTATAAGTAGTTAATTTTTTTCAGCAGGGATGGACACTACTATTCAAAAATTTGGGGTTGTAATTGTTTTAACAACGTCCAACTCTTGCGCTCACCAAGGCTGCATTTATTTGATCAAAAATACAGGGAAAACAGTATTGTAAAATATGATTACAATATTAATTAAATGTTTTAATATGTATATTTTAATATGTTTTTATATTTTAAAATGTAATGTATTACTGTGATGGCAAAGCAGAATTTTCTGCAGCCATTACTTCAGTCTTCAGTGCCACATGACCCTTCAGAAATCACTCTAATATTTAGTGCTCAAGAAACATTTCTTCTTATTATTATTATAAAAGTTGAAAATGTTGGGCTGCTGTTTGTGGAAATCATGGTACGCTTTTTCAGGATACAGGATACTGGCTAGAAAGTTCAAAAGAACAGCATTTATTTCAAATAGACTTTAAAAATAAATAAATAAATCTTGCTGACCCAAACTTTTTACAGTAGTGTAGTCCACCAGTTAAGTATGTGCAGGATTTTGGTGTTTTGTTGGGCTGTTTTGCTTCAAAAAGTTCCTTTGAAAATCCAGATGTCTTAAACTTGATCTACAGCCGTTTGTTGTTATTTATGGTAGTGTTGAGTTCATATTTTTATAGTCTTGCAAAATAGAGAAAAGAAAATGAATAGGTGATGGAAAACTCTCAAAGGGACAGGCCCATATATCAGATTTAATTGAAACT
This sequence comes from Elopichthys bambusa, assembly GCA_037101425.1. Taxonomy (NCBI): domain Eukaryota; kingdom Metazoa; phylum Chordata; class Actinopteri; order Cypriniformes; family Xenocyprididae; genus Elopichthys; species Elopichthys bambusa. The sequence goes on from CM074440.1 coordinate 14,708,346, forward strand.
GAATACTATTCATTCATTAATTCATTGTGGTGGACAAAATGATTAGAGAGTAAATTGCGGTCTATATAGGCTTTCAACCCTTCTGCGCATCAGTGTAGATACATATGCACTAGAGTGAATCTCCTCAGGGCCCCTGTCTTCTGTGTAATTTCTGTGCTTTCTTAGAGCTACAGCTAAAGCTAGTGCGGATGAGACCTAGCAGCTATTCTTAACATGTGGCTTCTGGCATGACAGGAAGTAAAGGCAACAGCGGAAAGCATGTGGCTATGTGCAAAAGTTTCTTTCTCTAGCATAAGCTTCTCTAACCAAGCTGTTAAACAGACAACAGTACCTAAAACATGTCTGTTATGATCCTGTGGTGTAACAATAAAGTCAAGGAATGCAGAAGAGACAAAAAAAGTACATAACAGCTTTCTCTCAATGTTAAATATCTCCACCCTGCTAAACAGTTACGGGAGCATTTTAATTTTAAGGTTTTGTTCTACAGAGTTACTCTTAGATCTCTGACCCTTAACCATGAAAAATGGTCCAAAGATAAACTAGTCTTTGCTAAAACAAACTAAAGAGAGAGTGATGCAAATGAATGTTTAATGTTATTATCTGCTGAAAAAAACAGCTCTTCATCTCATGTTTTGTGTGTGCTCTGCTTGCAGAAAATGTGCCTTACACATTTCCTAGACGTTTGAGTTGGGAGCTCCAGGGCCCACGTGAATGTTTCGATATTCTGGTCTCTGCATGGAATTCTGCGGGTGAAGGGTCTAAAGGAAAACCTGCCACCTGCTGCTGCCCCAGCAAACTATCATATCAACCTAGATCATACAAGACAACAGGTGCCTTGTCTTATGAAATAGACAATAAAAGTCAAGGATCTGTAGGATCAAGATTGTACTTTGGATAACTTAGCACCTTTGCTAACATTCTGGCAAGGTTCTCTCAAAGTTACAAACGTTCTTCTAGTAATGTTAATAAAACGTTTGTTCAGAGTAATCAGGTGTTTAATAATGTTTTCAAAACATTAGCCCAAAAATGTTACTTACACATTGTTTATTGTTTTTTTTCTGAAACATTCTCATTTTAAAGGATTAGTTAACTTCAGAATGAAAAATTTCCTGATAATTTACTCACCCCCATGTCATCCAAGATGTTCATGTCTTTTTTTCCTTCAGTCAAAAAGAAATTAAGGTTTTTGAGGAAAACATCCCAGGATTTTTCAGTAGGTTGAAGGTCCAAATTGCAGTTTTAATGCAGCTTCAAAGGGTTCTACATGATCCCAGACGAGGAATAAGGGTCTCTTTCTATTTTCTTTTTAACCACAAATGCTCATCTTGCACTGCGATACGACGTCGATTACGTAATCACGTTGGAAAGGTCACGCGTCACATAGGCGGAAGTCCCGTGGTAGGCTCATTTTCTCCTCCAACTTCAAAATTGTCCGACATCATTGTTTTACCTTTTTTTTTGTAAAGGGTGTTTGACAGTCTTTGCATGGTCACTTTGTAAACACTGTGTCGGTACTGTGTAATTTCATCACGTGCGACCTTTCCAATGTAATTACGTAATGCACGTTGAGCATTTTTGGTTAAAAAGTAAATACATTTTAATTTTTTTCAGAAAATGACTGATCGTTTCGCTAGATAAGACTCTTATTCTTCGGCTGGGATCGTGTAGAGCCCTTTAAAGCTGCATTTAAACTGCTCTTTTGACCTTCAACCCGTCGGTCCGTGTTGAAGTCCACTAAAGGAAGAAAAATCCTGGAATGTTTTCCTCAAAAAACTTCATTTCTTTTTGACTGAAAAAAGAAAGACATAAACATCTTGGATGACATGGTGGTGAGTAAATTATCAGGAAATTTAGTATTCAGGAACTAATCCTTTAAGTCACATTTTAAACATTAATACTTTTATTACTTTTTTCAGATGTTTCAGTGAACATTCAAAAGTAATTTTCACATAATACTTGCAAAACTATAAAAAGTTCACATAACCAAAAAATGGACGTTTTGAAAGTTCTGAGAACATTTAGAAGTAACATTTTCATAACTGAATGGGAACATTAACAAAACGTTCTTAGAACATATTTTTGTTAGCTTACATGTGTGGAGAAAGTTTCACCTCACATTTTCTGTAGAGGTGATTTTTAAATACAATATTTGATGAAAACATGCAGATGTGATGTTGCTAATTTGATGTTGCTAATTATTAAAATTCTGTTATCATTGTTTATTCATATTCATGTCGTTCCAAAGGGTACGGCTTTCTTTTGTCTATATATTAGATATTTTGAAGTCCTTGAGATCCATATCAACACTGGACCCCACTGACTTTCATTGGATGAACCAAAAACGTCTCAGGTTACGTATGTAACCCTGGTTCCCTGAACAGGGAACGAGACGCTGCGTCGAACGCAGTGGGAACGCCTTTGCGTGATTGCATCGTGAAGCACTCGTGAAATCTAACCAATAACGTGACGAGACGTCAGAAGCGGGTAACGTCACGGACCAGGAAACTATAAAGCATACCTAGCCTCTGATTATGGCTGAAGCAAGACGCTCACAGGTACACCGGGGGTACGGCCAAGCGACATAGCGTCTCGTTCACTATTCAGGGAACCAGGGTTACATATGTAACCTGAGACGTTCCCTTTCATGGGAACTGTTGAAGCTGTGTTGAACGCAATGAGAGCTGCCTGGGCATGCTCAACTCCCAAACATACAACACACATCTCGTGTGTATCCCCACCCGTGATAAAACGAGGGCAGGGATGAACACACTTGATGTACTGTTGTTTATCCGCCATAATACATGTCTTTTTAATATATATATTGTGTGGTGTGGGATACTCTTGTCCTCAGATGAAGAGATCGTGACTTATATATAGATAAGACAAACAACACCAAATAAGACACACAAGATAACACTGAGCACTTGCTGAAGACACAGAAGCTAGCGTTCTTTGTTCTGGGTACGCTTTATAGTTTCCCGGTCCGTGACGTCACCCGCTTCTGACGTTTCGTCACGTTATTGGTTAGATTTCACGAGTGCTGCACGACACAATCACACAGCGGCATTCACATTGGAACAATGTTCACAGGGAACCCTGTGACATTTTTCAGAAAATGTTTTTGTTCCAGCGACAAAAGAAAGTCATACTAATGCTTTAAGTGAATCAGCATGAGGTTCAGTGCACGTTTTGACTACAATATTACTCATTGTGTAGGGTTAGTGTTAGGGCTGCATACCGTGCATACACAAGACACAATAATATTCATGCATTATTTACAAAGTATGCACTTATAAAGTGATTTCCAAGATATTAGAAACTCTTAATGCAGAATTGTTAATGTTAATGTGTACTTTCCAGGTGGAATGATAGCTGGAATTTGTTTGGCTGCTGCTGTTCCTATAGTAATCCTGGCCAACCTGATGTATCTGAAATGTGTGCGGCAAAGGTAACATGCTGAACTAGGGGTTTTTTATTTTACTAAGTGTCTGCACTTTCATTTGTGCAAGTAGTTTCACAATGTTGCTCATGCTTGCAATCTTTCATAATGTCACCGTCAGTAATGACATTATATAAGTGGAGAGTTCAGATAAAATTGTTGTGATGTGAAAACAATGGCCATTTTATTTAAATTGATTTCATATAATGTATTTAAGTTGTTAGAATGATGATAATATGGAAAAAAATTAGGTGTGTCTGTGTTTGTGTATAACTGTTACTTTTATTTCTCTAAATATGTCTGTACAGAATGATGAAAATGTGCATGTCCATGGGAGTCTCTTGGATCTTTGAAAATTTACCGAAATTCGATAACAGCAATGCTATAAAACTACTAAAGGTAATGATGTTTATTTATAAAAAATTTTATTTTAGTTAAATACTACTATGAACATGCAGTGGTAGGAGTTTGGAGGCCTTCTCTAATACAAATACAACACAAGTGATCTTTATGTGGGTTTAATCAGTAGCTCACAAGGCTGGAGAGGTTACCTTACGTAATTCGAAGGTGTGTTCAAATGGAAAAACTAAAACTTCTGTCATTAAGTACTCACCCTCATGTGTTCCAAACCTGTAAGACCTTCTTTCATCTTCGGAACATAAATTAAGATATTTTTATCCCTCATAGAAAGCAACATAATTACCACATTCAAGGTCCAGAAAAGTAGTAAAGACATCGTTAAAATAGTCAACATGACTAGCTTGGTTCAAGCTTAATGTTATGAAGCGAAACAAAAAAATAAAAAAATAACGACTTTATTCAACAATAGCTTCTCTACCTTGTCATTCTCCTACTCTGTTTATGTTGTAAGCACAGTGCAGTGCTTCCAGGTTCTACGTCAGAACACTGGCTCATTATTGGCTGACGCTGTTCACGTGAGCACCACAATGCATGCGTGTGATGCTGACACAGGAGCCGGCCAATACTGAGCCAGCGTTCTGGCGTCAAACCCGGAAGCACTGCACTGTGCTTACAACATAAACAGAGTAGGAGAATGACAAGGTAGAGAAGATATTGTTGAATAAAGACGCTATTTTTGTTTTTGCGCACAAAAAGAATTCTTGTCGCTTCATAACACTGTAGTCACATGGACTATTTTAACAGTGTTTTCACTACTTTTCTGGACCTTGAATGTGGTAATTATTACTTAATTATTGCTTTCTATGGGGGATAAAAAAAACAAAACAATAGAAAAAAACAAATATCTTAATTTGTGTTCTGAAGATGAGCGAAGGTCTTATGAACCACATGAAGGTGAGTACTTAATGACAGAAATGTCATTTTTGGGTGAACTAACCCTTTAACATAACAGCTAAATATCTGCTGACATTGATTGTATTGGCAAAAAACAGCATTCACAAATCAACTGGACTAGCATAATGAGGAGGTATCCAGTTTGGCATGGGGGCAGATGGTTTGAAAATGGAACACTTAAAAAATACAAAACATTTCAAATTTTTGAGAAAATTTCTCACCAGAATTTCCCCCACTATGAGGCACAGTAGCAGAAATGTCATGGTTATGGATGTCCTCAGAATCTGTCAACAGTTAGAATAAGAAATTTAACTTTGATTGTACAATATTGTAACATGAGATTGCCAATGTCCACATTTAACACAATAACAGGAGTCAAAAGCATTGTACAATGGCTGATTGTAGATTTTCTGATTGCTGATTTTCTGAGGCCTTACCCCATGTCTATGCCTGTTATATATAGGTTGCTAAATCTGTAAGCTTTGGCCAGTATCTAGCTCACTGATGGCTATGCAACATGCTGTTTGTAATTAAGTTAAGAAAAGGGTGCAAATACAGACCACACTGTCTAAAACATTGACATGATGCGGTTTTGTAAAGGTAAACATGTCGAAATACCTCTAACAAACTTGATTATACTCAAAATATTATAGTGTATTACCGTTATATGAAATTGCGGCAGTTATTGCAAAAAGTATTATTAGAAGTTGAATTGTGACACCTACATTGTCTTCATACTGCATCTCCATACTTACTACTTTTTTTTGCTCTTAGGATGACAGTTATGGCCCTTGGGGACCTCTTCCTGGAGATAGCGATCCTCCCTTAACTTCCATTGAGGAAGTTAGTCCATCTTGGGAGAGGCAAGACTCCTACCCAACTGTTCTTCATGTCACAGAAACACCCACGACGGACCGGTTTTGCATTGATTCTCCTTATAAACCTCAATTACTGACCGCTTCACAGAGAAATGAAGACCTCTCTGAGACTACAGAGGAAGAGCTAAAGGAGGAGGACCATTTCCCTATGTTGGTGTCTCCATCACATCATGACTTCAGTTGGGATTTAACCTCTATTCCCGTGATACATGGGCGTCTTAATAGCTTTCTAGCTGTGGATGGAGCGCTCGGATCCTTGGGCGTTCTTGAGGGCCTCCTCTCTCCCCCTCAGATAGCTTCAAATAAGGATGGAAGAGTGGAAGAGAATGAGAGGATTGTGGAAACAGGAGATGTAGGGAAGAGCACTCTCACAAGTCAAACTATACTACCCAATGACCTGGAGAGCTGCCTCAGGGGGTCTGTCTTTAATTCCAGCCCATACTCCCCACAAGGGCTTTGCCATAGTTTTTCAATTCCAGAAGAGAATTAGACAATCTTTTTAACATGTTTTTAAGAGATATCTTGGGGGCAAGAGTACTGCTGAACTGAATATCACCATGAATGTGATTCTGCGGTAAACAGAAGCATATTCAAGCACTTGTTTCGAGGCCAACTTGTACATAAAGCATTACGTTTTTGTTTTTTTTAATGATTTTACAGTGATGATACTCTATTTTCTGTATATTGTCTGCACTTCATGAAATGTGTGGCTTTAGTCAGATGCATACCAATCACTTTGTGATTTATACACAAAACATCAAGACACCTTGTGAAAAAGAATTGCGCTTAATATTTTTGAATGTGCACTTGTACTGTACTTTAAATCTTGAAAGTTTTTTTTTTTAAACTATACTTGCAGATAATATAATATTGAAATAAAAGGCCACTCTAGTATATTTAAAGAGGATACACTTTTTGATGATTATGTTTCTTAACACACTTAAGTACACCTAAAAAGTGCACTTTGTAATAATGTCACGTTAAAAGTTTGATGTACTTAAGAATATTCTTTGACAGTAAATTATTTCCACAGTAAGTACTCTTGTTAAAGGTATGCTATAAAGGTGTACTTTTTTTAGGCAAGTTCAGATGAAAGGTCATCAGATCAAATATTAAGTGATTTATTCTTATTATATTTTTGAAAATGTGAAAGGAAAATTGAATCGTCTAAGGCAAACAAAAGAATGAGAGACTACAACAACCATTGCATTCACAAGCTGTCTCCGAAAGATTATGGTGATTAATTTTTTATTTTTTTTGTGACATACAAACAACCTACCCCAACTGCAGGTGTTTCAAAGCTCATTGAGCAGGAACCCCACCTTTATATTTCTGTGCTAGTTTACAGGAATGGTGGTAAGTTTGGGGTCTACACTTTGTTCTGTACTCCAGGGGTGTGATTTTTATAATTGTTAAAAAACAAAACAAATCGTTGTTAATGTCTAGAGGAATTAGCATTGTAATCAATGAATTTTTTTAAACAATAAATGATTAAATTAAAATGCATATACTGTTATTGTGGTGAAAATATAAATTCTTATAATCTTTATCACAATCAAATGGTCGATAGAATGTAATAACTTGTGAAGCAGCGTTTGACTTGTATAACCTTGTTACCCTGATATGTTATTTATACCATTAGCCAGTGGGTCTCAAGAGGTTCATTTTGGTTCTCAGTTACACACACCATCGTGCTTTGCAGAGACACCTGCACCGCAAAGCTGTTTTTACTACTTCCTGAGAAAATTCTCGTGTCACCCTTAAGAATATGGCTCAACACCTCACGTGAGGAGACGTCATCAACTCATTGGCAGCACTCTGTACAAACATTCCACTACTGTGACACTGTATGACACATCTCAAGATGATGTGTGGGAACTTTAAGGGTGGTCGGCCAGTCTGAACTTACAAAAGCACCTCTTTTGTCCCTTTATGATTAAGATCATGCATGTAATGGGAATAAAGGGGAAGCATAGTGCTGCCATATATTGCACTTCAGAGCACAGAATATGCTTGAGATCAAAGACAACAAGGAATATCTTAACCAAGCTTCTGTTGTAATTGACTACTACTTTTTGTCTGGGTTCCCATTGAAAGGTTTCCTATATACAGGTGCATCTCAATAAATTAGAATGTCATGGAAAAGTTCATTTATTTTAGTAATTCAACTCAAATTGTGGAACTCGTGTATTAAATAAATTCAATGCACACAGACTGAAGTACTTTAAGTCTTTGGTTCTTTTAGTTGTGATGATTTTGGCTCACATTTAACAAAAACCCACCAATTCATTATCTCAATAAATTAGAATACTTCATAAGATAAAAAAGTATATTTTAAACAGAAATGTCAGGCTTCTGAAAAGTATGTTCATTTCTATGCACTCAATACTTGGTTGGGCCTCCTTTTGCATGAATTACTGCATCAATGCGGTGTGGCATGAAGGCAATCAGTCTGTGGCACTGCTCAGGTGTAATGGAAGCCCAGGTTGCTTTGATAGCAGCCTTTAGCTCATCTGCATTGTTGGGTCTGGTGTCTCTCATCTTCCTCTTGACAGTACTCTATGGGGTTCAGGTCAGGCGAGTTTGCTGGCCAATCAAGCACAGTAACACCATGGTCAATGAACCAGCTTTTGGTACCTTTGGTACCAGGTGCCAAGTCCTGCTGGAAAATGAAATCAGTATCTCCATAAAGCTTGTCAGCAGAAGGAAGTGCTCTAAAATTTCCTGGTAGATGGCTGTGTTGACTGTGGACTACAGAAAACACGGTGGACCAACACCAGCAGATGACATGGCAGCCCAAATCATCACGGACTGTGGAAACTTCACACTGGACTTCAAGTAACATGGTTTCTGTGCCTCTCCACTCTTCCTCCAGACTCTGGGACCTTGATTTCCAAATTAAATGCAAAATTTTCATCTGAAAAGAGGACTTTGGACCACTGAGCAACAGTCCTGTTCTTTTTCTCCTCAACCCAGGTAAGACGCTTCTGACGTTGTCTTTGGTTCAGAAGTGGCTTGGTACGTGGAATGTGACAGTTGTAGCCCATTTCCTGAAGACGTCTGTGTGTGGTGGCTCTTGATGCACTGACTCCAGCTTCAGTCCACTCCTTTTGAAGCTCACCTAAGTTCTTAAATCAGCTTCGCCTGACAATCTTCTCAGGCCTGCAGTCATTCTTTCCTACACACTTTTTCCTTCCAGTCAACTTTCCATGAATATGCTTTGGCACAACACTCTGCGAACAGCCAGCTCTTTCAGCAATGACCCTCTGTGGCTTACCCTCATTGTAGAGGGGCTTGATGATCGTCTTCTGGACAACTGTCAAGTCAGCAGACTTCCCCATGACTGCTGTTGAGATTACTGACCTAAACCCAGTATTTATACCCTGTGAATGGTAATTTAATAGAACTTGAAATTAAACATTCTAATAATTTTAGATACTGATTTTTTTATTTTGATGAGCAGCAAGCTGTAATCATCAAAATGAAAACAAAAAAGTCTGTAAATATTTTACTTTGTCTAATAAATCTGGAATATATTTAAGTTTTACTTTTTGAATTAAATTACAGAAAAAAAACAACTTTTTCATGATATTCTTATTTATTGAGATGCACCTGTATACTGTATATATATATATATATATATATATATATTGTCACAGTCACCAGCTCAGTCACCAGCACCAGCACTACATTTCCCAGCGTCCCTACCGTTCCTCACCTGCACACGATCTCCAATCAACTGGCACCTGCAAGTCATCACCTCTTATCAGCACTCCATAGTTAAGCAGTTACCATGCTCACCGCAGTGTCCGGTCTTGTATGTCTGTTGGTGTTGGTGTTGTGTATCTCCCGTTGGATTGCCAAGTAAAGACTTATCTGAGTATTATCTTCTTTGTCGTGTGGTTTATATACAACCAGTGCATTATATAAAATATATATATATATATATATATAAACTATTCTCAGACCTTAAACAGAAAATAAAGGATAACCTAATATCAAGGCAAAACATATTCATTATGTGAGTATACTGTATATTCAAGTATAGTTTATTGTTCTCCCTAATTTATGTTATTGTATTGTTATTGGTGCGCAAATAATTTATTTGGTTTGGCTGGTCTGTTGATCAAGCCTCTCGCATTTGTACTGACCTGGGCTGCGCTTCCCAAAAGCATCGTAAGCCTATGGAGATCTTAGAACCATTGCCACAAACTTGGCTTAAGATGCTTCTGGGGAATGCAGCCTTGATTTGTGTTTTATATACATATACAGTATCTCACAGAAGTGAGTACACTCCTTACATTTTTGTAAATATTTTATTATATGTTTTCATGTGACAACACTGAAGAAATGATACTTTGCTACAATGTAAATTAGGCATTTTCTCTCCCCGGTGTCATGTGACTTGTTAGTGTTACAAAGACTCAGGTGTGAATGAAAAGCAGGTGTGTTAAATTGGGTGTTATCGCTCTCATCCTCTCATACGCAACCAGGTGAGGAGTACAAAGACAAGTGTGTCTTGCCTACAGTCAAGCATGGTGGTGGTAGTGTCATGGTCTGGGGCTGCATGAGTGCTGCCGGCACTGGGGAGCTACAGCTCACTGAGGGAACCATGAATGCAAACATGTACTGTGACATACTGAAACAGAACATGATCCCCTCCCTTCAGAGACTGGGCCACAGTGCAGCATTCCAACATGATAATGACCCCAAACACACCTCCAAGACGACCACTGCCTTGCTAAAGAATGTCTCCAGACCTAAACCCTATTGAGCATCTGGTAATGGTGGCCACACAAAATACTGACACTTTGGGCCCAATTTGGACATTTTCACTTAGGGGTGTATTTACTTTTGTGGCCAGCGGTTTAGACATTAATGGCTGTGTTGAGTTATTTATTATATATAGGGGACAGCAAATTTACACTGTTATGCAAGCTGTACACTCACTACTTTACATTGTAGGAAAGTGTAATTTCTTCAGTGTTGCCACATGAAAAGATATAATAAAATATTTACAAAAATGTGAGGGGTGTACTCACTTCTGTAAGATACTATACACACACACACACGGTTATTATTTGTCTAGCATGTTATATGTTTGGCAATGGTTGATCCGGCTCAAACTGTGAAAGAATTGTTGGGAGGGAGCATGAAGAATCATTTTCACACATGAATTGGCACTGACCTTAACTTCAGTGTAAGTTTTTGGGATGTGCTGGAGGAGACTTTACAGAGTGCTCACCTCTTGCATTGTCAATACAAGATCTTGACCAAAAAAAAAAAAAATGATACACCTCTCGATGGAAATCAATGTTGTGATGTTATTTCCATCAAGAGGTGCATCAATTTTTGGTCAAGATCTTTTATTGACAATGCAAGAGGTGAGCACTTTGTAAAGTCTACTCCAGACTTTCAATGAAATAAACAGAAATGCCAATTTCTGAGGTGCCAGTTGTGAAAATGATTCTTCATTCTCTCTGAACCATTCTTTCACAATTTTAACCCTAGTGAATCTTGACATTGTCATTCTGGAATATGGCCATGATGTGTCATCCTACATGGTTGTTTAAGAAATGAAAAGCTACACACTCCATCTTTAAGGGTTCAAAGAACTGTTGCCAAACATATAACATGCTAGAAACATAATAATCACTGTAATAATGAACCATCCATAGATTCTTAAGTATTTGTCTATTAAAATCCAAACAGCGGCTTTTTTTTTTTTTTTTTGGCTGGGCAGTGTATATATATATATATATATATATATATACACACACACACTGCTCAAAAAAAAAAAATAACACTTTGAAAATGGGGAAAAATATCATGCTGGATATCTATACTGATATGTACTGGGTAATATGTTAGGAACTAAAGGATGCCACATAGTTTTATGGAAATGAAAATCATCAACCTACAGAGGACTGAATTCAAAGACACCCCAAAAATTAAAGTGAAAAAATTATGCAGCAGGCTAGTCCATTTTGCTGAAATTTCATTGCAGCAACTCAAAATGGTACTCAGTAGTTTGTATGGCCCCCACGTGCTTATGTATGCCCGACAACATTAGGCATGCTCCTAATGAGACGACGGATGGGGTATTTCCTCCCAGATCTGGACCAGGGCATCGCTGAGCTACTGGACATTTTGTAGGGCTCTGGCAGTGCTCATCCTGTTCCTCCTTGCACAAAGGAGCAGATGCCGGTCCTGCTGATGGGTTAAGGACCTTCTACGGCCCTGTCCAGCTCTCCTAGAGTAACTATATAGGCAAAATATGGAAAAAGGTGTTTAGACCTGCCAGACAGTTTTAAATTGACAGTTGGGCTTAAATCTTATATCATGAGCAGTGTTAGGTAAGTTACTTTTAAAAAAGTAATTAATTATTACTAGATACTCATTACATCTTCAAAAGTGTAATTAGATTAATGTACTCTCTAAAGTATTGCATTAATTATTACTAATTACTTTCTAAATCCCCAATATTGACCAATTGAACAATACAAGGATAGACATGAAACTGCTCTTTTAATTCTTTCAAGTAAGTAGTATAAAATTGTATAAATTATTCATAACCTGACCAAAGTATTAAAGGTAGAAGGTTACATTAAAAACATACATTTTATCATTGGACTTTAATTTAATGTTAAATCCATTATTGTTTTATATTGTTCTATAAAGCAGTATAGTCTATACAGTATTTAATGCAACTACATCAGATGTAAATTACAGATAAATTAAGAGTAATCCCTTACTTTACATCAAAAGGAAAAGTAAATTACAGTAATTAATTACTTAGTAACGCATTACATCCAGCACCGATCATGATGCATTTGATTCATCCAAGTTTTTAAGCAAGGGGAGTCTGAAGACCTCCATGGTTGGTGTTTTGTTTATTATAGATTGCAATTTAAGACTTTGATTTTAAGTATACCACTGGTCATTCCTGTTGTGCAGGAACATGTCCCCATCATATATGCCTTAGGCTAATATTGTCACTGAGACGAACTCCATGGTTCCCTCCTCTGGCCATCGGGGGAGCCGTCTCCCGAATACTGACACACACACCTGCTTACACACTACATTTCCCACAAGCCCGTGCCTTGGACTGATTACAACCTCAGCTGATACTCATTACCCTGACTATAAAGGACTCCCTTGTACTATAGTTCATTGCAAAGTCTTGTTTTGCCTTGGTCAACATTTCTGAGTGTTATTACCCTGTTTGATTACCTGTTGCTGATACTGTTTGTTACCCGTCCTTGACTCTCTGCTGCCTGCCTTTGACCTCTGCCTTGTGTTCTGATCTGTGAGTGATATCTGCCTGTCCTGAACTACTGCCTGTTACCTCGATTCTGCCTGTCCCTGCTATACCTGTCTGCTCCTGTTTGACCCTACCTGTATGACCACGCTCGTATTCAATAAAAGCATGAAAATGGATCCCAGCCTGAGTGACGATTCGTTACAGAAGACTTCGCCAGTACAAGATCCAGCTGCTTTCTCTCACCTGTGTGCGATGACGCCAGTCAGCTTGCTGCTCATCAACACCAGCTCAACCGTCTCACCACTCTCATGGAGGAACTGGTAAAAGCGCTGCAAGGTATTCAGATCTCTGCCCCAATGGCGCCTCCGCCACCCGCAACAGCCACCATTACTCACACTGCAGGGACGCCACCGTTGGTGAATCCCCGCCTCTCTCTGCCAGAGAAATTCAACGGTGACCCAACGAAATGTAAGGGCTTTATTCTCCAATGTTCCCTCTTCATTAGTCAGCAGCCTGCCATGTATACCACCGACGCTGGTAAGGTTGCATTAGTTTGTTCATTGTTTACGGGGAGTGCGCTGGAATGGATTACGGCTGTATGGAGGGATGATGGGGCCGCTTTTCCTACCTACGATTATTTCATGCAGAGATTTAAAGAGGTTTTTGATCACCCCTGTGATGGGAAGGGAGCCGGTGATCGCCTGATGGAGCTGACACAGGGACGTAAAACAGCGGCTGAGTACGCTCTCGCTTTCCACACGCTTGCTGCACAAACTAACTGGGTGAGTGACACAAAGTTTGCTTCAGAAGAGGATTATCTCAAGAGTTACAGATGGAGCTAGCCTGCCGTGATGAAGGCAGTGATGCTTCCCATCTGTCTGAAGAGGAGAGAAGCCGTTGATTGCAGCAGAACGCAACTATGACGTCGGTGATCGAGAACTGCTGGCCATGAAGGCAGCGTTCAAAGAGTGGCACCATTGGCTGGAAGGGGCCATACATCCTTTTGTCGTCTTGACCAATCACAAAAACCTTGAATACCTACGTACCGCCAAGAGACTCAACCCCCGCCAGGCTCGGTGGTCTTTGTTCTTCTCCCGATTCAACTTTACAGTCACCTACCGACCTGGCTCTAAGAATGTCAAAGCGGATGGTCTGTCTCGCCAATTCGAAGGTGAGCACAACACCCAAAACCCAGAAACTGTATTACCTGCCTCTCTTATTGCACCCATACAGTGGGATATCATGACGGAACTGGAACAAGCCAACACTGAGAATGAGATCCCACCAGATTTTCCTCCTGATAAAGTCTTCGTTCCGTTGAACTTCTGCAACCGCATCCTGGAAATGGTCAATAACTCCCCTTCATCTGGTCACCCGGGCATCACCACAACCATACAGATACTGCAAAATCGGTTCTGGTGGCCTTCTTTATCCAAAAATTCCATCCAGTTCGTTAAATCCTGTCATGTCTGTAACATAAACAAACCCTCACACCAACTCCCCGCTGGCCTACTGCAACCATTACCTCTCCCTCAATGCCCCTGGTTTCACATCGCTGTCGACTTTGTCACGGACCTTCCTGCATCCAACGGATATACCACCATACTCACCGTAATAGACCGCTTCTCTAAAGCCTGCCGCCTCATCCCCTTACCAGAGTTACTCACCGCCATGCAAACTGCTGAACACCTTTGCAATTGGGTCTTCCGCATTTACGGTCTACCAGAGGACATAGTATCGGACCATGGTCCCCAGTTCACCTCTGGTCACCGAGACGAACTCCGTGGTTCCCTCCTCTGGCCATCGGAGGGAGCCGTCTCTCGAATACTGACACACACCCGCTTACACACTACACTTCCCACAAGCCCGTGCCTTGGACTGATTACAACCTCAGCTGATACTCATTACCCGGACTATAAAGGACTCCCTTGTACCATAGTTCATTGCGAAGTCTTGTTTTGCCTTGGTGAACATTTCTGAGCATTATTACCCTGTCTGATTATCTGTTGCTGATACTGTTTGTTACCCATCCTCGATTCTCTGCTGCCTGCCTTTGACCTCTGCCTTGTGTCCTGATCTGTGAGTGATATCTGCCTGTCCTGAACTACTGCCTGTTACCTGACCTCGATTCTACCTGTCCCTGTTATACCTGTCTGCTCCTGTTTGACCTTGCCTGTACGACCACGCTCGTATTCGATAAAAGCATGCAAATGGATCCCAGCCTGAGTGACGATTCGTTCCAAATTAGATAGAATATTAAACTTACCTTTTTTTAAAAATATTAAAATATCCTTACATTTCTATTTTTAAAATATCGATTAAGTGAATATGGGGAAACTGTAAATAATTGAACAACTTTGATTTGATAGATTGAGTAGTTCTTGTTGGCATCTAAAACTGTTAATTTATATATATTAGAAAAAGAAAAATAGAAAACCCTATATATTGGGTTTTCTATTTTTTTTTTTTTTTCTTCTAATTGAAATGTTTTATTCATGTCTGTAATTTGAAGTACAGATGACACCGTAAACATAACTGTCTTGATTTTGTGGTCTACTGTCTACTGAACTGTAGAATATGACCCCCCCCAGGGTTGTCACAACCCCCTCATTAATATGAAAATTAATTTCCAACCTATTAGGATCCATGCTGTTAATTGTCTCACCATTGTGTATATAGGCCATTGAAGCATCACTTTTTTTTTTTTTTTTTTTTAAAGAAGTGTTTTTTTTTTTTTTTATTATTATTATTATTATTATTATTATTATTTTTACAAACCACAAAATCAAGACCGTTATGTTTACTGTGTCATCTGTACTTCAAATTACAGACATGAATAAAACATTCCTGACTAATAGAACCCAAACCTACAGTATACAGCGTGCAGGAGGTTACTGATGTCACGAGCGCTCATTACTCATTCTAGCCCATGCAAATCAAACAAGACATTGCGCGTTCTCCGTTCTTCAAGAGGAGAGAGAGAGAGAGGAGATGCGCTTGAGGACTCTGGTGACACATTAAAACCCACAGTCAGCACAAATGACCACACCAAACATTTTTGTCCCATGGGCAGGGGTAAGTGTAAAATTATGTTATATACCACCAAAAATTTAAAAGAATTCTGGTCTTCAGCTTTAAAAATTACGCGAAATTGACGCGACGCGACAAACTCTGCCATTATAATGTAGGGGCTTATACACTACTGAACTGTAGATATCTTCGTTTTGTTTGTAGAAAGAAGTACTTTTTCACATGTCTAAATGATTCAGGAGTGAGTTGAATTTCTCAATAAGGAAGTAAAATGTGAAAGCAACGCTTAAAATTTCATGAATTGTTTTTCGCAGAGGGTCTTGTGAGTTTGTGTGATCTTCAGCACTGAGCTCGATGTCTTCTGAATGTATGTGGTCGGTCCCCGTCATGTTGTGCTTCATTCTGGCTGCAGGTACACATGGAGGTATGCCATCATTATTTTTAATTTAAAATTTTATGCCCCAGGATTTGATTTCTATTTAATCAAACTTCTTTTCTCCGTTATTTGAAAGTCTTGGAAAGTTTTCCATGCCTTCCTCATTTATTATGCTACTTTTAAAAAAGCATGAACACTTTTAACAGGCCTATTTAATGCTAGCTCTGAAATTAGCCTCAGCAAGACTAAACTATTTTATTGCAAAAAATGTTTAAAATGCTACTTTCATTATTATTTCTACCATGAAATGCTGTTAAACAAAAAGTAGGCTACATAATTTGATGATGTGGTGGAAATGTTCATGAATTTCAGAGGAAATTGGGTGACATTTTGTGGTGATGCATGTGTATTGACTGTTTGATATTGTTAGTTTTTTTCAATTGTTAACTTCATTTTGTCCAATCTGTAGTCACATTTTTAAAACTCACACAATTAGCACAATATCCATCTGTTGTGACCATACCATTAACACAATTCATGTAGTTTTTTCACAATATGCAGTCAATTAACATGTTTCTAAAACCCTTACTTTTTTTTTTTTTTTTTTTTTTTTTTTTTTTTTTTTACACAAGCTTGCGCAATATCAAAATCATTGATCTTCCTGGTCTTATTCACAAATGCATAAACACAGCATGACAGAATGAAGACCTAATGATCCAAACCTTAAATGTAGTATAAAGCCTCTGCAACAACAGCAAAACTCAAAAGTACTGAAAAATATCTTAAAAATATTGTAACAACTGCTAAGCTCTTTTAGATAACAGATCACTGAAATATTAAGAAATTTTTTTTTTTCTCTCTCTTTTGACAGATTTACATTTTGGGTCTGGTTTGCTGTTTTGATAGCTAGTATATGTAGAAAAATGTTTTTAGCATTTTGAAATATAGAGTTTGTATTTATTTAACAAAATGTGGTTTCGGCCAGAAAATGAAATATTTGGCCAATTGTGTGATGTAGGTATGTTGCTGTGTTAAGAGTTTAGAAAAAGTACTTTAGGATTTTGATAGCAATTGTAAAAAAAAAATAGCCCACAGTTCAAAAACACCCATATGTCATGAGATTATATTTGTTTTAAAAAATCAAAATGTAATATTTAGAACTGCATCATCAATAACAATGGGATGTATCAGGAATGAAATATGACGTGTTAATTTTTCTGCATTTAAATTTGTATTTGAATTTTTTCTTTTAGTATTCCTTATTTTTTAATTATTCTGTATCTTAGTTTCAGAAATTGCTTGAAATGACACTATTAAAACATAAGGATGTAAACACATTAGGACTGCGGTGGACAAAATTTAATAATTTAAGAATTAACCATTGATAAACCCATAACGGCAAACCCATAACTAATCTGAATTTTGGGCAAAAAGAAGGAATGTATGGTTACGACCCTGGTGCAAACATTATCCTGCGCTATACTGTGATGACAATTTTTGTTGCTTCCTCTGTTTTTCTGCATCTTACAGGATCTGTGTGCACTGTAAAGTCAAGTGCAGGCAAAGAAGTAATCTCCGGTTCCAATTTCACAATCTCCTGCACCTTCAACAAGGAATGCACCAAACTATTTTTTTGGAATAAGGAACCAATTACTTATAAACAATTACCCAATTCAAGTGTGGTGTCTGTTAAGAATCTAACCGAGATCAGCACCTTCACCTGCAGGTGTAAGGAGAACCCAGAGCCATGTGGGATTGACATCACTCCAGGATGTAAGCTTGTAATTTTCTATAACATGTCTTTATTTCAGGGTTCCCACACACATGCAAGGTCTAGATGCATTTTCCAAGTTACTCTGAGCTCTGAAATCAGCTAGAAACTGCTCTTTGTGAATGCAGTCTTTATATAATGATTTTATTCTAATCTTAGAAGTCTGTGAGGTTCATTGGTCCAAAAGTGTGGTAACCCTGTCTTGCATTATAACACATTATTTCACATAGCTTGAAGTATGTGAAAATGAGCCCCGGACATGACATGCAGGAAAAAAAATAGTAGGCTAAATCGTGCACACGACATACTAATTCGTTCCCTCGATTTACTAAAACATGCGAACGAAATAGTAAATTGTGCGCACGATTACATTTTTTTTTTTTTTTTTTTTCCTTGCATGTAATGTGCGGGGCTCCATACTTTAGAGATACAAAATAAAAACACTTTTTTTTTTTTTTTTTTTTTTTTTTTTTTTTTTTTTTTTAACCTAATCACCTGTTTTTCCTTATCTCAATGACAAATTATGGCCAGAGAGATAAACAAATGCTTGTAAAGAGTTCAAATTAATGCAAGTGCAGTATGATTTGTTTCACCCTTTGGGAATAGTGGAGTCTTTGAAACTTTGAAGTGAAATCTCATGCATGACACAGTCATGTGCTTCTTTTTCAGACCCTCCAGATATTCCACAAAATCTGACGTGCATTCGAAAAACGGAATTTGGCAATGTCAGCTGCACTTGGACAACAGGAAGGGATACCAAAATCCTGACCAGCTGTCAGTTACGGTTAGTAAAAAGAGTCAAATCATCTTTTCAACCAGGATCTTTGAGTTTATAGATCATATGACAAAACCCAAAGCAGAGACACAAGTAAAAGTCTGAATAATTACGTTACATGATGTTTTCCCTGTTTTTTAGGGTTCAAGGTGACCCGCACCTCAGCTATAAGAGTGTTATGAACTCTACAGGATTTTGTTGGTCCACATTTCCCATCAAAAGCTCAAAAATGTCACAGCTTGTTGTGTCACTCAATGTCACTAATAGTCTGGGTTCAAAAACCTCAGGTCCCCACACCTTCACCCTCAGAAATATAGGTAAAGAAATTCCCAAACTCATAATTTCAAATATCAAAACAGTGAAACAGTTTAATTGCATTTAGGATGAGTTATGCTAAATATAGATGACTAAACTGATAACTTAGACTTTTGCCACTCTTGTATGCAAAAAAAAAAATTAGAGTTTACTTTTTATTTCAATGCAAACTGCTTTTTATCCTCAGAAATCATTATACGACAAGCAGTTTTCTGTCCACACTGAAAGCAAAAATTTCCAACCATTTTGACTCCAAGGCCCCCGTTGTTCACAACAAACGCCTGGATGTTTAAAAATATTTTTTACGATTTTTATAAATGTGCATGACTTTTTAAGTCTAGATCACTTTTTCACCTTCGTATCATACAAGTTTGTATATAAGAGGTTAAGGGGCTGAATTAAAATAAGAACTAAATTGATTCATTTTTAAAGAAATCCAAGTCATCTAGAGACCACCATGGAAGTTTGCCCTCATGGGCCCTACATAAACATGTTTTTACATCAACCCACTAGACATCATTATTACAGACAAATGCAGCAGAAGATCTTATTCTGAATTTTGTTTAAAAACAAAAATAATTTCAGCTGTAGAGTACTGTAGACTAAAAAATATGCATTGCTTCTCTGTTTATGTACAGTAAAACCCTCAATACCTCAAATCAGTCATGTGAACTGCTCATCCCAATGGTGCCATCTACACACAGACAATCACAGCATGGACTTGGTTGAAGTCCAGTACAGAGCAGTAAATGGGATCTGGAAAAAGCTTGAGGTAAAACTTCTGATTGTAAAATGTATAGATTTCCTTTTTCAAAATAAATAAAGCCAATAAAGAAAAATGCAGAGTTGCAAAGAGTCGATTCATGATGACAAAGACAAACCCCACAAAAACCTCACAAACTGTTTGGTTGTCAAACCATGAGCCTTCCATGATGACTCAAACTTGAATAAGAAATGTCAAGAAAGGGTTTTTTTTTCAGTCTTTATCATTAGGAAACTGGACCGCTGACTATTGCTCTTCCCACAATGTATGTCTTGATGTATCTTTATCAATTAAATTATTCAGTAGTATTAAATACAGTACAGCCAGTTTGGGAAGAATACAAAACAGTTTCTTATGATGAAAAAATAAAATTGAGCGCTTAAAGGGATCGTTCAAACAAAGTGAGTGTTTGTCATCAACCTCATATCCTTTCAAACCATTTTTTTGCACGGAACACCAAAGGTACAAATTTTGAATGGTGTTTGCCATAAAAACAGTGTAAAAGCTTCTAAGCTTGCATATTCCATTTGTGTTTCACAAAAGGAAAATAAATTATGACAAAATGTTTTGAGGTGAGCCTTTTTTTGTTGTTGATAAGAACATATATTATGCTGTCTCCGCAGACTAATGCCAGGATGAATTTGAATATTACTTCACTGCAGCCAGATACCAAGTACAAGTTCAAGATCAGGAGGAAAATAAACCATAGAGTAGGTTTGTGGAGTGACTGGAGTCCAGAAAAGGAAACCATAACTGAAGAGGAAGGTAAATTATAAAATACGTTCTTGTAAATTTTTTGTAATTATGGGATTTGAAGGCAGTTATTTTGAGTTATCTTGTGTAGTATTGTGTAGTTCCCTCTTTTAAAGTCAACAGAAAGTGTAAGAGGGATTAAATGAATGTAGTTAGTTACGCATGTTCTGGAAAGAGTACTTCAGAAATATGATGGTGTTAGATAAGTTCACTATACGCTTCTTTGTCAGCACGCCTCTGGTGTTTAAAATAATGGAGACAAAAACAGATGAAGCAAACTTGAGTGTTGACGTAAAGTAACTCTTGATAATCTTTCAGTGTTACTGGATGTACAGGAGAAGTGAAAGACTTTTAAATTTGACGGGAAGTACTGACTTCTGGTGAAACTTAAAAAAAGATTTTGTGGAGATTATTTTGGAGAAATAAATCTCACAATATATTAATCTTCAACAGTTAACTCAATTTACATGCCAAGTGAAAGAAAAAGAGCATGATGGATTGTAACATGTTTTTATTTCTCTCTCTCTTTAGCTCCCGTAAAGGAGCTTGACGTCTGGTACCTCCAAGAACCGAAACCCTCGCAGTCTGGAAACGAGTGTTTCCACATATTTTGGAAGGTACCCTTCACCTACCAAAATTTTTTTTTCTTTTAATGTTTTATTTAGCTGTGCATACTCTACGGACAGGTCATTGCGCAACCTGTCCGTAGAGTATGCACTCTATTTTAGACACACGCCCTTAAAGGTCAAACCACCAAGTGATGACTTGCTTAGTGCGAATTGCATCTTCCAAACACACTGTTACTCTGAAACCAAAAGTTAGTCGACAGGCAGTTTCAGTTTACAAAAAATGAGTAGAGGCTTAGAGGAAATGATGGATTTGAGAATTCTCTTTCAGAGTCATAATTGTGCCTCATGTCGTTAATGGCTGACTCAGTCACAGATTTTTGTTAGATAAATGCATTCAGAAATATTGAACTGCATGATAAGAAATTACATTTATTTAATTTTTTTTTGTTTTAGGAACTGAATATATCAGATGCCAAGGGGAAGATTCTGAAGTATAATATAAGTGTTCTGGAGCAGAAGATGAACTCAAGCAACACAATTCCACCCAGCAGAAATCATCGCATATGCTGCTCTAACTGTTCTGTGTCAGTGTCTGCAGTTAACTCAAAGGGTCAATCTCCTGCCATATTTACAGAGCTGCGTTCTCCAGGTAAGCCTATTATTATTATTATTATTATTATTATTATTATTTTAAAAAACAAAGCTAATGTGAGACAAATAACTGGTTTTACTCTAACTAATGAGGAAAAGATGCGAAACGTGGTCAATATAGCAAAGTTAAGCCATGTTTGTGTTCACAGGCGTTGCTTCAGGTGTCCTACCACACACACTATTAAATAATCATAGCGTTGCCCTCTCCTGGCAGAGGCTTGCCATTGCAGACCAAGTAACTGAGTATGTGGTGCATTGGTATCCAGCTGGATACATTGAGAGGATTCAGTGGATTCGAGTACTGGATACCACAGCTAACATTACAGGCAAGTTTGTTTGGATGATACGAGTTAAGACCAGTCAAAATTAGCTGGTTGATTTCAAGAGGAATAAACTTTTTCTCTCCTTGTACTTTTTATTCTGCTGTCTGTCCAGGTCTCCAGCCTGAACAATGCTATCAGGGTGCAGTTACTGCTCTGCACACATCTGGTCCCATAATGACACACATTAGAGGCATATCCATATGGCAGTCAGGTTGGAGGCTTAATGCTTATTTTGCAATCTGTATATAAAATTCTAAATCAGTGTATAAAAAAAAATATATATATGTATACACTACTGTTTGGGGTTTTTACAGAAAATGTATACTTTTATTCAGCAAGGATTGCGTTAAATTGTTCAAAAGTAGCAGTAAATACGTTTATAATATTACAAAAAAATCTGTATTTCAAATAAATGCTGTTCTTTTTCATATTCTATTCATCAAAGAATCCTGAAAAAAAAAAAAAAATGTTTACCACAAAAATATTAAGCAGCAATGTTTTGATACAACATTGATGTACAGGTTAAGTGTAACATCTACAATTGGAATTGGAATGCTCCTGAGCTTAATTTCATATGTCCTGAGCTAAATTTCAAGTGTCCCAGAAAAGAGTATGAATACTTAAACAATGTAATTATTTCAGTTTATCCTTTTTACAAAATTTGCAAAGTTGTCACAGAGCTGTTTTTTGCTCTATCATTATGGTGTATGGAGTGTAGATTGATGTGACACAGAACAAAATGTGAAAAAAAATATATAATCTCCTGATCATAATCCCTGTATCTTGGAATTCACAGCTCCAGAACAAGGTCCAGTTCCTCAACCAGTCTTGAAGAATTTTGAGAGCTTGCAGGTGAAATGGTCTGAAATCCCTCAAGAGAAGAGAAGAGGCTGTTTGAAAAAATACACCATCTATTTGTGGAACGAGTTAATGGGAGATACTCAAACTTACAGTAAGGCACAGGTTACCTTACATTTAATTTACAGGTTAACTTACCAGTCTATATATTTACTGTTGACTCTCAGATGCTTATTTTTACATTTCTTTTATTTAAAAAAAAACAAAACAAAAAAAAAACATAATATAGGACTGCTAATTGTTTGATGTTCATTGTTCAGCAATATTAGTGCATTTTAATAGAGCTTTCTGATGCCTAACTTTGACTGTAGGTGTGGACTATCCAAAGAAACAGTATACTATTAGTGGTCTGTCACCAGGACAGTGTTATAATCTGTGGGTCACAGCCTGGACAGATGCTGGGGAGGGACCCAGAGGAAGTGATCTCTTATTCTGCACACCAACAGACGGTATGTATTTGTGCAGATTATAGCACTGAAAACATACACCGATCAGGTATAACATTATGACTACTGACAGGTGAAGTGAATAACACTGATCATCTCTTCATCACAGAATCTGTTAGTGGGTGGGATATTAGGCAGCAAATGCAAACATTTTGTCCTCAAAGTCGGTGTTAGAAGCAGGAAAAATGGGCAAGCGTAAGGATTTGAGTGAGTTTGACAAGGGCCAAATTGTGATGGCTAGACGACTGGGTCAGAGCATCTCCAAAACTGCAGCTTTTGTAGGGTGTTCCTGGTCTGCAGTGGTCAGTACCTATCAAAAGTGGTCCAAGGAAGGAATAGTGGTGAACCGGTGACAGTCATGGGTGGCCGAGGCCCATTGATGCACGTGGGGAATGAAGGCTGGTGTAGTCTGATCCAACAGACGAGCTACTGTAGCTCAGATTGCTCAAGAAGTTAATGCTGGTCCTGATAGAGGGGTGTCAGAATACACAGTGCATCGCAGTTTGTTGCGTATGGGGCTACATAGCCGTAGACCAGTCAGGGTGCCCATGCTGACCCATTCACCGCCAAAAGCGCCAACAGTGGGCACGTGAGCATCAGAACCGGACCATGGAGCAATGGAAGAGGGCGGCCAGGTCTTATGAATCATGTTTTCTTTTACATCACGTGGATGGCCATGTGTGTGTGCGTCGCTTACCTGGGGAATGCAGGGCACCAGGATGCACTATGGGAAGAAGGCAAGCTGGCGGAGGCAGTGTGTTGCTTTGTGCAATGTTCTGCTGGGAAACCTTGGGTCCTGCCATCCATGTGGATGTTACTTTGACACTCCATACTCCATGCCTCGATGGCTCAGGGCTTTTTTGGCAGCAAAAGGGGGACCAACACACTATTAGGAAGGTGGTCATAATGTTATTCCTGATCAGTGTATATAAGCTAAATAAAAGCACTAGACATTGAACACCCAGCATTCTTTTTTTCAACTCGCTTTTATAAAAAAAAAATTGACTTTCAGCTATTTTGATAAGTGACCCGTGTCATCCTCTTTCAGCTGAGAAACTATTGTCCAATGTGATCTTGGCTGGTGGAGCAGTACTTTTGGCCTGTCTAATCCTCTTGTGCATCTGTCAGTTCTCCTCTGTGCAGAAAAAGTAAGGAACAGCAGAATGCTTAAAATCAACAGAGAAAAGACTTGGTTTTTTTATTTAAAATACTGCCATGTCTGTTCTGCTCGATAGATTCTTAAGTTGTTGCCAGTGTCTGCTGCCTACAGTTATTCCAGATCCAGCAAACAGCAGTTGTGCAAAGACATACACTGATGACCAGGTAAATGTATGAAGATGCCCACACAGACTGTTTTTTCAAGACTACAGAGCTACCTAATTGGACAGCATTTATGGGCATGTTTTAACATCCAGTCATTCATCATTTACAGGGGTTCATATACATTTTCTTTTGGCAGCCAAACCCCTTTTAAGTTAATATTTCGAAAATTTAACCTATTTGCATGTTCATGGTTCTCTATTGTTGGTAAATTGCCATACAAGTAAACAGATAAAACATCTAATCTTTTTTTGTGCTTTGAAGTATTTTATTTTGATTGTTTGTATTTTAAAATGATAGGGCTGCATGACTATTTTGTCATGTATTGTGATTTGCTATTAAAAGGTTAATGTTTAGAGTGCTAATGTAAATCGTTACTTTTAAGGGTGCTCAACATGGCCTCACTCATTACAATACAACATTTATGGCTTAAATTCTTCACTTCCAAACGTTCAAACTTTATTTTGATCGAGTATTGGTAAAATGCTGTAACTTCTGTTGACAAAAACTTATGCAAAAAATTATGCAAATGTGAATGTAAAGCACAAATGCACTTTAAAATCACAGCGCTTGTGCGTTCTATGTAAACAGTGCTTAGTAATCACATCATCTTCATCATTAATTTATGATTGGCTAAAAGCAGACTTTTTAAGTCCATGCACATGCTCATACCAGTAATATGCTTTGTTCACGCTTAGCATCAAAATGCTAATTTACTGCTATTGTGTGTGTAGATTCTAAAAGTCATGGGTCACTATGTGGTTTTTGTGTGGAAAAGCATTTTGCTTTTATGTTCCAAAGAAGAAATAAGCCATATGGGTTTGGAATGACTTAAAGTTGAATGGATTATGATAGCATTTTGCCAAACATATTGCAGTAGTGTGATTTAAAACAGAATTAGAATTGTTGAGTGGTGTAAATCAGAACTACAATTGTAATTCATTAATCAATCCCCACCTGTCCCTCTTCTCGTCTCCACATAGGGTGAAATCAAATTCTATCTTCACAAATATGACCCCAGTGTGAGTGAGGATCCCGAAAATGTAGAGGTGGAGGAAGTTCCCTACCCCAGCTTTCCCTGCACCTACATCAAAAGCTTCTCTCAGGAGTCCAGTTCCTCTAACGCCACCCAGAGCACCAGGACCACAGACTACACAGACGAGTACATCTCCACTCACGGCGCAATAAGTGGAGGAGAAGAGGAAGAGGAAGAAGAGGTGTGTTTGGATGAATTTAAATTCTTCCCAAGCACTCACGGCCCTTTCCTGGAACCGCTGGTTTTAACTGGAGGAAAGCTGACACTGGATGTAGTAAAAATAGACTGCAGTGAATTTCTGGATTGCACGTGATCCTCCACAGGCATTAAAATTTGACCCGACTGTGACTGTTCTATGGATGCTGAAAAATAATCATAGACATCCCAAAGATAATTTGTCAGTCAAAAGGACAAACTTTTATCTTTAAACTTACTCTGAATCCCAGCCATACCTGCGAGCAGCTCAGGCTCATGCTGCAATGGAAGTAGCAACAGATCTTTTCTTCTATATTGTGACATACATCAGAGTGAAACGAAATGAAAAAAGGGTGAAAAAAGATTCTATCTCTCTGTTGTTGATTGGGTGGAGGCCGATCTGAATGTGAGCTTACAGTCAACTGTAAGAAAGGGGCGGGGTTTAAACAGACCAAATGATTGGAAGTCTGGCATACGTTACAAGAGAGAGGTTTAGCATTTCACCTGGAAGACCGAATTATATTTTAATTAAAAATTATGGTCAAACAATAAAACAAAATAGAATAATCGTTCACAATAAGACCAATAACATGCATTTAGAAAATAGATGTTCATTTCATGCCTTGTATGGTTGTGTTTGACGGATGTGGCAGTGTAGGCCTCTTGGGACAGGACAGAAGGTTGAAACAAAAGTAAGGTTAACTTCATATCCTTTTCAGCCTAAATTTGATTTGCCTCAGGTACTTTATCTCTGAAATGCAGATGATCTAACAGACTGGTAACAGCCAATCAAGAGTATGGATACTTAATGAATGTAAGTTGAAAAGGTTTTAAGGACCTATTCTACAGATTTGTTCTTTCCACTAAACACTGACCAACACTAACCCTTCACTTAACTTTTTATCTGTTTCACAATACAGTAATCAAGAAAACATTGCACATGTATCAATATCTTGGGAGACTCAGTACTCATATCTACAACTTACTCTAACCCAAGATGTTTGACCAATTACACAAATAATACAGTCATCACATCAGATTTTCATCAGCTCAACTGAATACTGTCCTACTGTAATGTTTTATATTGCATGTAAACCTTTAATGTCAAAGCATCAAGGATTTTTTTTATTTATTTATTTATTTTTAAACTGTGTGGTTTACCGTTACTTCAACTTTAAAATGAAATGGTAAATAGGTTTGTGGACACATGTACATGAAAACATGATTTTGGTATACAGATAGACTTCACCAGTCAACCACAAAATAGTTACTGTGTACTGCAAAAATAAACCTAACAACCTGGATTTCTATTTTCTAAAGTGGAACTTAGCCACAATAGCACATCTCCTCCACAAGCTGCACAATTAAAGGCATCATGTCCATATAACAAATGGAGCAGGGGCACAAGCAATAGAAATACTGATAGTTGCTTAACACTTGCAAGTGAATGAAAATGAAAATTAAACTACGAAAGGAATCATTAAACGTGTCTTGATTATTATAGTAACCTTTTCAGTCATTGACCATATTGTTCATTTTTAATTCATACATTTATGAACAACGAACAATATTTCTACAGCATTTATTCATTTCAACATTTACTAACAGATACATCTGTTAACTACCATTAACCAAAAAGAATAAATGCTGTAAAAAAAAATTCTCACTGTTAGTCCATATGAATTAATGCATTAACTAATGTTAATAGACCCTTCTGTAAAGATTTATTTCTAAGCCAAACTCAATCTGAAACTACTTTAAATGGTTAAGTTTACCCCAAAATGAAATTTGTCATTAATTACTCACCCTCATATTGTCCCAAACCCATATGACCTTCGTTCATCTTCAGAACACAAATTAAAGATTTTTTGATGAAATATGAGGATTTCTAAACCACAGAAGTAGCAACATCATTGCACCTTTCAAGATCCATAAAGGTAGTAAAGAAATCTTTAAAATAGTCCATGTGACTACAGTGGTTCAACCTTAATGTTATGAAGCGACAAGAACACTGCACAAAAACAAAACAAAAATAACGATTTTAGGAGACAGACGGGAAAAAGAAGAAATTGTTGAATAAAGTCATTATTTTTGTTGTTTTTTTGCACACAAAAAGTATTCTCGTCGCTTCATAACATTAAGGTTAAACCACTGTAACCACATGGACTATTTTAACAATGTTTTTACTACCTTTCTGGGCCTTGAAAGCGGTAATAACGTTTCAGTCTAGTCTATCGGAGACCAGAAAGCTCACGGATTTCATCAAAAATATCTTGATTTGTGTTCTGAAGATGAACGGTTTTGGAAAGACATGAGGGCAAGTAATGACAATTTTTATTTTTGGGTGAACCAACCCTTTAATTTGTGTTCCGAAGATGAACGAAGTTCTTACGGGTGTGGAATGACATGAGGGTGAGTAATAACAGAAATTTCATTTTTGGGTGAACTAACCCTTTAACAAACACTACATTATAGCATTAGAGACCCTATGCAGCTAATACCAGGACCAGTACCAGTAGTTTTTCTAGAAGTACATTTGTAAACTCAAATACAAGACCATCAATGTAAGACCATTCTGCATGAGAACATATCAGAAAAGAACAAATCAGAATCGATTTCATCTTTGAAGTTAAAGGTCACACAACACCACTGTATGAATCGACCATCTTTTAATTATTGACAGAGGTCTAATAGCAGGGTAGGAATTCACACATTATCATAGCACTCAGCTGTTCCACACTGAACAGGATGGTGTTTCTTTCAGATCAATTATGCAGTAGAGCTGTTGTAAAAGCAATGGGGCAGAAAGAAAATGTCATTTCTAAAAGGATTTATCCATAACCTGGCTCACATTTTTCAGTAAACAAGAGTGCGGTGTGTAAACTTGCTTGTATTTACACTAGAACTTTGCGTAACGAGTATTATACTATCCTGAGTTACCAGAGTCAATGGTATCAAAAGATACCATTTTGAACTTTACAGTGGTCATTCAACAAAAGACACTTGTTGTGGCGAGTGCAACTTCAATCATCTGAATTACATTTACAAGTTATCAATCATAAATTGTACATTTAATTGCAATGATCGCAGATTCCGTTTTAAGGCCCTCTTTCAGGCATTTGAGATGTTTAATAACAATGACCATAACCAAAATGCTCTGTAATTTCCCATAGAAATACAGTAACCTTTAAAAATTAAGACTAACTGGTAGATCTTATCTCTGAAAAGGGCTGCCCTGTTTAGAGGCATTGTGTGTGTAAAAAGCAAGCAAGCTACGGGACACCTTAAGATAAACTGGTGTGCTCTTCACACCTATTTTTGGAAACGCGTATTTTCAAGCAGCAGTACAAAAGTATCCATGAACAATGCATAATTGAAAAAAAAAAAAAAACAAAAAAAAAAACAAACAGAAAAAAACAAAAAAAAAAAACAATAAAAGAAACACTGTATGAAAACATCCCTGCTACCTTATTTCTAAATACAAAACCTCAACCAATAATTTGCTTCAGAATAGCAAGAAGTCCGTCCTTTGTTTTTTTTTGTTTTTTTGTTTTGTTTTTTTTATTTTTCCATCTTTTTTTTCTAAAACAGGTAAAATTCAGTCCTCAGGGGTGAATGGCATGGATGACAGTCTTCCATCATTTCATCTGCTGAAGGATCCATTAGCATGCAAGCCTCGTAGACAAGGACCCGTGGAGGAGTGTTCCTCCGGGGCGAGCCGAGCGGCATCTGGGCAGCTTAAGCCAGGGCTGGGAAAGCCTCTGGGTCGTCCACGTTAGGGACAGACACTCCACCAGCCTAAAATAAGCAGATACAGGAAAAAACAGGCCATATGAGTCCAAATTCAGGCTATGGTAATCTATAAGGTCATCTAGCAATACCAGCCATCGATGTTACATTCAGTCATTTGATTTCAATCAGGTCAGCTTCTTAAAGGAGATGTCTAATGCCATTTCATGCATTGTGACTTATTTACACTGTTAAAGAGTTGGATTCTCATGCTAATCATGGCTAAAGTTAAAAAAAAAAAACTAGTTGGACGTATGGCAGAGTATTCAGGGTTCTTATAAATTTATAAGTGCCCGCACACATCAACCAGAGCAAGAGCAAGAGCACGCCCATCAACGCGCTTTGTTCGGGTTACAGAAGTCGTCAGCACAACTTGGCAGTGCTGCAGTGTTAAGGGAACAGTGGATGCAGTTTATTTTTCCTGGGGCAAATGTTTTATAAACAAGGCCTAATTCGATGCTGGATTTGCAGATCGTTTGAAACAAAGATGGAGCGATTCCAGCGATAAAAGATCCTGGTCTGAAGCACAGGCGGTAAGTAAAATGTCATCAAATGTCTGTTATGTTAGCAATCGGCTCGTAAATGCATAGAATGTAAACAACACAAACGTATAGTGAATCAAAAGTTATCCAGGGATAATGCAATGAAGTACTTTGTGTGTCGTGACTCTTTAGCTACACCCACAGCACGCCCGTTTTAGAAAGAATCGTTATGCAATCTGTCTTTTATAAATCTGATAAAACTAAAGACTCTTAGGAGATATGAAGGATGCAATACTACTCTATGGGTACTCAAGAGTAACATGAGATTGGCAGAAACTGGGTGTGTTATGTACCCTTTAATGTTTTGCAACCGTAATGAACATCTGTTCTATGTTCTGATTGGTCTTTTAAATTAAGTCATGTACGGAGATTTCACATGATCCTTCAGGAAACATTGTAATTTGCTAATTTAGTACTCAAGAAACCTTTATCAATGGAAAAAGTTGTGCTGAATGTCAAATTGTTTGTAAATAAATTAAACGAACATATACTTGAAATACAATTCTTTTTACCAACATAAATGTTTTTCCTGTCACTTTTGATCAATTTAATGCATCCTTGCGGAATAAAAAAAAAAACCCCCACATGACTTGAATGACTCACTCTCACTTTTTTTTATACACACACACATATATATATATATATATATATATATATATATATATATATATATATATATATATATATATATATATATATAATTAAAAACAATATGATAATGACCAATCTGCAATCAATTAAATTAGATGTACATACTATAAATAAGGTTGTGATTTCAACATTTATCTCTGGATAGATGTGGACTTTCACAGTGGTACAAAATCAAACATGTACCTGCAGATGCTCAAATGCACAAAGAAACTATACCTTGTCTGGCCTGCGTTCACGAGGTGGTCTGGTAGCAGTGGCCCCACGGCCTCCTCTGCCACCTCGTGGACCCCCACGACCACGCCCTGGGCGGCCCAGGTCCCCAAAGTTAATCTCCAGCTGGGACGTAATGTCATTAGCTGGCCTGCGGAAGTGGTGATCCCCAGCAGCATCATCAGCAGAGGCCTGCAGGAAAGAAATTAACATGTACACTAAATAAAACTGAAACAGATGATAGCCTGACAAACAAACTATTAGTATTAGTTTCTCAATTGGGATAAAAAGGACTAAAGCAACAAAAGAAGACAATGAATGTGATCAAATGGCTTCTCAATACAGTCTGAAGGTTTCTGTGTGCTTTTAGAGAAGTGACACCATACTAAGCATTATCAAAAATATTGATTTTCAATACATATTGATACTGAAATATCTGAAACTATTCCAATACTCATTTTTTGCAGTATCGATACATGTCACACCCGCTTCCTCTTTCACTTACTCAGGTTGAATAGTGTTTTTACAGGGCCTGAATTTCGGCGTGGTGTTGCAGGTATTACGCAAAATTTTCATACCTGTAGGTTTTGTGGTCACACCACTTATCTATATAAGTGGCATACACACAAAGCCACTTCTCAAACAAAGTACCAAAGAGTTCTTTATCTTGACTTATTGCACTTAAACGTCGTACACAAAGTTATCAAAATGCCCGTCTTGGCGAGTATTCGGGTAAACAGTCAGTTTTGGAACGTAAATAGTTAAGAAAACATGTTGTGTAACAGTATATTGGATCTGTGCATAAGGTGTAACAAAGTAACAGCAGTCTAATATACCTGCTTCTGTGTCATTAATCAAAGAACAAATAAAGAAAATCACTGCTCATGACTGAATAACTTTAACGGTAAGCATTAATCTGTTATTAATTTTTAAAATGAAGACTTATCCAGTGTTATTTTACATTTAATTTCTGTATTTCTTACCCAAATACTACTGTTAGATGCACCTGAAAAAATTAGTCATGTTTATTTCATTTGTCTCTTTTGTATTGTATTTATTTGTGCTATCATTTGCTATTTATTTTATTACTGTTTACTTATATAACAGTTTTCCTGTGGTATCAAATTTTTCCATTTTATCTTATTGAATTTAGAAATTCCAGTATCGTGACAACACTACATTATACTGAAGTGAAAACTATCAAGTTCTTCAACTACACTTCCAGGCTACTTTAAAGCACATTTAAAAATGTTGGAGAATGGT
Organism: Elopichthys bambusa; assembly: GCA_037101425.1. Taxonomy (NCBI): domain Eukaryota; kingdom Metazoa; phylum Chordata; class Actinopteri; order Cypriniformes; family Xenocyprididae; genus Elopichthys; species Elopichthys bambusa. The sequence goes on from CM074440.1 coordinate 14,740,877, forward strand.
TGGTATGCAGCAACAACTTCAATTCAGCATGAAACGGACACTACTTAATATATAAATAAACATTTAATGCAATGGAACAAAGTTCAAACATTGTCCTTTTACTTACATCCTCAGCCTTGGACTTGTGCAGAACATATCCTTTCTTCCAATCAGTTCCCTCATTGGCTTTACGAATGTTGAATTCCACTTTGGCTCTCTCTTTATCCTGCTGGGCTTTCCATTCATCCAGAGTCATCTCCTTAGGGCCTTCTTCTTTAACTTCCTCAACCTCATTCTCCCTGTGAAAACATCACATCAAAACTGAACAAAAAATATTGCATCCAATTAGTCCATGCATAGATTAACCAAATAAGTACTGTCCCTTTAGTAATTGTTGAAGACTGTAAACATATGTTATACTTCTAAAAGAGCCATTGTTCCTAAATCAATCAATCAATCAATCCACATTTTTTAAATTATAGGCGGCAACATATGCTAATAGTGCTGGCAGCAAATAGAAAGCAATGACTCAGCAATGCCAATTCAGAGCTGAAGTGTTCTCTGAGTGTGTTCTACACACTTGTTCTCCGAGTCAGCAGGTGGATGCTCCTCTCCTTCAGGGGTGTCCTCGGTGACATTTGATTGGTCAAGCTCACTGTAAAGAGAACAGAAATGTATCCAATTTCACAAATCTAATATAATGAACCAAAACACCCTCACTGACCAGTCTGTGAATCAAATTCATCTGCGTTTTCAAGATCTTGGCAGATAAAGCGTCTGTTGCTCCACTGACCTCAACTCATCCTTAACAGTGCCCCAGTTATGAGATCCACTCCCTCCACGTTTTTCTTCTGCTTTCAGGCTGCTGAAACAAAAATTAACACTTAGCTTTGACATGCCACACACGGGCAGCATTATCATTGGAGCAAATATGTGGACGCAAATGACTTACGATCGGTCGCTGCCGCTGTGTCTGTCAAACTCGCGTTTGCCGCGTGAGTCAAAGCCATCAGTCCTGCCAACACCTCTGCCCCGGCCTCCGCGCCCTCCTCTGGCACCTCCACGACCCCGGAACGGCCTGTCACTGACAGACCTGAGGAGAGATAATATAGCTGTTAGATGTCAGTCTTACCTGCTAAAATATTTAATTTTTTGGATTTTGTTACTCAATTATTTAATCTTAATGCAGGGAAAATCTCTATATTCATTTTAGTATCTAAAAACAAGTAGGTCAGGGACTTTGCTCTATACATTGGTTGTTGATTAGATGTTGAGACGTGGGCATTGCACATAAGTGGAGGCAGATAAATGTGTTCTTGAAGGGGCAGAATTTAAACAGACTAAATGATTGGAGAAGTCCTGCGCACATCATAGAGTCTGTCATGGTCACCAAAAAACTGACATTTTGTTTAAAGATCACAAGTCAAAATTCTTTTGGATTGCTTACAATAAAATCTATATCATGCAGACTTTATCAGAAATCAAAAAATATGAAAACAGACATTAAAAACCAAAGTATACTTCTGGTGGCTAATTAAATGTTTTTAGTGTAAAACTTCGTTAAGGATCAACTATGTATTACCACACAAAAAGGGTCAAATTGACTCACTTCTCCACCGAGAATTCTCCACCCTCAGCAGGTTTTTCATCAGCAGGTTTGTCAAAGCGTCGTTCACGTGGTGGCCTCCTGTCAGGCCGCCTGTCAGCTGGTGGACGACCCTCCCCCTGACCTCCCTGTTGCTGGGATCCTGGCTGAGCTGGCTGCTCCGGTCGGCGGCCCACTTTCCTCATGCCTTCAAAATAGAAACAACAGATTCAACCAAACACCAATACTACCAACAACTATCATAGAAAACAATAGTGAATGAGATGGCCTCATGCTGGAATAAAAACAAAACAAAAAACAACATTTAGATAAAAATGTGTTGCCTTAATGTGAATCATTTTAAATGCACTTTAATGTGTACAGGTTAAAAATTAAAAAAAAAAAAAAAAAAAGTTGTTTCAAACCTGTGTTACTCTTCTTTAGAGTAACTCAAAATGCAGAATTTTTTTTTGTTGTATTTTTTCAGGAAAAAAAAAAAAAAGTTTAAAACATGAGGGATGAGTAAATGATAAATTCAACTTTTGGCTGAGCTCTCTCTTTAACTTTAATTGTGGCCAATACCCAAAATACCCTGAAACAATGTAAATACAAATTATTTTTCTTTAACTTGTTAAATTTTTCTTATTTACTTGCAAAGGGGAAGTCTGTGTTTTTCAATACTTTAGTTTTTACATTAGCATAACAATAAACTCCCAAGTTGTCGGTCTCCAAAATAATGGTTTGCGCCTCTTGTGATTGACTGATCCCTCCCTCCACCTACCGAAATAGACGCTCTCGCTCAGCCCAACAGCTGATCACGCGCCCGCCGTCCCGCCTGCGCGCGCACCTGTTCGCGAGCCCGCTGCCTCCTCTCATCCAGATTAAACAAGGCCACTGACACCCGAAAAAAAAAACTTTGACAACCCTACCTTTAAAACGAGTCAATCTGACGCGGGTTTAAAGCACGTAATGAAGGTAAAAAACCGCCTTTAGGCAAATAACAATAGGAGGGTTTTCAATGGGAGTGTCATGTCTGAGAGGTCGGACTCTGTTGCCTCAAACACGAGGTTGGAGCTGCAACGCTCGTGTGCTGATAAAAAGCCAAGTGATAACGGACTGTGCATACACAATTCTTTTTAGTACTAAATGAGCGAGTTTTACTAGTTAGTAGAGTTAAATACACAAATATAACCGACATTAAACAAACAGACTGGTGGTTATCATTAGGCCTGTACTTCATGAAGGATCTAGAAAATAATTAAGTAGCAACAGGTTCTACTACGTGCGTCACCTAGAAGCAATACATGAAGCTAAGAAACATTTTGCTGAAAGAGCTGGAAGTTTTTGAAGCGTCAGGCTGTTCATAAACAATAGAGTTGTGCGCGACCTCATGGGCTTAGTAGCGCCTTTTGCAGGCTGCTTACTTGGGAAAAGTGTGACCAAATAACGACTTTAATACAAGCGATATTTACCATCTTTCTTGAGAGGAACGGGAGCTTGTGTCTCTTCCTTCTTATCGGGAAGCGGGACTTTCCTGTCTTTCTGTGTCTCCTTTTTGAGCTGCTTTGCAGCCTGCGCGGCGGTCTTGGCGGCACCAGGAGCGGTCCCGTCCTTCTTCTTCTTTTCTGCCAGCTTTAACACCTCAAACGGATCCTCTTCATCATCAAATAGCTGGTCGAACCGATTGGTTACGACACAGCCGAAACCTTCTTGCAGATGTCCGGGCATGATGGCCCCCTTTCAGCAGGATTCTCCTCCGATTCTACGAGGCTTGGGCGAGCGCTTCGCTGCTAGATGCCACAAGATGGCTAGAAAAGACTCGCGCTTCTCTTCCGGTGTGAAAGACATCCGGGCCTCTGGCCGCACAGCAGTATGGGACATGTAGTCTCATGACTTAGCCCAGATGAAACATGAGAGCCAACATGATGATTGCTAAATTAAATACGTGACTTTTGTATTGACATTGTACTAAAATCAAATGATCTGGTATATATTTGCATTGTATTATGCTAACAGTGTATTTTTCTAACCATTATTGTGAAGGATTAGCTATTTAAAACTTTGACCCCCAGTTTCACAGACAAGGCTTTCGTCTAGTCCCAAACTAAAATGCATGTTTGAGCAGTTTTAACCGAAAGCAACTTGTACTGACATAACTTAAAATATGTCATTGCCATTGTTTTGTCTCAAGATGCACACCAGTATTTTTTTTTTAATTTTTTTTTTCCTATGGCATGTTTATAAAAGCTACTTAAATTTCCTAATTGAACTGAGGCCTAATCTAAGCCCTCTCTGGGAAATCAGGCCTAAGTGTATCATCTTAAAGAGAAATTCAACCTATAAAATATTTCACAAATACATTTTACACAATAAATGTTGTTTCAAAACAGCAAAACATTCTTACAGCTATACATTACAAAACTATTTGTTTTTTGTTTTATTCCTTACTGTCAAAACTATGTCAATAAAATAATAAAATAACTAATAAATGTTTATAGGAAAACATTTGTACACTGTTATTCAGTTTTACACAGACCCCCTACCTCCTTGCAGCCCACTGAGGGACACTGAGGCAGGTCATGACCCCATGACTGGAGAACAAGTCTTCTAAACAGCTCAAGATAGTTTTGGGCTACAGGAGTAACCCCATCAAAGCAACCATTCAGCAGACTTTGTGACAAAAATGTGCCATGTCACAAGTTAATTGTTATCTGGAAAGCTTGAATTCTCTTGGCAGTTTATTTATAGTTACAGACCTCGAATAATGGCACATATTCTGTGCTTTCATCATTTATTTACTATTTTCAAATTACTAGGCCTGGGCTATACATTTTATTGTCTTACCCTTGTCCCCAGATCCACTTTTAATCTTAAAGGAATAGTTCTCCCAAAAATGAAATTTCTGTCACTTATGTCCTTCCAAACCTGACAAGCTGTTTGTTACACAGCAGTTTTGGACAACATGAGGATGAGTAAATGATGACCTGGTGAACTATGCATTCAAACTATGAAAGTTCTTTAGAAAATGTGAAAATTATAATTATAATCCTCAAACCGTGATGAAAAAATCACTTATGAGCAAAATGCTTTATAGTGCCTTATTTTCAGTGGAGTTTGATGTTTTTTAATTGTGTGCATTTACTTACTTTAGCTAATAAAAGATTATTCACTTTAAAATTAAAATTACCCCAAGCTTTATTCACCCTCAAGCCATCCTAGGTGTATATGAATTTCTTTTTTCAGATGAACACAATCAGAGTTATATTAATATAATAAAATTTAATATCCTGACGCATCTAGCTTTATAATGGCAGTGAACAGGATTAACGAGTAGCCTATAAAGCTCGAGAAAGTGCATCCATCCAAAGCAAAACACATTCCATCCATATTTAACAAGTTATAAAGTAAAATATCTAGCTTACAAAAAGTGTAAAATGCCTCTCTCTACGCTACGTTACACCTTCTGTTCAGCTCAGCCAATCAGATCGCATTATGCAAAACCCTAGACGTAGAGCAGTGGCTAGCCATTGCGTGAGATAATAGTTAAAAATAGTTAAGTTAAAAAGTTGTAATTTTAACAGCTTGTGAAAATGAAAATATTAAATTCAATAATATATGTTAAAATATTAGCCTATGTTGTTTTATTTTTGTAATGTGCTTTTAAGTCATACTTTTGTTATAACATAATAGGCATATTGTTTTGAACTGCTTTTACAGTGGTTACTAGTGTAGTAGTTTTTTTGGTGAGTTGTACTAAAACAAAAACAAAAATCCTAATAATTAAATTAAATCATAATAATTATTAATGTAATAGCCTAATATAAGGAACCCACAACAATTAAAAAACAAAAACATTTACACATGTATTGTCCCCATTAAAAAAAAAAAAAAAAAAATAGATAATAACAAATGAGATTTCGGTATTTTGACCACTCAAACAGGAAATGTCCCCGGTTTCCATTTTAGAAATCTGGTCACATACAGGACCAAACGAATCCACATAATACCGTTCAAATTAAGGAGTTATATGGAAATATTACTCTCTTCTGGTCCAAATTAAACATATTTAATTTTTTATAGAATATTGACAAAGCTATCTTTGCGAAACAATGAACTGTCATAATAAGGCAGACGCAGTTGTGATGCCCAAGAGCGCAGGTACGCTGGGCTGAAGGCGACTGTGATTCGTGGACATTCAGCTAAATCACCTCTAACTTTGTTAGCATAACCGTTTATGTATTTGTAGCAACCATTCTTCCGCGCACAACAAGGATGCCGAATGTAGTGACGGAGGCGATTATTGAGTCTTATGCGCTCATGTTTTTAGTGATGTCAGCGTTTTTTGTGTACTTTTGTGGCATGGTCTGGGCATTCTGCAACCCTAAACTCAGTGGCTTCGCTGAAGAAACCGAGTGCGACACGAGCAGTTTTTCACAAGTCCCTCTGCAACAAATATTTGCAGATCCCGAGGATGTGCAAACAACTCATCCAACACGCGGCATTTGACCAGCTCCGAATGTCTGGATCATTCGAGTTACATCGCTTCGTGCTATATTGTGGATTAATATTTTGAAGTTTAAAGAAAACAGCACAAAATTTGCTCCGGTCTCATAAGTTTTATTCATTGTAATTTGCCGGAACATCTGCACGCGTACTGAAAAGACAGAGGTAAGATTGACGAGCCAGTGTCGTATTAACTGTTTGTGATAAAAAAAACAAAAACAAACTTTAAACTTAAAATTATTTGCAAAACACATAAAGTTCAGCTGGTTATAGCATGTTCGTTTCTTTATTTACACAGGGAAGTGCTTCTCTGATCTTCGTCACCATGGCAACCCATCAAAACCCGCAACTCCCACATATTGCTAACTCTCATCTGGAGAATTACAATCATTAGTTTCTGCTATGTATGTTTATTTAATGCTGTGTAGTTGAATAAATTGTTACAACTGCACTTTCAACTATTACTTTGTCGCATTTGCTTTGTACTTTGAGTGTGAACACCGAAAAAAAGAGAAAAGAATGTTGTCTCAGTTACACATCTGTCTATCGGCTAAATGGCAAGAACTCATTATTTGTAGAAAGAGTATCAGATCTCTAAAAGTCTGTCAAAGTAAAGTTGTGCTGAAATCTCAAGACACATTAGACAGTTAATACTTTGCCAGGCAAATTGTTAATCATAAAATTTACACATATAGTCACACACACACACACACACACACACACTATATATATATTATTATTATTTTTTTTTTTTTCTTCTTCTTCCTAGCATTTTGGAAGAAGGCCCTTTGGGTGACAAAATAAAAATTATATTTGTGGTCCCATTTCAAGAGTCAAAGACTGCTGACTGTTCACAGTACTTACAATGGTAAAAACCATTCACCTTAGAATACACTGCAAAAAACTAATGTAAGCACAATAATTAGTAGTGATAATTAGTCATTCATAATTAATAACAAGTAGCATGGTGCTAGCAACCCCAAGGTAATGGGTTTGATTCCCAGGGAAAGCAATAACTGATAAAACGTGTACCTTAAATGTCACTTTGGATAAAAGCATTTGCCAAATACCTTAACGTAAGCACTTGTTTGTAAATACAAGTTAAAAATAATAAAAATATGATAGTTTACAACAATGCTAGACTACTACAATCATTTCATATAAAATTGTTTGATCTTCATGAAAAACAATTATTCAGGAAGTGTTTATCCATTCCTTAGAGTTTTTTGTTGTTGTTGTTGTGGAGACAGAATGCATGAGGGTTTTGTCTCCATATATTACATTTAGATTTTTGCCTTGATATCTAGATCCTCGTCTCTCAGTTTCTTTCGCACTGTATCCTCAAGTTCCAGTAACTTCACATAGAGGGCCTCTGAAATATTTTCATCAATATCCATCTAAAAAACAAAAAAACATTTGACATTACATTCAAATTATGTTTGAATACATAAAAGTCCAACCATTTCTTGGCAGAACCAACCAAATCACAAAGAATATAAACCCTATAGACTATAATTTTCTATATAAAATTACATTTTAAAAGAATTAAAATTCTGTGATAAAAATAGGCATAAAAATAGATGAGTGAGGGAACCCGATTGTCAGGTCTGACCTTGTGTGGCTGGGTGTAATTGTTTCCAAGCCCAGAGGTCAAACTGTGGTATTTGGCCATCGGGTCCAGTGACTCAGGTTTCTGCATGAACAGCCAAAACTGTGTAATAAAAAACAATAGATGAAAACTGAGACTAGGAGAAGTCTATGAGGCCAAGTCATTTCTCCAACTGACTTGCAACACTAAGCTTTAAAAAACTATTTGAGTGTTTAGAGTAGTTTCACTTATTTTTTTTCCATTTCATGTACTATGAAACATTTATTGTTTCCCACTCAAAGAATTCAGTAGATCTATAAAGGTGATGCAATATACACTCACTGGCCAGGCATCAGAATTGCCTTAATTCTTCATGGCATAGATTCAACAAGGTGCTGGAAATAGCCTCAGTTTTCTTATCTTAGCTGACAGGAGTGGCACCGGTGTGGTTTTCTGCTGTTGTAGCCCATCTGCTTCAAGGTTTGACGTGTTGTGCGTTCAGAGATGCATACTTCTTCTGCATACTTCGGTTGTAACGAGTGGTTATTTGAGTTACAGTTGCCTTTCTGTCAGCTCAAACCAGTATCAACAAGGTTTCGCCCACAGAACTGCCGCTCACTGGATATTTTGTGTAAACCCTAGAGATGGTTGTGAAAATCCTTGTAGATCAGCAGATTCTGAAATATTCAACCATGCCGTGTTTAAAGTCACTTAAATCACCTTTCTTCCCCATTCTGATGCTCAGTTTGAACTGCACCATATTGTCTTGACCTTGTCAACATGCCTAAATGCATCGAGTTGCTGCAATGTGACTGGCTAATTAGATATTTGCATTTGCAAGCAGTTGAACAGGTATACCAAATAAAGTGGCCAGTGAGTGTATTTTAATAATTATTCAGGTTTAAACTTGATGATACTTGAATCATTTGGGGTGGTGCTAGTACATACCAAAGCCTCCGCTCCATTGTAAGGTGAGAGGGTAAACGTGTTGGTAAATATTCTTATCTAATGAGACAGGAAAGGAAATTATTACAATGATAAATTTGTGTGTGACTTTCCTATTATTGTGTTGATATACAAGAAATAAGGTAAATTGGGGACCTACAAGCCACATTATTGGCATGATGAGGGTCCAGAAGAATGATGGTAGAATGCCATAGGTGAGGTTAGTCATGACCAGACCAGGACAGATCACTGATGAGTACAAACCCTGAGAATGGATCAGGAGTATTAATTAATAATTGGAGTTAATTAAAAGTTTTGGAGTGTGGCTATCAAGTTCTGCAAGGAAATGGGAACTTACCCGGCTATTGTAGTGGCGGTTTAGGGCAAAGCTAAGTAGATCAGACGCATATTTCGAGGAGCTGTAGGGCTCATGGCCTTTCTGATGCTGAATGTCATCTAGACTAAAGGCCGTTCGCTGGGCATTACTGGAGGATGTCCAGATCACTAGAGAATTGTGGCCTGCCTGGCACAATAAGGGCTCCAGTTCCCTCACCTGTCACAGGACCAGAAAATACAGTTGGATCAGGGAATGTACTACTTAATTTCTGCATGCTAAACAAAATTACAAAAACACTGAGTGTTTCGGTCTTCAATTGTATGGCCATACTGGTAATGCCGCCTCAAACTCTCACCATTAGGAGAGTCGAAAGTTGACAAGTCAGGCCACTCAAACAAACAAACAAACAAACAAACAGAGTGCCACAGTGAGGAACAACAAACACCCTGAGAACAAAACGGCTGTCAAATTAACCTGGTTATAAATTTTAAAAAAATTAATAAACATTAATGTTCAAAAGTTAGGTGTTGGCAATATTTTTTTAATGTTTTAGAGAGAAGTCTCCTATGCTCACCAAGACTGCATTTATTTAATAAAAAAAAAACAAAAAAAAAACAGTAAAACAGTAATACTGTGGAATATTACAATTTAAAACAACAGTTTTCTAATTTACATAATTTATTTCTGTGTTGACAAACTACTTAGAACAAAATCTTTCTAATATGCTGATTTGCTGCTCAAGAAACATTTCTCATTATTATCAATGTTGAAAACAATTGCTGCTTAATATTTTTCAGGATTCTTTTATGAATGGAAAGTTCAATAGATCAGCATTTATTTGAAATAGAAATCTTTTCAAACATTATAAATTTACTGTCACTTTTGATGAATTTGCTAAATAAAAGTATTTTAAAGATCTTAGACCCAAACTTTTGAATGTATATTTTAGTTTTTTGTTGTTGTTGTTTAGTTATTTTTTTCATCTTGAACTTTACTGATTTTGAAACATTACCACCAGAAACAAAACAAATCACAAACACACAAAAAAGACTTTTTTTTTTTTACATTTTCTTTTTTTTTTTTTTACAATGGTACATTTATATATTATAACATGCATATTATAATTATATAATATTATAATGCATATTTAGCCAGGTTACAGGTTACACAGAAAAGAGACTATTAGGATCGGTTTCCTTCAAAAATCCCATAAAAAGTTTCCATACTTTGAAAAAACTTTTCAGGTTTTCCCTTAACAATTTATGTGAGTTTTTCCAAAGCCAAATAATAAGACAATTCCTGTAACTATTGTTTAAAATTAGGGCTTTCTGTATTTTTCCAATGACGTGCTACTGTGAGTTTTACTTGTAATAAACAGAAAATCAACATTTTATTAAGTGCAAGTTACAGGGAAAATATTTAATATACAGTTTATATGTATTTTTATTTTACTATTTTAAATAATGAATAATTTGAGAGTGTGTGTATGTGTAAGAGAGAAGCAAAGGGCAACTTGACTAGAAAAACAAGCCTCACTTGATCCCCCTCACTCGGTGCCATCCCAGCAGAAAATCGATACGTCTTGTCTAGCCTTCGAGGACATTGAGTGTCATATCTACTGCAACTTTAATGTCTGAGCCACTTGAGCCACAATAACTCCACTGTAAGCATGTGGACTTAACGCTGCTGCCTTGAATTCCAGCGCTAATGACCAGATGCCTTAGTAAATGAATGAGCTCTTCAATTAACATCAGCAACACTTCACAAGGAAGCACAGGGCTGCAATTTGAGGATTCAAAATACTTTCAGCACTAGAGACGTTTGGATGAATTATTGATCGGGCAGCTGCCAGGGAACAGGTTGTTGACAAGAGTGAAATGAATGCTGTGGCATCCGTGGATTAAATATTTTTCTGGGTGATCTTTTTGAGGCAGATGATTTTTTGATAGTGTTGCACAGAAAAGATAGAAATACTGTTCTACCACAGCCAAATTATGCTACCATAGAAATAGTGGTGAAAAAAACAGTAGTTTTGTTTATGTTTGTTATTATGTTCTGTTTATTTTTATGTGTGGTCATTGAAACACACTCGGTAGTTCTTATCCATCAACTTACCAGAAAGAAATGACCAAAAAGATTAGTGGCAAACACTTCCTGCAAACCAGTGGGTGTGACCTTATCTTCCTGGGTCAGAATACCCTCTGCCGTGGCAAACATGTGAACCACATTTCTAATGAGTAGATAAAATAAATTATAATCAAAGACTTCTGCTATAGTCAACATAATATACTATTATTAAACAGCACACTGTCTACAACATCAGTATATACTATAACCTGTAGTGTAACTTTAAAAGAAGTATACAATACAGTACTAAGTATGCAACAATCAATGTTTTAAAGTGTATAATACTAAATCACTGGCTGATTACATTATAAGCAAAAATGTTTTTTTTAATCTAGAATTACATGCATAAAAGAAATTTGCATAGTATGCACAATTTGTGTATTTTATTGTATTCTTTTCAGGTAAATAATATGACAGCAATATCAGATTTACCATTGAGGGTCGGGTAATGTTGGAGCACAAACTCACTTTATTTTTGTTAGAACATTTTTAAAAATGTTTTTGAAAGGCTGCATTTATTTGATCAAAATATAGTAAAACAGCTATATTGTGAAACATTATTACAATTTATAATAACTGTTGCCTATTTCAATATATTTCAAAAAGCTGCAGCCATTACTTCAGTCTTCAGTGTCACATGATCCTTCAGAAATCATTCTAATATGCTGAAGTAACATTTCTTATTATTAATGTTAAAACAGTTGTGCTGCTTATTATTTTTGTGGAAACCATGACATATATTTTTTTTTCAGGATTTTAGAATAGAAAGTTCAAAAGAACAGCATTTTTTTTTAAATAGTAACATTATAAGAGTCTTTATTGTGTATTTTAATCAATTTAATGCATCCTTGCTGAATTAAAGTATTGTACACTAAGTAAACTGTAGTGTATATATAGAAAGAAATACTGTACCTGGAAAACAGGCCTTTATAAAAGGCTTTGTGATCTACCCTGGGATTAGGCATGATTCCAGCATTGAGATACAGATAGTCCAATCTGTTGTACCTGTTAAAAAACAAATAAATAAAATATGTTAAATAACATTTTAATATACATTTATCAAATTGGGGGTTTCAAATGTGCTTTACTAGTCATATCATACCACCAAGTACCAAAGTATTGATGGACTAATCTGATTACTTTTGTATAAATTCTTGCAATGGCTCCAAGGTACTGAAAGTACTATATGTGTATAACACCACTAAATATTGGGAAGTATTGGGAACAAGGGAACAATCTCAGAACTTTGGCTAACATTCTGGGAAGGTGAATGTTAATAGAACATTTGTTACCTTGTCTTTAATAATATAAAAACATTAGCACAAAGGTCTTCAACCTTGCTCCCGGAGGCCCACGCTGAACCTGAAATCAAATACTTCTCTACTATGTAGTATGCGAAAAACAGTATGCCAAAAGAGTAGTATGTAGGTTTTTTTAATGGTTGCAAAGTATTTTAAAATGTAGTACCTACTCAGACAGTATGCAATTTCAGATGCACCGCCACTGTCTTGCAAAGTTTATTTCCAACCTGCTCCAGCACACCTGCCTGTGATTTTAAAGCGATCCTGAAGAGCTTGATTAGCTGGTTCAGGTGTGTTTAATTAGGGTGAGTAGCAGGAACAGGGCCAATAATGAGTCGGCGTTCTGACGCAGAACCTGGAAGCGCTGCACTGTGTTTACTACATCAACAGCGTAGGAGACTGACATGGAAGGGAAGAAATTGTTGAATAAAGTCGTCATTTTTTTTTTTGCACACAAAAAGTATTCTCGACACTTCATAACATTAAGATTGAACCACTGTAGTCACATGGACTATTTTAACAATGTCTTTACTACCTTTCTGGGCCTTGAAAGTGGTAATGTTGCAGTCTATCGGAAACCAGAAAGCTCACGGATTTCATCAAAAGTATCTTAATTTGTGTTTCGAAGATGAATGAAGGTCTTAAGGGTTTGGAACGACATAAGGGTGAGTAATTAATGACAGAATTTTCATTTTTGGGTGAACTAACCTTTTAAGGCCTGTTCACACCAAGAACGATAACTATAGAGCGTCCACAACAGCGGACAACATCGAAAACATGCTCTGCAGTTTTGTCGTCCGCCGCAGTAAATGCTTGATCTCTTTAAAGCAGTATGGATTCTGAATGGCTTTTGTTCATCAGCTGAAAAAAGTAATTGTAAGTGATTCCAAAGATATCGTTTCTCTCTGCCACTATTATAGTTATTATAATACTATTATAGTATTATAGTTGTGGTGTGGACTCTGTGATGCACTAAATTTGAATATGCGCAAATGAGATTTAAGAGGGCAGGAATTTTTTTGTCAACAACTAAAATTTGAGTCTGTTCCTCACACAATACTATAAAATAGCTTTAAAAGACTTGGAGGTAACACTTTAGAATACTGATCCTTTGTTAATGAACAACTACACAGGAACAAATGAGTAATGCATTATTAACACTCTAGTAACTACTATTAACTAACAAGAAACTCCGATTAATGAATTAGTAAGTAATAGTGCTCAGTTGAAGGTGGTAGTTCACTATTAGCTAATCAGTAACTACTGTCTTATTCATACCTCCCAGAGAACTACTAAGAACTACTATATACAGGTTCATAATTAACATGAATGATGCATAATGTATAATTAATTCTAAAGTAAAGGTCATGGTAACCCACTAGTAATGACAAGTATTACCAAATCCTTCAGAAGGAATTACTAATTGGATCAGTATTCTAAAGTGAAAAACATGAAAACTCTCTAGTAACTACTGAAGTCATTGTAAACTTTTGAGGTTTTTGTAAAGTATTGGATAATAATAACTCAAGAGTTACTACATAATTCTAAAGGAACTCATTTGGATCAGTATTCCAAAGTGAAGATCATCTTAACCCACTAGTAATTATTTAAGTGTTACCAAATACATCAGAAGGAATTACTGTACAAAAACCTCAAAAGTTTACAATGACTTCAGTAGTTACTAGAGAGTTCAGGGATCAGTATTCTAAAGTGTTACCGACTTGGAATATAGCGGATGAGTCATACAGAATACTTTTATGATGCCTTTTAGAGCTTGACAGCCCCTGGTGGTCACTATTATGCTTAAACTAAAAGCATACAGTACCAGCTTAACAGCATCAAGTCCATCAAAATTATAGTGTATTTTATGTCTTACTTTTGCTTGAACTCCTCAGCAGCCCTGACCACTGAGTGCATGTTGCCCACATCTAAGTGCAGCAGAGAAACTTGAGCTTGAGGGTGAGACACTAGAAGAGCCTGTCGGGCAGCCTCAGCTCTCTGCATGTTCCTGCAGGCCAGACAGAGCTGCACCTGGGCATCCTGGCTTAGTAGACGCTCACATAGGGCAAGGCCAATACCACTGAACACATGCAAGCAAACAGGGTTATATACAGTGAACATTAACTTACAGAGTAAAGAGATGCATTTGCAACGTTTCTCAACTATTTGCTATTATATGCAGAACAATACAATTAACCTAATTAATTTCTTTCTAAGATGTCTTTTGATTATTTACAACAGAAACGTAATTGAAAAATAACCAAAAGTTTCCATCACTACAATGACAACAGAATGAAGTTTAAAACAGTGATGTCTATTATAATAGCGATACTATAAAGAAAACAATGAAACAGTTTCGTTAAGTTACCTGTTCGCACCGGTTACCAACACTACTTTCTTCATCCTATCTTTACACTCATATAATATATTATATGCTACCTGTGCTCCCTTCGCAACCGTCTCTAACGTGGTATTTCGCCAGTGTCTGTGTAGGGATGAAGTTTGCACAGCCGCCATGGTGTGATTGGAAGTCACACTTCTATCGGCCAATCACCTGTTTCCTTTCTGTGACGTAACATCTTCTCTGACCAATTAAGACTTAGCTACTGTCAGACCAGGTTAACCAAATAGTCGGAAAACTAAGTAATGTAATAGATAGCAGAACATTATTATTAGAAACTCAGTTTTAAAATTATATTTATTTGACAAAAAACAAAAACAAAAAACACAAAATGAACGTTTAAAAAGCAAATATTTCAGTACACACACACCGTCAAAATGAATAAGCTGTACATAAACCTAAAATTCACATACAAATACATTTTATTACTGTAGATGTGAAATCTGTTTTTGTAATTATAAAATATCTAGACAACATGTTTAGAGATTCATCAATTTATTATATCTTATGTACAATTTTCTAACACTTAGGCCTACATGTACAATAGGTTATTATTGAAAAAAGACTGCATACAGCACAAAGCTTAGGAATACAAATAGAGCACCAAATTATTAAAGGATTAAAGAAAGAAAATGCAGGATATTTTTCATATGGATAAATCCAGTTTTCCCCTTCATTGTGATAAAGACATTGTCAATGTAAGAAATATATATAACGTTTTTTTTTTTTCTCACAAAGACGTGTTTTATAAAGTGGGATGTTGAATATTTCCAGGTTTTTGTAAACAAACTCAAAGTCTGAAAAAGGACTATACTGTTTTGTGTTTATAGTATGAAGGAAGAAAATTTTATAGACTTGTTGAGAAAACCAGCTAGTAAAACATTTAAACAGTGCAGAATTAAAGCATATCTATAATGCAACTTCATCAGTCATGTCAAGAATGTTAAAATTATTCTATACATATAGATAAGAGATTTTTAATTCCACAACCAAAACACTTCTTATAAAATGGCAGATATCTCAACTGACCCCAAAAGGTGCACACATTTTCAATATTATTGTCATATACAATGACCATACAAAAATGATTTACAAGTATACAAGTTAATTACAAAACAGGTTTCTGAGTGTCCCATTTGCAGCACTTTTCACATGCGAAAACATATCACAACTTACTGTAAACCATCATAGTGCATCTGTTCAATTCAAATCCAGTATTTATCCAACAGTTTAGCAATTCAGCACCACCTAGAATATACTCGAACATAAAAGAAAGACAAACAGCTTTAAAATAAGCTCATTTTCATCTTTTCTACAGATAAACTAAACTGGTGATAATAAATGTACTTACTGCCCCATTCTGCCTACTTTGAGAATAGATGAACACATAGGACAAATGTAATGAAAAAATTTAATTTTACTATATCGTATTTCATCCAACTTCATGCAAATATTGTAACAGATTTCTGTAAAAGGATTATGGCTATTTATAGCTCATTACGCTGAAATTTCTGTTTGTTGATACAAAAGTTGATGAGCAAAGAAAAATAATGAAATGGACTTAAATAATCACCATTATCACCATAACAAGCAAAAGACTTATGTAAAGCAATACACTTAAATATAAACACATATATAGGTAGTTGCAGGATAACTATAATATTTTACATTTACAATTTTAATTGAATTTTTCTGATTTTGAATTTTAAATTCTGTGACAACCAGATAAACTTTCTGTTACTCCACTTGGTTGAAAGTGGTCTTTGCAGTTTACTACAGAGAAAATAATAAAATATGTAAAATAACAAAATACTTTAGCATTTTCAATAAATGAGATGAACATGTACACAAACGTCAAGCGACATCAAGATAAAACCAAAAGTGAATCTGAATGTCAATTTATGATTCTTATTTACATTCAAGCTGTCTTCGGCCTCAAAACACTGAAAACAACAATAAATTGGAAATAATAAAAGGCCCATTAGTAGCCAATACCTTGTCTTAATGCATTGCCTTTTTCTATTCAGAAATAGATATTTCAGTTAGAATAAAGTTATTTGGAGAAAATACACAGTGTCTAAAATCCAATTCTTCTGTGTTAAAGGTGCCTAAATTTATTGCTACATTTTCTTTGGCCTAGTGTTGCCCAGGTATTGTATGCCAACCGAAGGCACTTAAGGGGCATATAGTTCAATCGTACAATATATATATATATATATATATATATATATATATATATATATATATATGTATATATATATATCAGTTTGCCTTTGCACACTCACAGTGAAAATTGCTACAGAAAAATAATAGATTCTGATCTCACTTCCTATATATGGGAATGTATAAGTGCGTGTTGCGGTGTGTAGTTGACTGGAGTCCTGTGGGTGAACTGAAATGTCTAGGTGTGCCAAGGTTGGCACATAAGTGTACACTACGGCTTGCACACCAGTAGTGTGTGATGAATCTCCTGGAAAGATGGACGCTCTTTGGTGTTTCTGTGCCAGCAGCTCAACATGAGCTTGTAGACGGGGTCAGGACACATTGGCGGCTGGGGCAGGTATATCTGAGGATAAGAAAATACTCAGAACTATTAGATGTGGTATGGATAAATAAGATCCCTTTAATCAGACCTCATACACCTCTCCATAATAGCAATTAAAAGGGTTAGTTCACTCAAAAATAAAAATTCTGTAATCATTTACTCACCCTCATGTCCTTCCAAACCCATAAGACGTTGTTTACTCTTCAAAATACAAATTAAAATAAAAATACAAATGAAACCTGAGAGGTTTCTGTCCCACCACTGAAAGGGTTAGGTAACCAAAACTCAGGTATCGTAAAACGAATCCATGTGAATCAAGGGGTTTAATTCAAGTCTTGTAAAGAGATAAGATCATATAGATCATAGGTCATATCTCTTGACAAGACTTATATTAACTGCTTGATTCATATAGATTCATTTTACAACACCTTTATGACCTTTTTGGTTTTGGTTACCTGAGAGGGACAATTTAAAATATTTTAATTTTTGTTTAGAAGCTTAACCAAAGTCTTATGGGTTTGGACTTTTGAACTAGGCCTGTCACGATCATGAATTTTGTTCTGATGAATAACTGTCATACAAATAATTGAAATTAACAATTTTTGTTCATGTTACAATGTAAACCTAATAGGTTCCTTTTTACCAGAAATTGTCTATAATAAAAATTATAATAAAATAGGTCCACATGATTTATTTACTTTAATGTTGTGAAAATTTATATTTATACAATATAATATAATTGTTAGGTTTATGTTTGTATTTTCTTGTATTCCATGTGCCTTTGTACCATTTCTTATTTGCTGTCATAGTTACCCATTGTTTTATTGATTAGCCCCACCTGTCTCTTGTTTTATCCCTCAGTCAACTTGTTTGTATATATATAGGCATTCTTTGTCCATTCTTGTTCCTATTTAGTGTGGTTGTGTTTCTCCTGTGTGCTTCTGTGTTCCAGTGTGTTTGTTATTTTTTAATTTATTGTTAATTAAATTTGACAAAATGAAAGAGGAGGACATAACCACTCACCCTTAACCCCCCTTAGCACACATCCACGATCCTGCCATCATCAGTCCTCATTCCAGTGATCCCACCTGCCTCGAAATGCCTCCCTAGTCCTTTCCCACTTCTCCACAAGCCTGCCGCGAACCCAGAGTCAGTACCAAAGCCCACCGAAGACTTAAAGCTAGAGACCACCGCAGACACAGAGCCAAAGTCTGACCAGGTGTGTGAGCCGGTAAACACACAAACGGTGTGGCTTGCCTTGGTCAGTCATCATCCTGGTTGCGCCACAAACTTCCAGGTCTCCGATTACGCCTCGTCCCTCCACCCCTTTGGCCCTCTTTGGCACCGGGCTCTTCCTTCCCTCTGGCTACACCATTGTCCTCACTCCCACTGGCTGAGCCTGCGGTTCTGCCTCGGCCCTGCAGTCTATCGGTGTCACCCTGTGTCCCCTCCTCTCCCAACTCCACCTAAGTAGGGCAGGCTCCTGGCTGAACCCTGGCTCCTTCCTTCATTTGTTCAGCCTTGGGTCTTCTTGTTACTGCTCTGGGTCACACCCAGGCTCCTCCATCCATCCTGGTCCTGCCTTCTCTTGACTCCACCATGAACTCTTCCTTTTTCTCTAATGGTGTCTGCCCCCCTCTCACCACTAAGGTCAAATTGTGTGTGTGTGTGTATGTATAAATATATGTGATGCGATCTGGGAAAACCCGTCGGATGTCGTGATGGAACGTTTTCAGTAAAGTAAAAAAAAATAGGTTGAATGTCATTTTTTTTGTCAAAATTAGGTTTTCATTAAATTATTATTCTATAACATCTTGTCTATCATCTAAATATCTTGGCAAAATTTGCCTGTTAAGTGCAGAAAAATAGCGATTTATAGTGGCAAGCTGAAAAGACTGTCTTTCTCTAACGTTACTGTTTAAGAACAAACCCGGCGGAGGTGAAAAAAAAAAATTCGCCCATAGCTTTCCCTCTCTTAACACTACAAATACAGTTCACCTATCAAAATAAACCACATAACATGTAGAATGAAGGTGTATTAATGCAAATTTCGCGCCAGTCCTGTGTAAACTACGACACGCAAAGATTTTCTTTTTCTAATTGGCCTACAATGTTATTGTGAGAAGGCGGAGCACAAGAGAACAACGGAGCTATGAACATACATGTTCTAATTATGTGTTTATTAGAGGTTGAATTCAAATCAAATACTGTCAAACTGCTCATACTACTTCTGAATAGGATGTCTACTTCGTAAAATGTATGAAAATATGGAAATATGGATCAGATCGCTCAAATAAATGGAGGCGCCCTTAAATGGTCAGATATGGAGCTTGGGTGTCATCCAGTGAAAAAGTTTGGTACTGCACCTAAACAAAATCTTACAGAAAGTTAATTTTTGAAATATATCAACCTAAAATTTGGAATGTTGCCATTTTTGGCTTTGATTTTCTTGCAGTTTAAGAGTAAAACATGTTTTGCAATATATTATTATAAAATATAAACTATTATATTTTTACATTTTTATGTTTTTTAAAATTTTATGTACATTTTTTTTTATTTTACTTTCCTAATTTATTTCACTTCTACAATAATCTGACAAGTGTCTTCTTTAAAACAAGACCAACCTTAGGTCTATATTCCAAAGCATTCTTGAATTACAACCATTTATGTTTGGATAGTGCATTTTCATGTCTGTGTGAAAAAAGGGGGTTAGAGTTATTTAAACCGGTTTTTCTCAAAATTCCGTTCCTGAAAATCAGAGCGATCAGCCGACTTCAGATAACCATAACTTTTGTTACAGACAAGCTATGAAAGAAGTAAAAACAGATTTGAAAAGGGCTTGAATTCATCCATGTGACAGGTAAAATTTCATATGAAGAAAGACCTTTGACTATCTTTATGTAACTTACAACAGTGTTTTAAAAAAAATACTCATTGGCAAAATGTAAAAAACAAAAAACAAAAAAAACCCACACAATTGGACAATTAATCAATAACCGTGGCAGGCCTATTTGGAACATGAAGGTCAGTAAATGATGACAGAATTTTCATTTTTGGGTGAACTATCCCTTTAAGCATCCTTGTACCTGTCTCCTCTGATCCCGAAAGAACTCCCCTGTGTTTTCAATGACCTGCTCGTCTGAAAGCTGTGAGTAGGGCTGCTCTTTGCAGAAGGTAAGCATCTCCCAAAGGGTCACGCCAAAAGCCCACACATCACTGGATGTGGTGAATTTCCCCTGTAAAGGACAAAAATCATCCTGTGTGAGACTTTTATAGACGTAGAATCAGTTTTTACCAACAGCATGTGTAAAAAATAAGTCACTAGAAATTTATTTGCAGACAGAATATACAACTTTTTTTTTTTGTCAAGGTTGTGCGTGTATCTGACCAGAAGAATGCTCTCCCAGGACATCCAGCGGATGGGCAGCACCGCTCTGCCCTGGATACGGTAGTAGTCTCCACTATACAGGTTCCTACTCATTCCGAAGTCTGCAATCTTGATGGTGTAGTTCTTTCCTACTAGGCAGTTGCGGGTGGCCAAGTCCCGATGCACAAAGTTGAGAGAAGATAGATACTTCATGCCAGAAGCGATCTGCGTGGCCATGTGGTGTATGTTACTGTAGCTGAAACAGTTAAAACAAAGAATGTGAATCATAACCTGGTTAAGATCACTACCTAATAATTCTACTCAGCAATGAAGTTGCTTGCTGACTATTTCTGCAATTCCATACACTTCCCCTCTGTAGGAATTTAAAGTCACAGTCAACCACTATAACTGCACTTCCAATTTCCATTTCTATACTTAAATGCAAATGTTCGAAAAAAAAATTGGTATCAACCTGACTGTTGGAGCGTTGCTGAGGAGAGCGATCATGCCCTCTGGCTCATGGCGAGACAGGAACTGATTAAGGTCTCCGTTCTCCATGTATTCTGTGATCATACACAGAGGGTCAGAGCTCATACACACTGCCAGCAGCCTGATGATGTTGGGGTCTTTCAATCGTGACATGATCTTTATCTCCTTCAAGAAATCATTCCTGTAAAGTATTGGAAAAAAGATCTATGGCCATTTGGCAAAGGCATGTTTATTTTAGATGTTACAGATGGAGAGATGGATGAATGAATGAATGAATGAAAATTAAAGAACCAGTTAACCCAAAATCCTTATGTGGAACAAAAACAATAAATATATTCTGTCATAAAACTAATAATAGCATATGGATTGTCATTTTTGTGTGTACTATTTCTTTTACATTTTGCTCAAAATATTAAAGCACTGTTATGGCATTTGTATTTTGGTTTTTGCATGCATTTGATGTTCATTAGGATGCAGTGTCAGTGTTTTGCTTTAATTTATGGAAGTCATGATTGTGACATTTGGGCATGCGAACCTAGCGTTTTTATTTGCATCCGCTCGAAGCATCTTAACAGCTACAAGCACTGTTTGGTTTTCAATGACATCGAAGGAGAAGTCCTCATCCATGAAATCTTGCATGCCTTCTGCTTCACACAAATGCACCTGTCAACACAACAGCAAAACAGCCATTTAGTATATTCAGATATCATTTTTAAAAAAAGAAATTAATACTTTTATTTAGCAAGCACACATTAAAATGATCAGCGGTGACAGCAAAGACATTTATGTTATGGAATATTTCTATTTCAAATAAATGCTGCTCTTTTTATTTATCAAAGAATCCTGAAAACCTGATCACCAAATCAGCATATTACAATGATTTCTGAAGGATCATGTGACACTGAAGACTGTAATAATGGCTGCTGAAAATTAAGCTTTGCCATCACAGTAATATAAATTACATGAAATATATATATATATATATATATATACGAACAGTAGTGTACTATAAAAAAAACATGATTAAGAATAGAACAGGAAATGTTTTCATAAATTGAGCTGCACAATAAAAAAAATCCAATGAATACTATCATTCTTTCGAAAATATACAGACCTCTCCAAACTGCCCTTCTCCCAGCTTTTCTTTAAAGGTAAGCAGTTTCCGAGGAAATTCCTCTACAGCGACATCCTTCCCTGACAGCAGGTCCATGGTGAGGGCGGGAACAGCGTAGGTGTTGCCCCCAGTCACACCCTGCAGGTTGACTATGTCTGCCTCAGCATAATGTGGCACACCCTCTTGCACACTGACTGGAGAAGACTTGGAAGCTGTACTTGTTGAAGCTGCAGAAAAAATATATATGTATAAATGCTATTGCCCCCCCTTATATATTCCAAACATCGCTTCTAGAACTCACCAGTATCCTCGGAAGTTTGGGAAAACTCCGGCAGTTTGCGGACCAGACGGGAGGGCTCCTGGTAGTCGGGTCCCAGAGGGAAGATACGCTCATAGGTGGAGTTGGACTCCTGCTCACTGGGCACTGAGGAGGGGCTGTTGTTGTTGTTATAGGTGAAGGTCTCACTCTGTATTGACAGACTAGCAGTTAGTTCATCGTCCAGCATCCTCCGAGACACCTGGAATGAAGGATGTTTAGTGAAGAATGCTAAAAAAAAAAAAAAGTCTAAAATACTTACTAGTAGTTTGATGTATTATGCATCTATGAAATCATATTCACAATCCACTTACACATGCCTTATTTCATTCACATAAACCACTGCAAAATAGCATCACACTGTTTCAGGGGCCATGCAGAAAGACTACAATAAAAGTTGGTCATAATCATCATCCTTGTTTATTACATTAAGGTCTGGTGGAGAATGGAGGTTTGTATGTAAGTTCATGTGGGAACACTGTGAGAAAAATACATCATTTAAAGTCAGAATTGTACACATAATTAGACATAATTGGACACTTTACA
Source organism: Elopichthys bambusa (assembly GCA_037101425.1). Taxonomy (NCBI): domain Eukaryota; kingdom Metazoa; phylum Chordata; class Actinopteri; order Cypriniformes; family Xenocyprididae; genus Elopichthys; species Elopichthys bambusa. The sequence goes on from CM074440.1 coordinate 14,764,020, forward strand.
CTACTGCTCAAAAGTCTGGACCCAGTAATGTTTTTTTTTAAAGTCTCTTTTGCTTACCAAGGCTGCATTTATTTGGTCAAAAATACAGTAAAGCAATAATATTGTGAAATTGTATTACAATTTCTCTATAGATCTCTTTTCTATTTTAATATATTTTAAAAATTTCAGCAGCAATTCAGTATCACATGATCCTTCAGAAATCATTCTAATATGCTGATTTGGTGCTCAAAGAAAAATGTTTTTATTATCAATGATGATTTTTGTGAAAACTGGTTTTTTTTTTTTTTTGAGGATTCTTTGATGAATAGCTTAAAAACAGCATTTATTTGAAATCTAAATATTTTATGTGTTCTTTTGTGTGTTCAATTTAGGCCACGTACACACTGTAAGTTTCAGGAGTGACAACATCATTTAAATGCGGGAGTGAATCCCCTAAATTATCATTACATGTGTGTACGGAACACAACTCACTCTCGAAAATGCGATGATTGACAGCTTGGAAACCATAGCGACGTTCTGGCGTCTCGAGTGCTTGGTATCCGTTATTGTGACCAAAGTAAAATTAAAGTGACAAAAACAAACTAACACAGTCTACGGAGATTTGTTTATGTTTGTACAGTTGTTTCACACAGAGCGCGCTCTTTCTGTGTTGCCATGGTCACTCATTATAAGCGTATTTGGGCTTGTTGTTTAAGCTCGTCTCATAAAAAAGGGGTTTATGGAGTTAATAAAGTGAGCAGACATGATCGCGATATTTTGGTCTTATTTTCAGCATAAATCATTTGGATTTCCTTCGGTTTATTATAGGCTTATTCTTGTTCGCTGATTTTTCTAGCAAGATCTGGCAACACGAATGAGTGAATGCACGTTAACGTCATTAACTAGTTGTTCAGTCCGGTTCCGTGAGTAGCATCTGCATTTTCAGGACCGCATTTCTAGGACCCTAGATGTTTAGTGACAACGCCACCTACCGAATTACAGGACTAGTGACCGCATGTTTTTCTGGAAAGTGGACGATATTCAGAGTGTGAGTATCAAATGTGAATCAATTTTTATTTGTTTAACATTAAAAACAATTGTGATGCATTTAATTGCGAAGCGAAACGATCGTGAGTTACTAGATAGTCTTGAATGCACTTTATAGCCATCATATATTAGCTTCTACTGCTTTAAAACGAATTTGTTAGCATATTCGTTTAACAAAACTGTAGCACGACTGGCAGGTTTGAGTTGACTTAGTGATCTGGTATGATTATTAATCCTAGCCAGTACAATAACCTGTAGCACTTCGTTGTAAAATCTTGTTAGTTACTCAATGTTTTTCCATTTTAAGTAAGTTAAAATAATCTTAATATTTTAACTGTCACGTGCGTGCTCACTGTCAGCATGCCTGTGTCAAAAAATACTATAGTAAATACTGTTTAGTGTTTTTGAACCAATGAATTTCCCAGAGTAAATTGTAGTATACTGTATATATTATAGTATTTACAACACTTTGTTAATGAATCCTACAGCATACTGTAGTATTAACTACAGTGAACTGATAAACTGTAATAAATACTATAAGTACTTTACTATAGTCATTGTGTCATGTACTGTGTACTCTGTAAGTGATTTCAGTGCAGGCAATATATGACAAAAGAATAATAAATAAATTGGTCGAGTACTAGGCTTAGGCCTAATTTATGTCTATTTATTTATATGAAATGAACTGTTTTATCTGACCAATTGGACTCTCTCTTTTCCAAGAAACACATAACAATCCAAGAAGGGAGATCCTTTCCTGGACTATAGAGATGCACCACATGCTGCAAGGAGTTCCTCTGCCTGTTCTGCAGTTCTGCTTTGTTTCACCCAACAAAGTTGAGCAAAGTGAAATCCCATTTGGAGAGCCATTTCAAACACACAGTTCTCTATGAAGGTAACATATGCAAACATTCTTTTGGGAAATGCAATGTTATATTTAATTCAATTTGACCTAAATTCCTAGATCTGTGTATATTTCAATGAACAATTCTTTTGATAGATCATCATATATGGCCTGGCTGGGCTGCAGAATTTGTCTCTGCGAGATGCTGAGAAGGCCTTCTCTGGTCCGGATTATCATCACAGGTAAGAATAGAAAATATAATTTTATTTTTTTTTACACAGTGTCCAATGTATAATTTTTTAAGCATTAACAGCATTTCTGTTAGTGAGTGATAGAGTGATAGAGAAACAACTGAGAAAAGAGGGGAGGACATCCATCCATTGGTAGGTAGTGCTGCTGCTGCATACTTCACAATCTGTGCTTTAAATATTTAAAGGTCAGGAAAAGTCATGTCAATAACATGTTATTTCTATTCAGATTTCTTGCATCTCTCTCTTATTTATTTATTTATTTATTTATTTTTCTCAGTTCAGATGGGCTTTATTGACATGAAAGTTTTATTTTTTTTATGTTCCCACAGCATCAAAATAAAATTTTTCCAAATCTTTGAACAGTATGCAATAACAGTAATATGAACATTATTTGGTATGAAGATTGATATAATTATTTTTGTATCGTATATAATGTGTGTGCTCTGTGGTCACTACAATCTTTTAAATATGAAATTTAAAATTAGAGAGTTGAACATGTTCAACTAAATGTCCCTTATTTCATTCACTTCTCTTCCTCTCTCTCTCTCTCTCTCTCTCTCTCAGGAGTCAGTGAAGACGTTGTCGCTGAAGTTCTTTTTGTGTGGTTCATGTCACGAACAAATTTGTTTTTGTGTGTTCAACTGTTGTAATATATTATTTTATAAAATATACACAATCTTAAATATACCCCCAGAGTCATCCTTGTGTTTTCCCTCTGTACTTGAAAATGTGGTTGATCTGACTGAAAAGGCTATACCATGATTCCTTGTTTATTTTACTTGATGAGTTATTATATTATGCTAGTTAGTCACAATAATTACTCAACATTCAACTCTTAGCAACCAGGTTTAATTGCAAGAATGAAAGTAGTATTTGGGTGGTATAAACCTTTAAAACTCTATTTAGTTAGAATTGGGTGGAAATACTGCCTTGGTGGCACTTTTTTCGGTTCTCCAATACTAGGGTCCTGGAAATGTGGTCCTGGCACTGCGGTTCTCCGAATCGGTAGGTGGCGCTGTCACAAAAAACTAGGGTCCTAGAACTGCGGTCCTGAAAGTGCAGCCTCCGGTACTGCAGACGGATAATATTGGGTTCCGTACACACTGCACAGAATTTCTGTAAATGCAGTTGTCACTAACTGTATTTTTCGAGAGTTAATACGGTTGTAGAATGCGGTTTTCACTTCCGTATTTTACTGAACTGTGTGTGTACAGAATGCGATTAAGCACTAAAAGGTGAACTGACAACCAAATTTAGCTGCAGTGTGTATGTGGCTTAATGTGTCCTTGCTGAATAAAAAAAAAAAAAATCTTATTGACTCTTATTGAAACTTTTAAAAGGTAGTCATTTTAGAAGTCTTTTTGATCACATTTTAAAGAATCTACATGGTTTAAATATTAGTTAGAATTAAATCAATCTCACCTTCTCAAGCATCTTTTGCCACACTTGTCTCCATAATATAATAACAATAATGGCCACTAAGATGAAGATGATGGCGACCAAGCAGCCAATCAAGATCCGAGTGTTGCTGTCATCTACTTTGTGGGTGGGGTCATCCTCTAAGAAAGAGGTAAAGAGAAAGATAACCTGTAAAGTGGAAACCTGTAAAGTGTTCTTGAGCTATGGAAAGGTGCTATATAAATTAAACTTATATTATTATTATTGATGAAATTACACTCCAGAAAAGATGAATGAAGTTTATCCAAATGGCACAGAAACTGCTGGTTCTCAACATATGACTGAATTAGGAGCAGTGGGAAATCTGACCTGGCTGATTGCTGGTGGGAGGACCAGGCTTGGGGGGAGCCAGAGTTGTGTTATACATGGCTGTATCTGAAATCAGGGTGTTCAAACAGTCATTTATACAATAACTGTGCCATTACGAAACAATTTTGAACAGGCAAATTTGCATGGTCATTTACTAACCTGACTGGAAGGTGATTTCACTGAACATCATCCAGATGTCAGAAAAATAGTACTGGCATTTAATAGCACTGGCCATGTGATTGTAGAGTGAGACGGTGACGAAGCGGGCACTGGGGTTGACATCGTCCATTACAGGGCTGAATGATATAGGTGTGGACTCCCAGTCCGACTCTGAGCGGAAATAACACACTACCTTCTGAAAGGTCTTTACCCTTTGGGAGAACATGTTGTTGCAGTGCACCTGAATCAATCAGGATTAAAAGGGAGAGAGAATGAATACAAAAGCATTATTATGGGTGTAATTTAGGAAGAGTTGGGTAATTTAAACCTTTAATCCTTACAATAAGCTTAAAGCTTAATTATATTTAAGTTTCAGCAATTACATAGATTGCACCTTTAACAACACCCTCTTATGTTTGCTTTCCCAGAAAGTTTATATGACAGAAGTGGAAAGAATTAGTGGTGTAGGACATGACAGACTTTATACCTTCATGGTGGTGAAGTTGCGAGTACGGTCAAACTCAAACATGATCTCAACATAACCACTGGGAAAGCTCTCGTTGGTCCAGCCGACATAGTCATAACCAGGCCATACGTTGTACACGTGACTGTGTTTGAAGTCATCAAGACCACACATGCCATCCGTTAGCTGCCCAAGTCCTTCTGTCATACTACAGAGGAGAATAAACACAGAATGTATGTTTTGTGTATATGTCTGTGTGTGTGTATATGTAATTGTTTAATGAATGTACAGATATGTTATTTACAAGTGTACAGTTTATGTCATTTAGATTTTTTAGATGTATATCGCTAAATAATGAATAAAATATAAATTAATTAAATTAATAATAAAAAAGAATAATTTTTGATTACTCATTATTATCAAGTCTCTGGCATATTGCATTTATTGCCCTGACTAAAATTGTGTGATGTTGGCATATTGCTCCGTTTATATAATTTCACCACTAGATGGCGGCATTATATAATCCTTTATCTTAATTTTTCCTAGCAATGACACTTGTCGCTCGTGATAGTTTAATGACTAAGAATATGTGGATTTCCACATATTCCACATATGCGGTTTTCTGCCAGCTCTGTCATACACACATAAGAAGGTAAACACACTTTGCACTGTGTCATGGAAGGTATTGTTCAGGAAGCAATGAGTCAATTTCTCCTGTGAACATTATGAAACCACTGTGACTGGCGCCTTGCTGTCGCCATAGCAACCAAGCAATAACAGGTCAGCTAAGCTTGTCCATATTGTGTAACTGATTTGGGATCAAATTTTCCATGTGCCAGGCATCAGGTTAACCGGTCAGTTCAAACCATACTGTACATTCATTTTAGTGTACAGTTACACTCCAGTTAATCCCAGAAGTGTTTAATTTGGTTCAGATCTCCACACCAGATCCAGAAAACCTTTTCTTTAGGGACTTTTCTGTGTACAGAGGCACTGGAACAGGAAAATTATGTCCCATCCTGAAAAGGGTTGTCTATGGAGACTGCATGAGTGTACAGTATGCTTGATTTTATGCACCTCTTAGTAATAGGTGTAGCAGAAGAAGTCATGTCGAATGGTGCCCACATAAGTTTTTTTTTTACCTCTACATCGCAATAACTACTCACATATTCTAGCTACATAACATTCATGTACATTCAAACTTCTCTAAAGGATTATGTTTTGGTGTATCCTGTATCTTCCTCATTTATTCTCAAGCTTATGAATAGTGTACTGACCTGTAACTCATGGCGCCATCATACACTGAGTCATTGAGATAAATATACTGTCCATTGAGATTCATCTGCTGGCCAAGTGGAGAATTATATGACACCAAACCATCTAGAAACAGCCACAGGAGAACAATGTCAACTCATTTTTCTTTTGTCAGGTGTCCCAAATTGGAAATGTTCAAGGATGTTCTGTGCTATGTCTATAATGCTGATTCATCCCACTAAAGGACATTTGAGTTGTCATTACAAAATGATAAAAATCTCATATGCATTTACAATTTCCATAACAGCAGAGAGAGAGAGAGAGAGACTGTGGTGGTTGTGAAGACTGTGTCCTCATCAATATCATATACACTCGTGAAAAAATAAAAGTTCCAAAAATGGGTTTTCGCAGTGGTGCCAGAGAAGAACCATTTTTGTGCCACTGAAGAACCTTTCAGTGAAATTTTTTCTTTGGTGTAAAGAACATTTTAGTAATCTAAAGAACATGTGTGACATACATAAATGTAAATGTGTTAAATTTGAGACCATCTGTATGCTAGTATACTCGTAAACATTGCCTAAATTAATTTTTAATAGATTTAAAATGTAAAATTTATAGTTGTTCTATTCCAGTAAAATAGACCAAAAAATGACTCATGTTGCACCACTCAAACTTCCAGTTTCATTAGGTAATACCTCAACACAGGACAGAAAACCACATCAAGCTATTTAATTGACCTTTAATTAAACTGGGTCCTTAAAAGTACAGTAAGCGATTTCTGAGAAACGCTGTTGAAAGTGGATTGGACGGAGCACCACAACACATTTGTAGCTAATCAGCAGTAGGGGGCATATACGCTCATGATGGGGGAGGAGAGAGAGTGAGCAAGAGGGAGATTTGAAGAAAGACTGTACAAAGAGAGATGGCTGAGAGACATTATAAAAGAGAAAAGGTCAGAGGAATATTATTGGAAAAAGAAGGGTTATGATCAGGCAAGAGCTTTAGGGCCCGCGTTAATATTAGAAAAGCTTTCCAGTGCTGGAGAGACCTAGAAGCGGGAAGGCCTGAAAACAGAGGTTCTGTTGTTTCTGCTCCATATGTGGGTAAAATTGGATTGCTATGTTTAACAGAACCAAGATATGCTGCCTGTTGTTGTAATGTTAGCTATAGGAACAGGACAGTTTTGAGTGTCATTTGTCTAGAGCTGGTGTGCTGCTAGCGACTAACAGCAAACTCTTGCTTGTATATACTCTTGTGTACTGTATGTTCATTTTTTGTTCTTCCTTGTTGTTTGTTCATCATCTTCACTTTATTTTTCGCGAAGCATTGTTTTGCTTAACTTCAGCTGTGATAAAGATACATCCACTCCAAAGGGGGGGCGGGGGGTTGTTTGTCTTGATTTCAAATATCAACAGTGTTTATCTTACTGCACCTTTAAAGGGATATTTCACCCAAAAATGAACAAGTGAAACACAAAAGAAGATATTTTAAAGAGCATTGAGGGCCAAACAACGTTAGACAGTTGTCAGACTTACCCAGCCACTCACAGCCATACAGTTCCACACGCATGCAAACGTTCATTGAGTGGTCGATGACGGGCATGAAGCGGACAAAACGTGCAATGATGGGCGGCTCCAAGTCCTTCAGCACAATGTCATATGCATTCCTGTTCCCCTCAATCACCTTCACAACAGAAAAACTTACACTTAGATTTTCCAGTGACATACACATGGCCAAAAGTATGTGGATGAAAGAAAACTGCTTGTTTAACATTTAATTTACAGGGATGCAAACACATCAGGGGTGAAAAAGGTGAGAAAGATGCGAGACCACCCCCCCAAAAAAAAATTTTTTTTTAGCTATATTTAATATTCATACATTTTTATTCATGACTTATGCGTTGAGTATGTGTGCTAAAGCTGTGCAGATTACATAAACTTCGCCAGCATATTGAGTGAACATAATTTGTGAAACACAACCTGCCAAATTGCCTAGTGTATTGATTTGACATCGTTACCCTCCACAGTTGGCTTTTACCCACATTTTACAGGTCTTCATTTCAAACCCTGCCATTATGAAATTGCACAGAACATCTTGTGTGTGTTTATTACGTTATGACAATATAGTAAAGTTCAACTAAAGTTGTATTCGTTGGCAAAATGGCAATGTTATTAGCGTTATACAAATTGTATATGGAATAATAAAAAGTACGTTCGATTAAGTGGAAATAATGAAATGGTGGAAATCACAACAAGTCAGCCATGTCAGGCTTATTAGCAGTCCCAAGCTTCACATATCGATACCCCAGGAGCGTTGCACGTGGTGCGAAGCCAGGATGTCGGAGGATGTTTTTTTTGACAACCGAGAAGGCGTGATTTCATTCACCGTGACACGAAAAAAACACTTTCTCATCAGATCTATGCGAATCTCGTAGGTGACCTATTTTGATCTCAAAAAGGTGAATTCTCACCTAAAGCTGAGGAGTTTGCATCTATAAATTTAATAATCATAAGCATTAAAAGTGAGTTGGTCCTCTCTAACAGTTGCACTTTTGGGACAGGCACAAATGTTAGGCGACAGGGCCTGGCTAGCAGCTGATGCTCCAATTAATCCCAGAAGTGTTTAATTTGGTTCAGATCTCCACACCAGATCCAGAAAACCTTTTCTTTAGGGACTTTTCTGTGTACAGAGGCACTGGAACAGGAAAATTATGTCCCATCCTGAAAAGGGTTGTCTATGGAGACTGCATGAGTGTACAGTATGCTTGATTTTATGCACCTCTTAGTAATAGGTGTAGCAGAAAAGGTCATGTCGAATGGTGCCCACATAGTTTTTTTTACCTCTACATCGCAATAACTACTCACATATTTTAGCTACATAACATTCAAATGTGATTTGTGAGTTTTTATGTTTTATGTTCTTTGGACCTAAATTTAATTTGCAATCATTCAGCTCGCAAAACAAATTTCCACTGATAAAATGACATAAATAACTAATTATTATTAATAAGATATTCATAACATTATCAATAATATAACATAATATAATGTAATATAATATTTATTACTAGTAATAGCTAATTACCCCAGTCTTCAGGGTCACATGATCCTTCAGAAATCATTGTAATATGCTGATATATATATATATATAAGAAATATTTCTTATTTTTACAAATGTTAAGATTTTTGCAAACACATGACACATTTTTCAGGATTCTTTGATTAATAGAAAGTTCAGAAAAACAGCATTTATTTGAAATAATAATAATATATTTTGTAACATTATAATAATATAATATAATATAATATAATACACGTTATTATTTTGCCGAAAGAAAACAATAATGAATACATTTATCTAAATTAATTTAATTAATATATGCATTAAAATAAAATAAAATAAAATAATAAAATACAATTAATTAGGTGAATGAATAAAACAACAACAACATTACAATATTCCCAAATGTTATAAGTCAAAAACAAGGTAATATTGGTCAATTTCTTCATGTAGTTGTCTCTTTATAATGAAAACATCTAATTACAGTAATATGTAATCAGTTGAATAAGATGATGCATGTAAATGAGTTCTTTATTATAGCACAGAGAGCAGTGTATCAGTGTGTACCTCTTTGCCCTGCCTGTTGCGCCAGGAGATCCAGCGGCTGCCATCGCGGCTATATTTGATCTTGTAGGTCTGGGCAAACTCATTACCAATGCCCCCTGCGTGACGTCCCTGAGTGCCAACCAGTGTGATGAAGTGCAGAGAACGGAGGTCAATCTGCAGGAACTCGTTCATATTCTCAGGTTCTCCTGCTATCTCAGGGCACCACGCACCATCTCCTTCCTCACAGTCCAGCCTATGATAAAAAGAAAAATACACTTAAACATCTGTTTAAACTACAGCAATATCTCCAGGTCTTTGGTCTCTGGGCTGCATCATAAATTAGTCTAAAATGGTTCATTTTGGGAGATGGGAATGTGTTGGGAACACTTAAAATCAGTGAAAATGCAGAAGCAATATATGGAGGAAGCATAATTACATCATTTTAGTAAGGCTAAGAAGAGGCCACACACAGTTCCCCAGATGTGGTTTGCCCCCACCAAGATAACCTGCACTAGAACTCATGGAAAACATGGTGTGTGTGTGTGTGCTCATACCTGCCATACTTTGCTGCTGTTGAGTCAGACCACTGACTGGAAGCTGAGATGTCTTCATCTAAGATCTGGCCTCTGGACATTCCTAACGGGGACCGACACACACCTGTAAAAAAGTAGTTAGTGTTTATATGCCCACCAACTTTTTTTTAAATGCATATAACACTGTAAAGTCACACACATCTTGCAGATATGAATCTAAAAAAACTCATAAGCATGCAGACAATACTTGCTTACAGAGATAGTTCAACCAAAAATGAAAACTCTTGTCATTGTTTACTCACCCTCAAGTTGTTCCAAACCTGTATGAATTTTTTCTTCTGCTGAACACAAAAGAAGATATTTTGAAGAATAAGAATTTGAACAGTTGGTGGGCTTTATTGATTTCCATAGTATTTTATTTTATTTTTTTTTTTCCCCATAAGTCAATGGGTCCCATCAACTGTTTGGTTACCCATATTCTTCAAAATATCTTCTTTTGTGTTCAGAAAAAAGGAAAAAGAAAAAAGGTTTGGAACAACTTGAGGGTGAGTAAATGATGACTTTTCATTTTTGGGCAAACTATCCTTTTAATGTTCACATAACTTTCATACAGCATTTTGTTTTTGTTTTTTAATTCCCATTTCCTATGCATTTCAATGGCTTCCCCGTATTTGCCTACATGAACATTTGATAGTTACTAAAAAGTAAAAAATTTTTAGCACCTGACTTTTAATATTTATAATACTTCATAATACAGACTGATTCACTCCGTGAGAGAAATAGACAGAAATGCAAAGATTTTGGTAGATATATATACAATGTTTTAGTAACAAAATATTTACAGATGAATGATTTTCATTACAATATATATCATCATTATAAAAATATAAAATATTCATAAAATTGTTTTCTTTGTGTTCAAAAACAGCATGTAAAACATGTCTAAATTATTTTATCATGGTATTTTACATTTTATTTTGAATGTACAGTACTTGGCAACAGTAGCTGATTAGTTGAATTTTTTATTTTTTTTTAAATACAATTTTAAGTCAAAACGTGGACAAGAATAAATTAAGTCAATTTTTAAACATGCTAAAATGTACTTATTTATAGTTAAATTTGCCATGTGAGAAGGGATGGGTCTTGAAGAACCCCTGTGTAAAGAGAAGAATGTGGGGCTTTAGACCACCACCCACTGATTGTTTAAACAATATATTTTAGAAACATTATTTTATATTTTGATTTGCAAAAATCACATAATACTGTCAGAGCAAAACAGGATATATGAACTCTCTTAATCTCTCATAATATCTCTCTGTTTGAGTGTCTGTGTGAAGATCCGGACATGTAAAAAAAAAAAAAGTGTACAAGGACACTCCTATTCCAAGTGGCCCCTCCATTTCAACAAAATAGGCTTTGTGATCCTGCCAGCAATAGCAAGGATAGTGGTGAAGGACTTTTTGTCTCTCTTTTCATTTTTTTTTCTGTCTCTCCTCCAAATGTTTGCTTAAAAGTCAAGATGGGGGAAACCTCAGAGGCTTGGTTTTGGCAATGACAAGCTGATATAATCCAAAACGAGCTAAATCCCCCAACAAAAAGCTCTTCCAGATGTAACAGAATGGCATCCTCCTCCCCCATCACTCTCCCTCTTTCTTTAACACACATATGCACTCATGCTCAAAAACAGACATATATACTTTAACACACTAAGACTGGGCAATATAAAGAATATTCACAATATGACAATATATTTTATTTTTGAGGCAATATTAAGTTAAGCAATATTTAATATTGTGTATATTTGAATGCACTTTTCATATATTAAATGGTAATATACAAAATGTAAATTTTCTTTTGTTATTAATTTATTAAAATAAATGTTATTTTAATGTATTAAAATGTTTATTTTAAATGTTTATTAAAAATATATGTAGGTAATTATATATTATACTATATTTAGTAAATATATAATTATTAATTATATATTTTTATTTTTCAAATATCATAAATTAAATAATTTTAGCTGTATCATTTATCTCTTACATATATATATATATATATATATATGTGTGTGTGTGTGTGTGTGTATGTATATTTTTTCATATTTCATAAATTCAATAATTTTAATTTTTAAATTTAAATAATTAATCACTCAGCTCAAATATTCACACCCAAAAAGAGAAAGAGTATGTGCTTTCATAGTTCAGGGCAAAGTTTTTCATAGCTTTGTGAACGCAGGCAAAGCAGTGTTAGACAATTGACACGAGAGCGCCACATAGATAAAATGTCTTTCAAATGGAGTAGCTTACTGTTCGGCTGCAGACTCAGGGCCAACTGTGTATGTTGACAAATGATCTCACAAGGTCACAATAAGAAAAAGCATGACAGGGTAGTAAAATAATACGCAAATATGAACATAAGGCAGTGTATTCTCAGCAAACTGATCAATTAATGGCTTAATAATATAAGATGTAAAAGATGTGTAAAGAGAGTTTGTACCGTTCATACATTCACAGCACTGTGTATTTACTCTGTTTTTCTACTCTCCAAGAGTGGACAGTTATAGCCTCAGTATCAGATGGAGTAAACATTCAGTTACTGAGTCTAAAAATATTCCTCACTTTAGAAAGGTGGAAAAATACTCATGTTGTGTGAAGAAACTGTGGCTTTTGGTCTTTCCTCTCTCTCTTTCTCTTATGGGCCACTCTGGTCTTGTGCAGTAATTCATTGGTCCGAGTGGCGCTTATTTCCCCCTCCTGCCAACCAGTTTTTTCCATCTTTAATCCTTGTGAATGGCACATTTGTTCCACCATGTTTGCTGTCTAACTGCAGGGTCCAAAACCTTGCACACACACATGTATACTAACATACACACACTTTTAAAAGACGAGGCACTTACATTTTTTCTTTTCTTTCTTTTTTTACAGTAGAAAAAAGTAAGTCTATAACTCAAAGTGGAAAAAAGCAGAGAGTAGGATGGTATAACTACAGTCTTCGGGAATTTTAAACAGAGGAAAGTTGGCAGAGGAGATCTCATAGCTACTGAGTTCAGCAACACACTTTTCCAGAAGTAGGAAAAAATGCAGCTTTATTTCCAGCGGAAATATAACGGAGCAAAACTGATATTTAAAAAGGTTACAGCATCTCTCTCCTGGAAAGAACAGAAATTCACCACCTGGAAAGCAGCAATTTATACAATTTATCTGAAACACTGTCATTAACCTCTGTCACTAACACTAAGGTCAACTAGCTGAATACCGAAACGATCAAACTGTAAATGTGAGAAAGCTGCCGTGACTTATGATCTGCAGAAACAAATATCTGAAAAACACACAGCCTTGGAGCAAAAAAAAAAAAAAAAAAAGGAGTAAGAAATAGAAGCTGTTTCAATATACTTTCCTGTTGTCAAAATGTCTGGTATGTACAAGCCACAGACTCCAGTCTGATTGTTGAATCCATTGTAAACAATCATGCTTGCGCTCCTGCTACATTCAATAATAAACTCAAAGCAAGGTCACATCCTCACACAGAGCTCACACGCAGTTCAATGAGGTTTGAGTGATGGACTCTATCCCGTTACATTTCACCACTCCTTTAGCATGGTGTTCTTTCCTTCCTAACCACCAACCTGTAAAAAAATCGAAACTGAATATTTTTTAAGTGTCTGTGATGAGAAGTAATAATATTCAGCAGCAATTATGGGATACCATGATATATTGTTACGGCAGTGTTTCAAAGTACTGTAGTGTATTGATCCAAACTGTAAAGCACAGCCCAAAAAAAGAAAAAAAAGAGCAAACACACACACACACACAAACACACGTACACAAGACAATAACAACAATATGCAAATATTATCCATAAACTCTATCTCTCCCCCTCAACACACACAGTGAATTACGCAAACGCTCATTACAATAAACAATAAACATACAGACTTTATGCCATTTCAGTGGGTGCTTAATAAACTGGTAAGCTTTTTATCCGTAAATTAACTCAGATGAACTATAATAAAGTGTGTGCTTTCCCTTTCATTACTGCCGTATCCAGTATCAATCTGGAGACTGTAAGCTGGATCACAAACAGTTGGTAGAGATCCATCCCTGAGTAACAACTTTTTAGCAAAACCTGTGTTTTGTATTGTCCCTTTGTATTGACATTTGTTCACAAAGCAGTCTGGTGTAAAATGATTTGTGCAGACATAAACTAATTTAGGTATATGGGGGCGAAATCCATTCAAAAATAAAAATAATCCACTGAGTCTTCAGCGGCTCTGATGTCAGGAGTACATGGAAATGTTATGTTCACTCTTACATCCAACAACAAAACACCTCAATTGCTTATGAGACATTCTTGTCGCTACAGCTTATTATTTATGGGAATAAAAAAAGCAGTGGGTGGATTTTTATCATTATAGGGTGGTACACACACTACCAACACACATTTATGTTTAAACACCATGTAAAAGTGAATTGTGCATAAAGGGTGCCCTTTAAAGTTATTTTACACAGGAACTCTTTATAAATGAAGACTTTCTTGAAACTCAATTCTCAAGATCGTGTTTCTGGAAGGAAGAAAGGAAGGATAGACGGAATGAATGAATGAATGAATGAATAATCAAGAAAATGGAGCAAGAAAATGCAACTATAGTGCATTGCATACAGGTGTTGTACTTGTGTTTTGTTTTCATTTATGTTTAATTATTTTTAATGATAATATCTTATGTATAAATAATTCATTTATGTAAATGATTTAAATATTGTAGTTTTTTCACATTATATGAGAATGAGATTTATTTTTTACTTCAATTGTCATGAAAATAATGTCAAATTAAAATCTTAATGTTCCTAATAATAGGCTTAATTTTCCTTATGCAAAAACAAAATTTGTTCCTTATTTCTTTCTTTTCATTCTGGGGGGAAAATGCTTTTGGCAGGGCACCTCATGGCTCCTTCACCCACTTCTCTCTGATACTTTTAAACCAGAAAGTAACAGTCCAGAGCGTTTGGTCAGCAACAGAACAGCTGAGTGTAATTCTGTTATTTTTGCTTGTACCACAAACTGTCTAAAGGCTTTAAAACAATTCAGAGTTCCTTTAAATAAACCACACAGAAGGATTTTTAACAAAGCATTTTACATATTCCATGTTTACTTTGAAACAAGCCAAACATTACTTTATAGTTCGACCAAGCAAAGCGACAATTAAACCATCTGGATGGACTGGTATCCTCCTCTGTGATACATAAAAGCACAATATGGCTTTAAAATAAAGCATTGAAGAACATTATGAACTACACTACAAATACGAATGTATGGGTTTTAAAACACAATGCATTTTCAATGTTAGGCTTTAATGTCAGGCCTAAGGCCTTCATTTGTTAAAATATGGCAGAGCAACTGACAAAAGATCAGTGGAAGGAAGCAATGTCACCCTAGGTAATCAAACTCATCTGCTTCATAAAGGAACACATCCCAATATAGTACAAGAGCACAGTGTGGTTTTCATCCTGGGGGATCCCAGAAGAAACTGTCTCTAGCCATGGTGGTATTAGCTGCTTTCCAGACTTTTGCTTTAGTCTCTACTGTACGGCTGCTCACCATGAGCTGGCTTCTGGTTTCCTTGTAAAATATAATTGAACCTCACATTGACATCACACTTTCCTCCCCACAAACCACCCATGCTAGAGAGAAAAGGCTAGAGTTGAAAGACACAGATAAAAGAGAAGAAGTCATGAGAACCAGGATGGAATTTGGGCATCTTCCAGACCTTATTCAGACCTCAATATATTTGACTGATCACAACTACAGTACAAGGCTGCTAGTTTCAAACCTATTAAAAAAAAAACATTGCAATTTGCAGCAAACTGACTTTCAGAGAAACTTAAATTCATGGACAATAAAATCGGATATTGTGACCACATGCTGTTAGTGGTACCACAACAACTGATTTCCATTGTGACTTGTCTCATAAATGTTCTCATAAATAAAGTTTTTGAGTTTAACCCCAGAGCAAATTTATGTCACCAATGTCTGCACTGCTGTAGCTGTTCAGTTAATATAATATTGTAGACTAGTAGTTAAGATTTGGGCTTGAGTTCCTACAAACTCTGAAATTCATGAGTCATCATTGTAAGCCATTAAACTCCAGGTCAAAGGTCGCTTTGGATAAAATTATCAGCTAATTGACTAAATTGTACATTTTACAGCTTGAGTTATTTAATCTCATTTTATACAATGAAAAAACATAACTACCTGGATTTACTTGAGACTTGACAGCTCCTGATAGGTAAAGGAGAATAAGGAGCGGAAAGAGCATCTTCCAAAGTTGCTTCATCTCAGGCGGAGACGGGACTATCATTCCTGGAGAATGAGACACACGGTTAGAAAAAACTCATGACTTCATTTCACCACAGACATCCAGGAACTGCTCTAACATGATTTCTCTAAGATTTGACTGGGAATCAAGAGGAATAAACTGTACCTCAACAACCCTTGAGCAAATTTCAGCCCAGGCTTCGGCCGCATGACAGTATTTAATTATGACGTTCCAAACTTCTATGACTTTCTTTCTTCTGTGTAACACAAAGAAGATATTTTGAAGAAAGATGTTTTACATCAATGAAAGCCAAAGCCAAAAATAAATTGTGTTAAATCCAAAGAAAGAAAGTCATTCAAGTTTGGAACAGCAATAGAGTGCTTTTCAACACATGATTATGCTGTCCAAATGCGCATCTCAGTGGCTGGTCTTCAATCCTTTCATTCAGTTTTTATTCTCCCATTAGGCACTTAGCCATGACACAAGTTTAATGGGAAAACAGGTTGTTGTTATTTTGAGGCAATAGTTTTAATTTGACCAATAAAGATGCAATAATTGCCTGCAGAGCATAATGGAATTTCCATATATTCATTATACTGACGTGAGAACAGAAACAACTGTTGAGAAAACTTCACAAGGCATTGTGGCTAGAGTTGAAAATTTTACAAAGTCTCTGAGTTCAAAGAGAAAATACTTGCTCTCTGGATTTACTTCAAGTACTGACCATCAAAACTTTTTATAAAGGTCTGCTTTGTACATATAATTTTGAGCAAACAAAGAAACAATAAAACTAGCCAGCACATCTAAACATTCATATATACATTAATTCAGTACACAGATGCTTCTGTTTAAAGTATGCTATAAAAAGTTTAGAAGAAAAAACACAAAAAACCCAGAACATTACAAAAATCCTATTCTTAATTTGTATCTTTGTCTTGTAAAAACTTCACAGAGAAGCAAAACGGCATAATATACTTATGACATACCTGTGACATGAGATGTAGATATTACTAATAAACAATCAAAACACAGTTGACACAGTTTTTGAAAAACAAGTGCAATTAATTGAATTCAATGTGCACTTGTAGTGTACTTTAAATCTTAAAAGTATTATTATGCAATTAAATATAAAGATGTACTTAAGTTCTATTTAAGTGGACCAAAAAGCATTCTAAAGTTCAGGTAACTGCATTTAATATAAATCTAATTTAATAACACATCTTGCAATTACATGCAATTAAGTGTCCGAAAACATTACATTCAGTTTGTACTTAAGTATATTCTTTTAAAGTATTATTTCCATAATTAGTACTCTTTTTAAAAGTATGCTAAAGTGTACTTCTTTTTCACAAGGGTACTTCTAATAGTTTATGTATTTATGTATATATCTAAATCACATTTATGTATTTGTTACAGGTTGCTGTGTAGATAATCCACAGAGAGAGATGCAGAATACAGGAAGACAATTAAAGATATTTGTAATGAACAACAGGAACATAAACTCTAAAGATGAAACATAACGTTAACACTGGACAAGGAGCTAAGGACTTACAAAGGAAGATAATCAACAGAACAGGGAACAGGTGTGTAACTCAATTAGAAACCATGGAAACAAACAAGAAACTAGAACTTAGGCAAACAGGAACATGGAAACCCAAATTAAAACAAAAGCTTCTGAAATCGTGTTTTAAAGTGCAAGTTTTTGAAAACGATACCATTATCGTCTTCATGTAAAAAACAAAAAAGTAATTTTGTGAAAACGGTGACGTCATGCGCATGCATATTTCATGTTCAGTCATATGCGTGTAATGTTTCTTTACAACTAGTGGCCTGGCAGCATAATACAGCGTTTTTTGTCGTTTTCGTAGATCCCTGTGAATGGGGATCGTTTTGACAACACTGTCGTCTGCAAAGGGAAAACTTTTCAGTTTTTAGTACATTGTTGTCATGTAAACATACCCTAAAACACAATGAAACCAAATATAACCCTTACAGTATTTTATATTTACAAATAAAGCAATCAGTACCTCAGATTATCATTGCCATACTTTGTAATGCTGTTCCAGAAATGCTAACTTTAGCCTGCGAGCATTGAAAGCATACAATCCCACCCTCCCTGCAGATTGCCGTCCAAAGCCACGCGTCCTCCAAATACATGAACACACACACACACACACACACACACAGCGGCTCTTGGCAAAGCGTCTTAAGAGGTAGTGTTAAATGTCTCAAAGCACATAACATTACAATAATAATAAACGTAAACAACTTAGAGAGCTTGTACCTGACTGTTGCAGATTAATTTAGGTGTTAATAAAACATGGATACGCATAATTCTGAGTCTGAACGGCTCCGGTTTAGAGATTTTTTGGTTTCAAATAAAGATCAAGATTCTCCCACGATTCTGAATAGACAGCTAAACAAAAAAAAACATCTAATTTACTAGAGGTTCAGACAAAATATTAATTGCTGGACTCTAATTGCCGGAAAATGTTTAATTACTTTGAATGAATTATTTAAAAAAAGGAAGAAAAAAAAGTTTTGAATATATGAATGACTCATTAATAAATACTTGTTTCATTACTGGATGAATCAGGGTTTAACGAATCTTTTTGAATGAATGATTCGATGACAAAGTCACTTGTTGCCACCTAGTGGCGTAACGAGGTAATACAACAATTATTTGAAGCGTTAGTTTCGATTTGCTCTATTTTTAACGCTATCGGATGTCCAGTGTTTATATCCTAACTGTAAACTTTTATCTTAGTACTTCTGTGATAATTTGAATATTTGACAGCTATTTCGGGCATCCAAGACCAAATCCTATATCTATTTGAATGGGGAGCCAATGTCCATGCGCAGTTATAATCGCGAATCTCAGGTTTCTATGTTAACCGGAGCTTCTAACACCAGCTGCAGTGACGCAATGACTTTATCAATCAGAGATTGGCTCTTTTACTTAGAAGGCGTGACGTATTCCGTATTGCGCGTTGCAGTTTCTCCCATTCATAACGAATAGGAGTGAAGCATCTTTCTATATAAACAGTCTTTGAAATAACTACTTTGTGGTTAAAAACTACTCTCTCTGGATCAGCGGCAGCACAAACACAGATTTGAATGTTCCGGCAGGATTTTTGTCAAAGGTTTAATAGACACAGGCGAATCGTTGTCATTAATAAATAAGATCGCGTAGGTGTTTGAATCGAGATAGCTATCTTTTTTCGACTAATCGTGCAGCTCTACTCCGGTTAGAACGTCATGGTTGCCATCTCTTAATTACGTTAGTTATGATGACGTGAACGCAGCATAAGCTGTTTTTTGATTTGGTAGGAACTGTAAAAGGCATGCAAGGGTATGTAAAAACATACATTGACAGGCAGGTAGGACATCCTATTATTTAGTTCGGACCAAATATAATAATTGGATTAACATTTTATGGTCCTACGCCTTCCACAGATGATATATATTTATAAAAATACATTTAGACCATTTAACATAATGATTGCTATCAGGATATGAGACTTTCAACCAGTATAACAAAAAAATGTTTCCGCAGAGAATCACCTATTGCACCTTTAATCTTGCCCAAAACTATACAGCATGTTTGCAATGTGTGAATGTATTTTGAATATATGTGTATTTTGTTCCAGTTAGAATTTGATATTTCCATTTATTTATTTATTTTTTGGAAAATAACACAAAGATGTTAGTAAAATTATGTAAAATTTTAACAAAACCCAGCTAGACTGCATATCTACATGTTGAGAACTATTGATTTAGTTAATGGTAAAACACAAAATAATGTGAATGCAGTGGCGGTTCTACATTGAATTACACCCTGGACGAGACCCCCTTCGAGCGCTCAATCTCCACCTCCAACATTGCCAAAAAAACAATGAACACAATTCTGCACAAAATATGACAGTGTAACTTAAATAAATATACACTATATACATAAATGTGCCAAAAATATATACAATCAGATATATAAAAAATGTAACAAGAGCAGAGAGCTTAATATAAAATATTAAGATTAATATACAAATAAAATATAGAATAAATATTCTAAATAGCACAACTCGATCACACAAATGTGAAAACACACTAAAGAGAGAACCTAACGTCAACCCAACTGATGGAAATAAATAATAACTGAACTTGTAACAGTTTTGTTGCAAAGCACAATATTATGGTGAAATTAGATCTCGTGTTAGTTAAGTTAAAACTGAATTATTGTTGTATAAGCATAGCAAGCATTTCAGCAAAAAGGCTAACAAACTTAAGAGTTATACCCACCAATTAACATTAGCCCTTCATTCATGACATGGATACCCTAATAATCATACAGAGAGAACATAGTTGCATACTTTTATCTTTTGCTCGTTTCTCCTCTTCTTCTTTTCTTTTTTTTCTAAATTGGGCACCTGATGGCTTTGACCTTTTCCTGTCCATCTCTGTGTTTATTTGGCACTCGACAATCAACAGATTTCCCATCTCCCCAACACTGTCACTCACGACCAGAAGTCAAGACTAAACCATTTCACCTTGGTGACCACATAATCGTTTTGTATTACCTATTTTTATTAGCCATTTACACAATTCAGAAAAACAAAAATGTGCAGGAACTATAGGCCTGTATTTATAATATTATGAATGAAATGTGCGTTATTTAGAAGAAAGTCAAGGTGTGACTGACTTTAGCCCACTAATTCCATTAGAGTGTTGCTCTATACAGTGGATCCCCCGTTCCTTCCCCTTGCCATTTGGGAGAGACCCAGAGGTGAACTGTCCCCCGCGCACCTTTCCCCTTCTCACACAGCTTCTGTGCACGGCACCTTCTCAGCAAGCAGGGGCGCCAATTTGCCAATTCGCCACACAGTGAAATGATAGATAGATATTTTTTTAACTGCTCGTGCCGCCCCCCACGTATCATGAAAAAATGCCACCCCGGGCGGCTACTGTGTGAATGCAAACACTTGGTTATTTATAGGCCTATATAGTTCATTCATTCATTCATGCATTGTTTCATGCAATGCTGAGCATTTATGTCTACATTTGTCTACTTGCAGAGTATGTTTCTGGCCTTGACATCACAAGAAAATAAAAAACTGACCAGGGGATGTGGACTGTCTGACTGTGGGTCAGACATTACCTCAGAGAGTGTGTTAGTGCCAGTGTGAATGACCTGTTCAGTCAAAATGTCACTTCCCCCTCAACTGATCATACTATGAAATAGTACTGGCTGCTTATTACACAACATGTATGTTCTCAAACACCAGTGAACAACAGATCTGCTTATGATTAGGGGAATGATATGTCAAGATATATTCTACAAAACTCAATGTTACATGACTGTTTCAATCATTTAGTCAACTATATTTAGTTTTATAAAGACACTGCAGACTAAAACTAAGCTTGCGTTAATTATAATGGAGAAAATGAGATATAAATGCTGGATTGTCAACAAGCGCAGTTCTCAACACATGATTCATAACATGGTTATGTAACATGAACAGACACAAAGACAACTGTATCATCAACTTACCCTTATTTCATTAGAAAAAAAAGAAAGTTATTTTCCATGATTACAAAGAACAAGTAACAGAAGTTTTTGTTTCAAATAAGATATAAAAGCACTAAAAAAATATGAAAGTTGGTCCATACAACTATATTCCTCATAGCGCCTATTTATTGTAATTGAATAGAAAAAAGCAAATTTGTTCATTATAATACACAATATCTAGTAAATGGTACTACCAATTACAACCAATCTTGTAAAACGGTAAAGTGCTAAATTGTAAAAGCAAACACTAGAAGTAGAATCATTTTCAGTAACTATGTCTTCATTAACCAATCCTTGTCGTGTCACTAAAAACTATTTTGAACTAAACATACATTTTCTGATTGAAACAGCAGCATGCACATTTATCAAAGTTATATAAGTTCAGCCTAAAGTTTTTAAGGCTGGAACAAAAGTGACTTTGGATCTCTGCTGGATGCCTTAACAAGCCAAGAAAAGTCTTCATCATCAGCCAAACACAACTTTCCTCACAGGATTGGAGTAGGAGTGCCCTATATACAAACGTGTGATCAGGCATTTCTGCCTCTTGTGCCTCATTTAAGGTTGAGCATTTCAAAGAAGTTTTAAAAGATTGTCAAAGACTCACCATACAAAACACCTTTTGAACATTCACAAAGTTAAGAAGGCACACTAATCAGAGGAACTCTGTAAAGATACAATAACAAAGTTTAATGTGACTTTATCACCATGAGTAGGGCAATTAGCATTTGCCCTTTATGTAAATAACAGAGTGGCTCCAAAGTATTTGGACACATCTGCCACACTAAGAATGCATTCATTTAATCTCATTTCATAAAACTGATGATTTCGGTCCTTAATTATGATTGACCAAGCCATGTTCGAAGCCATTGTAAAATACTCTATAAACACATACAGTGGTATGCGAAAGTTTGGGAACCCCTTTCAGAATCTGTGAAAATGTGAATAATTTTAACAAAATAAGAGAGATCATACAAAATGCATCTTATTCTTTATTTAGTACTGTACTGAGTAAGATATTTTACATAAAAGATGTTTATATAAAGTCCACAAGACAAAAAATAGCTGAATTTATTAAAATGACCCTGTTCAAAAGTTTGGGAACCCTTGGTTCTTAATACTGTGTGTGGTTACCTAGATGACCTACGACTTTTTTTTTTTTTTTTTTGTGATGGTTGTTCATGAGTCTCTTGTTTATTCTGAGCAGTTAAACGGAGCTCTGTTCTTCAGAAAAATCCTCCAGGTCCTGCAGATTCTTCAGTTGAATCTGCAGGACCTGGAGGATATTAATGCATTCAACATGATGCATTAATAGATGGAGGGTGAAAACATTTTGAATTTGAAGATCAAGGTAAATTGTACATAATTTGTCTTCCGAGAAAAAGTTTTCATCCCCCGGCTCTTAAAGCATCGTGTTTCCTTCTGGAGCATCAGTGAATGTTTGAACCTTTTTTAATAGTCGTGTTTGAGTCCCTCAGTCGTCCTCAGTGTGAAAAGACGGATCTCAAAATCATACAGTCACTGCTGGAAAGGGTTCAAATATGCAAAAAATCCTTGAAACTGAAGAATCTGCAGGACCTGGAGGATTTTTCTGAAGAACAGAGCTCAGTTTAACTGCTCAGAATAAACAAGAGACTCATGAACAACCATCACAAAACAAACAAAAAAAACAGTCGTAGATCATCTCAAAATTTTTACGCTACATCCTACTACGCCTTTACTACCTACTACTACTAATGAAAATCGTAACTGTCAGTTATGCTTTTTTCATAAGTTGAATAAGAAAGGCGTTCTGGCAGAGGCTGGAGCCGTGTGGAGTACGTTTATGATGAATGGATGCACTTTCTTGAGCTTCAAACTAGTTGGCCCCGTTCAATGACATTATAAAACCTGGATGCGTCAGGATATTTATTATAACTCCGATTGTGTTCATCAGAAAGAAGAAAGTCATACGTAGGATGGCTTGAGGGTGAGTAAATCTTGGGGTAATTTTCATTTTAAAATGAAATTATCCTTTAAGGCTCGTTCACACCAAGAACGATAACTATAATGATGAAGATATAGTTCTAAAAATTTAAAAGAATTGCAGAGTCCACACCACAACTATAACGTTAACGGCACAAACAAACAATATCATTGGAATACATTTTTTCAGCTGATGAACAATAAAAACATTGACAGACAATCAGAATCCATTCTGCTTTAAGAGCTTGAGCATTTAACGTGGCAGATGACATAAACAAATAAATAACAAATAATAATAATAATAAAACTAGCCGAACAATCAACGAAAAACCACCTGGAGTGGTTTTGCGGGGCTTTGAGGGCTCAGTAATGAGAAACAACTAACTCAGTTGTTCCTTTTTATGGTGTCTCTTATAAATGTGCTTTGTCTCCCCAGGGACAACCCTGTTTGTTTAACACGTGTGACTCTGCAAACCTCTCTGTGAACTCCCAAGCAGAGGGGATACCACACAGGGAAAAGCGCAGTCATGACCTGGGTTACAAGGACCCTCAATTACTCACTGCAGTGCATACCGGGGTTACGGCACAGTGGGGAGAGGATTCTTTGGTGTGTTATTCTGCCAGCATTACCCAAAGTCACATTCCCAAGTTCAAAACACTTTTAACACTTCGTTAACATTCAATTTCAGAGATATCTTTTAAGATCAAGTTAATGCAACTGCAAATACAATTTTATATTGTATATGTATTTATTATTAAATTGTATCGTGTATTGTATTTGTGAATAATAATCAAGTTCTAAATCAAATAAATTAATTAATGCATGTTCAATCTAGCAAAGCTGGTAAATATTTGATAATGGATGACACTAAAGTGTCATTTGAATCCAAAACGCACAGTGACCTTAATGGTCTGCATACAGAAAATCCCACAATCGTTTTTAATTATCTCATTACTGTATGTTGGAAGTTTATTACTCTCAGAGGTTTTTCAAAAGGTATTCCCGTACTGCACAGAAACATGCAGTAGCTAGGTCCCTTGGTTTATGAACTTCATGCTAAAACATATTTCAGGCAGAGTGTGAACAGAGCAGATGATCTAGGTCACAGTGAGATTGTAGTAAAGATATGGAATTGATGAGAATAATAGAAAGGGACATGGGCAGACGGGGCACAACGGGGGAAGTAATAAGAGATTTGTCTCTAAAACCAGTCAGTATGTGTATGCTAGTGGTATACTGCATTATAAAGTTGTCATGACCTAATCACATAAATTGAGAAGACAAAGTAGGCAACCACTTCAGAATATGGATGGTTTTTAAAATTTCAGACATTGCAGACTTTCAGACAGACTGGCACATTATATTTAGCAACTGTTAAAGTTTCTCATTTGTAGCACCCAAGTACACTGGAATGTTTAAAATCATTTTACCAGCAACTCTAAGGAATTATAAAAGAAAGCTCATGCTGCAGCTTTCTAAATCACCTGCCACTTATACAGTCTGCATTAAAAGTATAAGTAGGTCACAAGGTTTGGGGTACATTTGGGGTACAGTATAATTTTTTAAAGAAAATTTGATCAAAAATTTTTACATTATTACAAAAAAACAAACAAACAAAAAAATTATATTTCAAATAAATTAATCTTTTCATTGATGAACCCTGAAAAAAATATATCAAGCTTTCCACAAAAACATTAAGCAGCACAATTGTTTTCAGCCTTGACAATAATAAGAAATGATTCTTGAGCACCAAATCAGTATAATGATTAGAAGGATTGTGTGAGCATAAGAGACATCTTTAAAAAACATTAAAAAAAATCTTATCACCCAAACTTTTGAATGGTGGTATACTTTACACTTGTGACAATCTCCCTGAAGAGGTTTGGAGCAGTAAATGTCTAGCCCACTACGCCTTAGAAACATTTAAGCATTAGAAAAGGGGAATGGAATCAGGAAACAACATAGGGCAGATTCAAAGCCTCTGTCTCTCTGTGAAAGCACATCTGCCATACCAACGTAAAGAAGATCCATCATGTTTTTTTGTGTGTTTTTTTTTTCATATTATATTTGTTTTAGTGTCTTAATGCGAGGAATATTCCACATTGCAACATGGAAGTTTGGAGAGCAAAAACACTTTTGCCGTCTAAAGAAGTAAGACTAAATGATCTTCATCTTACCAGTGCTAATGCCGCTCTTTCTCCTATTTCTCCTTTGATCTTGAAATTAGCTGATGATAAGTAAAATGCAGCTCATATCTGTTGCTTTCATTGACGTGAACTCCGTTAAATGTGCATATAGCGTGGGAATTGAAGACCGAATTTATAGCCGTTTTGCAGAGACACATTTTTGTGGCCAAGTGAACAAATCAGATAAAAATGCATTAAGTGGTGTAAAAAGGCCCTTAGTCTGAAGCAAACAGAACTTAAAGGTTCCTTTAACACAGTGAAAGCGGATCTCCATTTACTATGAGTGTTAGTAGAACCATCAGTTTATCTAAAGGTCTTTTTATACCTGGTCACTTCATGCATTTTTACTCATTGAAGTTTCACATTAAAACACTTTATTATTTAAATATTCAACTTTTAAAGTCATTTAGTCTCACAAGAACTTTGCATTAGTTTTTAACAGGGTGATTAATTATATAAGAAAAAAAGAATGAAACATTTTAATGAACTAATTTGGAGGGCTCAAGCTTGTAAACATCAGCGAGTGTTGCTATTACAAATATTTCTTTCAAATATGATTAAAAGCCTATTCACACCAAGAATGATAACTATAGCATCCACACCAATGAACGATAATGCTTTGTTTATTCTAAGCGTGCACTGCAGTTTTATCATCTGTCACTTTTAAATGCTTGAGCTCATTAAAGAGGAATGGATTCTGATTGGCTGTCAATGTTTTTATCCTTCATCAGCTGAAACAAATAATTCTAAAAGTAATTCCAACAATATAATTTCTCTGTTCAGTTATCGCCACAGTTGTGGTGTGGACTCTGTTATTAGAACAATTTTTAGAACTATATCTTTATCATTACATCGTCCTTCGTGTGAAGTCCTTAATTCTGAAGATTATTGTGCTCAACTGCTCTGAAATATTTTTCTTATCATTATAGTTAAAAAGTAATCATTTTAAACATTTTAGAATCAAGCTTGATTATTCATACTTTTAAATAGCTTTTTTTTTTCATGTTTCTAATATTTTCAAAGTATAAACAGGAAGCAGCCCTATACTATAATTATTATAAAGAAAAGCTTAAACTAAAAAAATAAATATGTGTTATGTCTATGTCATGCAACAATCCCAGAGATTCTAACCATAAACAGACACTCAGTAACACGCTAGAATACTACTACTAAGAAAATGTAATTCCAGAAAATCACACCAAACACCTTTTTATCCGATAACAGTATTTAAAGAGAAACCATAGTGATTTGAAGGAACTTATTAAACATTACACCTCATAGCACAGAGCGCCAATAGTGCACAAAAAGGCCATGCCCCTCGTGAGACCTCTTAGTGTAAATATAGTAGGATTTAGCTGATTCCAAACCACAATACTGGCTCTTCAGTGCAACTTGGCAAAACGAGTCAATTACATATTACACACGGTCTTCTAGGCACTTTAGTCAACAAGATTCAGATG
This sequence comes from Elopichthys bambusa, assembly GCA_037101425.1. NCBI lineage: Eukaryota > Metazoa > Chordata > Actinopteri > Cypriniformes > Xenocyprididae > Elopichthys > Elopichthys bambusa. The sequence goes on from CM074440.1 coordinate 14,791,411, forward strand.
CAATAGGTGAAGATCGTTTTTTAAAGTAAAACGTGGCCTTGCACAGAGCCTGGTTACCTCATAAACAGCATGAGGCCCATATCAGGAAAAAGGAAATGAAAGTCAAAAATAGTGTCAGTGATTTTGCAATGAGGACACAGTGTGCTCTTTGAATTTAAATGCATAGTGGGGCACACAGCAAGGTATCGCAACACGTATCTATGCAAAAGCTAGTCCATTTTTACAGCTGAATTAGCATTAGGGACAAACATGTAAGGTACGTATTTTCTTAATGTGCTCTGAAAACCACAGCCATAAAGAGTAAATCACATTTTATATGCAAAGCTTTTATCTTTTTATGCACTTTTTCCTGCATGTGCCACACTGAGGATATTTGAGTCATGTATAGTAATAATGTTTAGAACAGGAGACTTTTTCAGGTTAAGGACTTTTTGGTGTATAGAGAGTAAAGAAATCATACAGTAGTATCATATTAATGTAATTGGGTCTTTTCATATTAATGTAATTGGATCAAATAAAGCTTTCAATCTTTTTTTTAAAACTGATGTAATGGATATTTTTGAGTCATGAATAATGTGTTTAAACAAGTTTTAGTTATTAAATAACATTTCAGTGTTTAAATTCATTTTTGACTGTTTTTATGTCATGTGGTACAACCAAATAGTTGTATGTATATACTGTAGTTGTACCACCTGACATGGAAAGTGTACCAACCTACCCATACTGGAAATTAGCAGTTTTTACCAGTATTTGAGAGAGATCTACAAACCTCTGCCACAAGGATTAACTGGGGTCCTCTGGATGATGCATTATCATGTTTACTGTTATTAGCTTGTCAGTTCATAATAAGAGAGTCGTGTTTGCAGTTGTGCCACCCTGACATTTGAGAATATACAAATTTTGCTGGACAGAAGTGTTTCAATTATCTCAACAGCTTTAAAACTACTGATATTTATAAAATTTGTTTATATGAAAGGTTTCAAACCAAAAATGATGCCATAATATTTAGTTTTTAATTTTTTATTATTAAAACACCATTTTAAATAGTTTTCTTAGTCTGCTCATTTGTTCGGACAGTTGCACCACCTGACATTTTGGGGGTTTATGTTAACAAAACATAAAATAATATGTATTATTTAAATGTACAGTGCTCAGCGTAAATGAGTACACCCCCTTTGAAAAGTAACATTTTAAGCAATATCTCAATGAACACAAAAACAATTTCCAAAATGTTGACAAGTCTAAGTTTAATATAACATCTGTTTAACTTATAACATGAAAGTAAGGTTAATAATATAACTTAGGTGACACATTTTTCAGTTTTACTCAAATTAGGGTGATGCAAAAATGAGTACACCCCACAACAAAAACTACTTTTAATGACAGCACCAAGTCGTCCAGGCATGGAATGAACAAGTTGGCGACACTTTGCAACATCTATCTTTTTCCATTCTTCAAGAATTACCTCTTTTAGAGAGGATGGAGAGTGATGCTCAACTTGCCTCTTCAGAATTCCCCATAGGTGTTCGACTGGGATCAGATCAGGAGCCACTGAATCACTTTCACCCTTTTCTTCTTCAGAAATCCAACAGTGGCCTTAGATGTGTGTTTAGGATCATTGTCATGTTGGAAAAGTGCACGACGGATGGTAGCATCTTCTCTTTCAGTATAGAGCAATACATCTGTGAATTCATGATGCCATCAATGAAATGCAGCTCCCCGACACCAGCAGCACTCCCCACATAAGGACACTGCCACCACCATGTTTCACTGTAGGCACCATGCATTTTTCTTTGTATTCCTCACCTTTGCGACGCCATACAGTTTTTAAGCCATCAGTTCCAAAAACATTTATCTTGGTCTCATCCCTCCAGAGTATAGAGTCCCAGTAGTCTTCATCTTTGTCAGCATGGGCCCTGGCAAACTCTAGACGGGCTTTTTTTTGTGCCTGCGCTTTAGGAGAGGCTTCTTTCATGGACGGCGCCCATGCATGCCATTCCTCTGCAGTGTACACCGTATTCTGTCACAGGAAATAGTCACCCCAGTTTGGCTTTCTACTTCTTTAGATAACTGCAGTGAACTTGCATGCCGATTTTCTTCAACCCTTTTCATCAGAAGACACTCCTGTCGAGGTGTTAACTTCCTTGGACAACCATCTGTGAGATGGTTGCAGTTCCTTTTTTTTTTGTACCACTTTTGCTACAGTATTCTGATTGATAAGTAAAGTTTTGCTGATCTTCTTGTAGCCTTCACCTTTCTGGTGTAAAGAAATTATTTTCTTTCTCAGGTTTAAGGGTTTTAACACCCTTTTATAGTCAGCTGTCTGCTGGACACCTGTGTAATGAATAATTAGACTCACCTGAATTCTTGTTAAATTAGACATTTGTAGTCTAAACTTTAGCTTTGCTCCAGAGACTTTCAGTGGGGTGTAATCATTTTTGCATCACCCTAATTTGAGTAAAACTGAAAATTTTGTTCTCCAAGTTATATTATTAACCTTAATTTTTATAAGTTAAACAGATGTTATATAAAACTTAAGTCTTGTCAACATTTTGGAAACTGTTTTTGTGTTCATTGAGATATTGTTAAAAATTTTACTTTTCAAAGGGGGTGTACTCATTTACGCTGATCACTGTATTAAAATTAATTCAAACTAAATAGGTTTTATAGAATAAAGTGATATATGTCATGAATTTATCTAATTATTTTACAAGGAAATAATGCCCTTGGACTTGGTCATTGACATAGTTTAATATGATGCTTGCATTACAAAGTCTTTAAAATAATTATTATATATTATAATTATTATATTATATTAAATATTTAGCTTTATATTTGTGTCACACTTATTTTGTTTTCATTTTTAACAACAGTTTACAATATAATAGTTTATGTAGGTTTAATAGTCTCCATATAAGCTTTGCTCTGAAACAATTCTCTAACCTTCATTACAGAATACAACAGAGAAGCTAATGACAGCTTCATATAGATTGGAGGACAGATTGGTCATACATTATCTAAAGGCCTCAATTAAATATCATTATGCATCAGTGTCAAAATCTGGTTTCAATTTGTGGCCCTGCAAGCGAGAGCTTTCCGAGATCTGGGATCAGCACTTAACCAACCAAATAACCCGAAAATGACAGTGAAGGGCTTTTCAAACGGCACCTATCAAAATGACTATATGCACTTTCTGTTGCACTTTAAAGCCTCCCTTCAATGCTCACTGTAAATAACTGTCAAGATTTTAATCATATAATTTAAAAATGAGGCAGTGGAAACTTCATAATGATGTATTTAAATATCCTGCGGAGATTTAAGAATTCGCGCCACTCATTCTAAACATTTTTGTCATAGTGTCTCAGTGTAATTTAGCTCTAAATACAATAGTGCATTTCATTTGGCATTCAACTTACCGCTGGAGTAAATGGATCTTATTCGCCAGGCTGATATTTACACGCCTGTAAATTTAGGTATGAAGAGAGAGACCATGTGTTTTTCATTTGAAACCTCTTTCATACCTCCCTAAAGCAATGGTCATAGCATTGCAGATATTTTACTTTCATGGAAATGCATAAATCCAAATCAAATGGCAGTTCCAGCTAAATTAGAGCCAAGTGATAGCAAAAACAGATGCAAGTGCAACGACACATGTTACAGAATCATGAGGTTTTGGGATGAGTAAAGGTTTTCATCTAACCTAAAGCACAGGTGACTGAAAACGTCATTTTGACAAAGGTGTCATATACTAGTTAGCATGTAGTGATGCTATTAGATAAATAAAAGATTAAAAGGCCACAAACAGTATGAAACAACGTCTGCTAATATTAGATTGTAAGAAAATGCTTTGAAAAAAGAAATAGTTATTTAATTTCATGAAATGCACCGTAAAAACAAATTTGTTCAGTTTACTTAATTCAATTAAGTAAGCTTTACTTAATTGTATTCAGTTGATCTTAACTTAATTCTATCTGTGATCCAAGGAAGTGTACTCTCAGAGTGCATTGTGACACAAATAAAGTAATTGCTTTGTTTTACTGTTTGTGGCTTTATTTTACAATTTTATTTGCTGTCTTGTGTCAGTATTACCCCAACAATGACAGCAAATAAAACTGAATTGGTCTTATAATTAAAAAAACAAAAAAACGTAACTGTTACCATTGTTGTGTTTTGCATGCTGAATGTTGATTATGTCTGTGTGTGACTCGAGCAAGGTTGATTGCAAGGCACTGGCTCAACTAGAGAGGAATCAACCCCCATAAAAGTTTGATGTTTCACAATAGTATGGTGTTTATGATATATATGCTAGTGATATAATCTAATAAACCAAAATTTTACACAAAGTCTAAATTAGTCATTGGTTTAGTGCCAAATTATGTCACTTTTAAAAGTGAGCTATTTAATGTCTCTTCCTTTGAAACCACAAACAACTGTAATTTCCCACTTGGAAATCAATTGAAATCAACTGGAAGAGAGTTATAATAACATCAGCGAAGTTCCAAGTGCACAACCAAAGGAAACGCTAATCACTAAAATGGTGAGAAGAAATTTTAGGAAATCAAAATGAATTTATAGTCATTTTGCATGACGTTATCCCAAATGTTTTAGCTGTATTGATAATTTAACATTCAAGATCACTTTAAAAAAATGAGTGAATGCAACTAAAAAAAGATAACTGCAGAAGTGGAAAAAATTAGTGAAAAGTCTATTAAGAATAAAACCTTTTGCCCCGCCATTCTTTTTTTTTTTTTTTTTTGCTTGACAAAATGGTACTTAAACCAGTCAACTAACTTTTACTTGGGTTTTCTGAGTAACAAAGCATAGCATGCAAACAGTAAAGATTACTCAGTTGTTTTAAGTAAATTCAACAAATTCTTCAACATTAAGTAATGTTTACTAAAAAGGGTTAGACAGAACAACTGTTCGATGCAAACAGTACAGATTACTAAATTGTTTTAAGTAAGTTCAACAAATTCTTGGACATTAAGTAAAGTTTACTAAAAAAGGTTAGTTAGAACAACAATATTCCGATATTAATACGATTAAGAGAATACTCTGATTAAGAAACGACCATGTAAACAGCGATGTTTGATTACCTTAATCCGACTAAAGTCATACTCGAAGTAAACACAAATTGAATTAAGACAGGTGGAGTATTCCTATTTTAGTAGGATTCGGAGTGCATTATAGACATGTACACACCTTAATCACACTATTAACGTCATGTGGTAGTTTTCGGACACATAATATACGCACGGCAGTGGTCAACGTTTGACGGCAAACAAGTGAGCAAGCTTCAAGCAAGAAGCCACAAATCAAACTCGCCTCATCTCTCATCCAGTAGGCTACCTCTGAGTTTGTCGCGGTGGCATGAATGAAATGTTGCTGAATGAAAGTACAGAGGAGGCCTGTTGCTGGAGAATTTGTATCCACCGTCCTCTATTTACAGAGCCCCGCACATGACAGGGAAAATAAATAGCTGGCTAAATCATGCGCAAAATTTATTTATTTTCTTGCATGTCATATGCGGGGCTCCGTATCTATTTGCACGTATAGCATGTCAAATAATTAACTGCACTTGAAGCTTTCGTAAAATTAAAAATGAAACTGTACCATAACGAAGACGTAGCCTACTGTGTGGTCAGTGATATGTGAAAGAACGTAGGACTTGGTGCTATGGGGACGTAATGACGTTTGCCATTAATCGATCCATGTTCTATAACATGTAAAACGGCAACATAAAAGGAATATTCTAAAAGCAACTCATGTAAACACCTTAATCATAATATTGGCTTATTCAGAATAAGGTCAATAATAAGATTACTGCTGTCCATGTAAACGTAGTGAGTGAATAGTCTTTGTTAGACGAGAGCTTTGGGGCTTTGCACAATCATATGCAATTTAAAATGATTTAAAAATGAATTAAGCAGTCAGCTGTTAGAATTCTTAGAGCTGAAGATCCCGTTCAGATTTTAAGAGTGCTATTTACAGTGTAAAGCTATATGGTCCAGTGGGTCATAGTTTGAATGAAGCCGTTTTCTGGTGAACTTCATATGTGCACCTGCACAAAACACATTGGAATGTAACATATACTCTCTCCTGAGCTTTCAGACTTAAATTACACCTAACAACTTCGCCAGTGGAAAAATCATTTTCTATTTTCTTTTTGAAAAGCAGCAGTCAGTTTATGAAGTGTTGCATGAATCTTATAAGACTCAAAGCAAGCAGTGGGTGCTTTCTTACTGAAACATCAACATATATTTCCAAAAGAGCAGATTTGCACATACACACTGCACTAATGAGGGAACACTTTAGCTTGCCATGCTCACTCTTATCCAAATCATAACTGCCAATATAAAAATGACTGCAGCCATATATATATATATATATACATACATACCAAAAATAATTCAGAAATTTTTTGATATATTTTTACTAAAAGGACACTGTAGTTCATTTATGTAAGTGAGGATAGCAAAATAAAGTAAACTGTGACATATTATACCCAAAAAATTCTTCATACAGTGGACTACCAGTAAAACTGATACAAATTTGAAAACCTTTTGCTTAAGTGTTATCTAACATAATTAAGATTTTTTTTGACACGGTTTAACTCTGAGATCTTGTCATATTTTATTACCATTTTTTTTAACTATAGTGAATAAACTGTATTAATGAATGAAATGTTCAAGGTGTCTGAATAAATTTTGGTTTGACTAATATATATATATATATATTATATAAAATTTATTACATTTATGATTAAGTTATTCAAAAATTATACCATGTAAACAGTCTGCTGTGGTAATACAAAATATAAATCATCTGCAGCAAATAATTACAGGTATCATCTGCTTACTAGTTTTCATTTAATTGCATATATGTGTTTTTTTCTTCCTTTGTCTATCCAGTCTAATAGTTTGACTAAGGGTTCTTTAGATTTTTAAAATGTTTACACTAAGAAAAAAAGCCTCTTTTAAGAACCAAAGATGGTTCTTCAACAGCATCACTGCAAAAAACTCTTTTTGGAACCTTTTTTTGTGTGCATGTAAGGTAAATGGACACTAACAAACATACTATTTCGTGTTGCACAGTCTCTAGACCTTGAATCAATGTAACAATGAGAAAAGTGAGATCGCTTTCTAATTTTACAGCAATACATTGATCCAAGTGGTACTGTATCAAGAGCTGGGATGTCTAGTACAGTGGGAATAATGCAATTTACTGACTTTTGAATTGGAAAGGTTAATGCCAGTTAAACTAAACGTGCCAACTAAGATATCAAAATTAAGGATTTCTGACAAAATAAATACACTGCAAAAATAATTTTTAGTATTTTGCCTTGTTGTCCAGTACAAATATCTAAAACAAGATACATTTACTCGAGAACCAAAATGACTTAATATCTTAAAATTAAACCTAATTCTTACTCCATTGACAGATATTTTTTCTTGTTTTAAGCATAAACTCACTTAATTTGGATACATTTTTAGCCAATAATTTTTTGCAGTGTACTTAGACTGACAAAATACACAAACAGAATATTAAATTACTGCAGCCAAATGTAAAGTTAAGCTGACCTTCAGATAATGGTTTAATTTTTCCAAATCAAAATAGTAAAATGTTATGTATAAGTCTAAGAATTATTATTTATAATAGCATTGCAATGTAAGCATTATAATAACAAAATATGGAAATGCATTAATATGGTAGTATATGCATTACTATACTGTAGGCCTGGCTTGAATGCAACATTCAGTGTTATACAATAACAGTTGTACAGTGTTATTGTTATGCCTGGTATACAATACCAGGGGGTCTCTGTGCAGTCTCTTTATCCACTAAAAGGTCTGAAAGAGATTGAAGATCAGTATTTCTCCTTACCTTTATCTGCAGCTGAGCTAAATTGCTTATAAACGATCCTAAAGGCTTGGAAATCTTTTTCCACCCTTTACCACAGTTGATGGGTAGTTCAATTACATTAATGTATATGAAATGTAAATGTATTAAAGCAATATTATTTGAAATGTTTAGCTGTAATCAGTGTACTGTATATCCTGACACAACTACCAGCCTCATTGTAGCCTTTTTGCTATCTAAACACAACATAAAAAATATAGCACACAACAGCGTTGGCTGCAAATAAAGCTCTAGTGTTTTTTTGGCTGCAAATAAGCGCTTACGGAATGTATAAAACTGATTCGCAGTTCAGATGAATCATATGTTAAGGTCTTGGAAAGGTCATCAATGAGTAATGCCGGTAGTGAGGTCTTGAACCACGTCCTACACAAACCAGGTTGATTTGCACAGTGGGAGGATATACAGTGGCCCCAAAAGTGTTTGGACACTTAAAAATGTCAAAACAAATGACCTTTTCTCATGATTAAACAAGTTTTTAATTTTAATTTTTAGAGGATGTACAAAGTCAAATCCCCTCAAGTTCAGTCTGGTGTCTATCAAAGTAACCACAGGTAAAATTCATAATTTATGATAAATATACTAATACTATTGAACAGTATGTTTTATAATTTAAAAACTTTAAAGGTGTGATTATCGAGATATCAAAAACTTGTATTTATACATTGAAGTGTACATACATTTAAGACTCAATACTTTTTAGGGCCACTGTACTTTATTTATACCTCATGTAAACTTAAAGAGCTTTTATAATACAAATATTGTATTCTAAATTTGATACTACAAACTACAAAAAGGGCCACATTTATATTTTCACAAAGCTGCATAAAAGGGAAGGAGAAAGAAAGTCCTGATCGAGGGACAACAGGCAAAACTAATACAATATAATTTCCAAGCAGAATAAAAAATAGTTTGAGTACACGTATGTGAAATTTAACAAGCTAGAACATGTATGATAGATACCTTGTTAAAAAAGTAAATTCAGAACAGCTGGTTTGAAAAAGTTCACTGGATCAAGTTGCTCTGCTATCCGCTATTTTAGTCTGCCATGCAAACAGTGGCTGTCCAATGCAAGCTTTAACACAAAGACAACGGCAGAGCACTAACACACAACAAACCATCTTAAAACCATCACAATCACTCATATACACATTCTCATAAATCAAACAGAGGTAATTACCAAACTCCTTTAAATTAAATAATAAAAGAAAACAAAGAAAAATACAGACATAATGCAAACTTACTGCTTGGGTTGCTTTTTTTCAGACCATTTGTCCAGGGTTTTCCTAATTCCAAGTAATGTATGAGTAACAGGAGGATAAAAACAAGGGTTTTTCTTTCTCTACGAAGTTCTCTCAGTTCTCACATTCAGGCACAGTAAGCTGATGTAAGACACCGCTGGATGAGGGAAAAGAGAGAGAGAGGGAAAAGAGAGAGAGGTGGAAGAGAGAGAGAGAGTCTAAAAAAACTAACATTCTGAGGATTCTTGGGAAAATGCCAAAGTCCCAGAATTCTTCCTGCCATACAGAAGGTTTCAATTAAGTCAGACTCCCGTGACCAATCAGAGATTTTCTTGAATATGCTTTCTCTATTTTATAGTCTAACTACACTTATATTTAAGAAAAAAAAAAAAAAAAAAAAAAAAAATTCACAAGTGAGGTGATAGGAACAGCAAGTATTAGGTTTATAATGCCTTTCAAAATGTTTTGAACATTTTATGTTCATATGATCAGTTATTTTCCACTGTTATGTGTTGGCTCCCACTAATGTTAGTGGGAGTAGGCAGTCATTTAAAATGTATTGAAAAGCAGTGAATTTTCCTTTCCACATGTACGTTGGTTTGCATTTCTTTTCCTGTAGTACCCTACTATAAAAACAATTAATTCATTCTTGAAGAAGTATGGGTAGGGTGTACCTCAGTTCTGGTTGTAACTTTGGAATTGTTTATCAGTTGAACTTCACATAGTAAGAAGGATTTAAAATACTCATTTTTTCAACTATTTAACAAAATTGTGATTAGGTAGTTGTGATTTAGTGACTTGTGAATTTAGTTTGCCTTCCCCTTTAAATCTCTCCTCCACCTCTATAGAGGAAAATCAATCTGCAAGATAATGAGAAAAGCAGTCCCAACTTTTTTCACTGTTTTTTTTTTTAAACCATTAGCTTTGGCTAGGGACAGGATATGCAATAATAATAATTTATAGATGGAAAACTGATACAGAACTACTGTTATAAAAGAAAACGTGTGCAATAAGAATTCAAAAACACAATTCTGTATACTGACATGGCCTCATTTGATTACCACTAAAAAAAAAAAAAAAACAAGCAAACATTTGACCATAATTAAAAGTCTAAAGAATGGAGTTACTTGTCATTATCCAAAGCCAGCTACAGTACATTTATTGCACTAACCTTCTGTCTGAATATGTTCTTCCTCAAGGACACAAAAGTGGCAAGATACGAAGAGGATATTCCAAGTCACAGATCGCCTATATTTAATCTCAAACAATCAACGTTTGTGTGAGCGAAATAGATTTATATCTTAGAGGCCTTTTATTTAAAACATTCTCTTGATTCCAACATTGCACGTTCATTTACAAAAAAACATTCTCTAATTTCCCAGTCACAAGGTTTGTGGGATGTTTATAACAGGATTGAGGTTGATGCACCTAGGTCAAGGCATATTTCTATTAATTTTGAACCACGTGATTAGTATAAACAGATATGTTCAAAATATGTTTTTCATTTCTCTATTGAGCTTTTTTGTATTAGGCTACACAGAAATCATCTTAGAATTCCTGGAGACTCGAATGAAATGGCAAGAACTGATGCTTTCATTGCCAATTTAAGGCAATACAAGTCCAAGAATCCCAACAAAATGTTTTCAATGTACTTGAATGGGGGAAAAAAAATCATGCTTAAAAGAGATTTTGAAATATGCCTGTTTATACGTCATGCTTCAATCTAAGAATCATTTGCCTTGGCTTTAAAGGGTTAGTTCAACCAAAAATGAAATTTGTGTCATTACTTACCCTCATGTCGTTCAACACTCATAAGACCTTCATTCATCTTCGGAACACAAATATTTTTGATGACACAGAAGAAAAGATATTGTTGAATAAAGTCGTTATTTTTGTTCTGCGCAAAAGAAGTATTCTCGTCGCTTCATAAATTTAAGGTTGAACCACTACAGTCACGTTGACTGTTTTAACAATGTCTTTAGTACCTTTCTAGACCTTGAAAGTGTTGATTATATTGCTGCCTATGGAGGAGTCATATACCTCTCAGATTTCATCAAAAATATCTTAATTTGTGTTCCGAAGATGAACGACGGTCTTACAGGTGTGAAACGATACAAAGGTGCGTGATTAAAGGGTTAGTTCACCCAAAAATGAAAAATATGTCGTTAATTACTCAACCTCATGTCGTCCCACATCCGTAAGACCTTCGTTCATCTTCAGAACACAAATTAAGATATTTTTGATTAAATCCGATGGCTCAGCGAGGCCTCCATAGACAGCAGTAACTCCCTTTTCCAATGCCCAGAAAGCTACTAAAACGTATTTAAAACAGTTCATGTTACTACAGTGTTTCAACCTTAATATTATAAAGCGACGATAATACTTTTTGTGCGCCAAAAATAACAAAATAGCGACTTTACTCCACAATATCCAATGAAGGGCGATTTCAAAACACTGCTTCAGGAAGCTTCGAATCTTTACGAATCATTTGTTTTGAATCAGAGGTTCAGAGCTCAAAATCACGATTTCAGTAAACGAGGCTTCGTTACATCATAAAATAAATGTTTTGAAACTTCAATAGTTCACGTGACTTTGGCAGTTTGATACGCGCACCGAATCACTGCCCTTCACTGGATATTGTGGAATAAAGTCACTATTTTGTTATTTTTGGCGCACAAAAAGTATTATCGTCGCTTTATAATATTAAGGTTGAAACACTGTAGTCACATGAACAGTTTTAAATACGTTTTTGGGCATTGAAAAAGGGAGTGTTATTGCTGTCTATGGAGGCCTCACTGAGTCATCGGATTTGATAAAAAAAAAATCTTAATTTGTTTTCCGAAGACCAACGAAGGTCTTACAGGTGTGGAACGACATGAGGGTGAGTAATTAATGATATCATTTTCATTTTTGGGTGAACTAACCCTTTAATGACAGAATTTTCATTTTTGGGTTAACTAACACTTTAAAGTCAATGTGAAAATTTCAGCAATATGGACATTTTTATTTTCACAAACGTCAAGTTAAATGCAGTTCAACTCTCCAATTTCCATGCATCTTGTGCAAATGCAAGTCAAAACATTCCTATAAATTATTACTGAGAAAAGCAGTAAGTACGCAGAAAATAAAGTAAATAAACAATTGAATTTTTCATCATGATAAATTATTTTATACATGGATGTGCACATATAAACTAACATAGACGGTGTAGACAAAGGCTAATCAGAAAAGAGATGTCCTAAAGATTGCAAGTGAGATAGGAAGAGTGTAAAAGAGAATGGAGAAAGAGTAGGTGTCTCAGTGCACACTTTCTAAAGCACTCTCAGTGTCAGCAAGAGACTCCAACCAATCAGAACATCCCCCATAAACCCTGTGCTGGAAAGTCTGACGCAATGTCACATTCTCACTCATTTTTTCTGGTCGAAAAACATACCTGTTAAAAACAGACATCCACTTTGTTTTGTGCAGTTTTTACAAGTATCTACATTTTGTAAAATAATCTTAGCAGTGTCCATTCATGCAGCCCACAGTATATACCATTGTGTATCATTTGATGTAATGTCTTACATCTATATATTAAACAGCTAAATTCATACGTTCCAATTCAATAAAGAAAGAAATGCACATTAATATAAAAATAATTCTTCGCAAAATAAATAGTTTGATCATAAAATGGTTTGATTGTGATTAGCCTTCTGCCCCCGTTTCTTTAATTTATTGTACAAGAATTTCACAGTTTCCACCACTCTGGCAGGAAGTGATAAGAAGAGGATAAAGAGATAAAAAGTCTTCATTTTGGTTTCAAGTGCAGTCGCCAGCAGTATGTTCACAGGCCGTTCTTCACAAGCTCATGGGCGCCTTTCTCATCGATGACCAGAGTGGGCTGGAAAGCTTGTCCGTTTACAAGATGCTCCAACCCCTTGAAATCAAGACAGATTATTATTAATTCTTTTTTTTTTTTTTTTTTTTTTAAATAGAAACTACCATAGATTAGGTAAAATTACTCTGGGATTATTACTCAGATTAAAAATAGACCTTTATGACTCTTACCTCACCACCATAAGACACAAGAGGAGAGATCTCACATTTGATTGGCAGGTCTGTTCCATCCTTCAGGCTGTGATAGGAAGAGCACCAAAATGGGTTATAGATTTTTTTTTTTATCTGTATGGCGATGCCAGATCAAGCATGAATTATGTATCATATGATATGAAATGATTTTAGACAATCAGACTTCATATCAATAAAAAATAAAATAAAATGTAGAAGGTTAGACCTCTATACAAAAAAAAACCTTATATATATATATATATATAAATAAAATAAAATAAAATAAAAATCATTCCATTACAGATGATTCACCCATTAAAAACTATTTAGACGACCACAATCACTTAATGCATTTAAATATTCATAATACAAAATTCTGCCATTTTCTGTCATTGTGCAGTGAAAGAAAATTTGATTATAAGCACCTAAACCAGATTACTTGTTTTAGTGATGAGCAGCCTTGTTCTGTTCAGCATTCCAGATGCTCATTTTCCAGCATGCATATTATTCTGCCCGTTAGTAGCTGCTTTTTTGGTCAGAGCCAGTTAAAAGATGCCAACCTTTACTATGGCCTGTCTGGGATTGGACATCATCTCCCACTGAGCTCTAACAGCTACACGGAATCTACAAAGAGCGAAGCCCCATCACCATGCACTACATACGACAGTGAGAATAGTTACTTCTGGCTGACTTCAGGAGTGACTGTTCCTGCTGGTCCATGTCTAGAAATGTTACACAGGAAATATATAGTGAGGTTATACTATAACTGAAGATAACTGGGAGTGAAACTAAACACAGGTGGGATGGAAATGTATGCAGCAACAACAAAAGAGTGGAGTTTAAAAAGGTATTTCAGCCAAAAATGAAAATTCTGTCATCATTTACTCACCTTCATGGTTTCCAAACCTGTATGCTGATATTTTTGCAGTGGAACGCAAAAGGAGACTTTTCACACAGCTCTTTTATATACAATGGTATAATGTCGGTCAAAATCCAAAAATAACCAAGAAAAATAGAGAGAGAGAGAGAAAAAAAAAGATAATCCATAGGTCTACATCCATATGGACAAGAGCTGTGTGAGTATTCTTCAGAAATTCTCATTTTGTGTTCCATGGAAAAAAATAAATAAAAATATGACACCATAGAAGTTTAAAACACTAAGGTGGGTAAACACTGACAGAATTTTCATTCCTGAGTATTTGTCTCACCTAGGTATAGCAGGAATACGTGTTCCATTCTCATCAACAAAATGCCCTCCTGCATTTAAGATCCAGCGGTGATGCAGGGACATAAGGGCATGACGGGCTGTAGTGGGGTTATCCTTCCCATCCTGACTGTCTGCATTCTTCAATGGAGAAAACTCGTCTTCTCTCAGAACTTCATATACCACAAACTTTCTGCCATACACAAAAAAAGTTAATAAGTTATAACTAATTGAACATGCCTGAAGCAAAACGTATTATGTCAAATAAAAGTTTTTTTTTTTAAAGATGTCGACAATTTCCAACAATTAATATTTTTGACGTGACGTCACACCCTTACAGGAATGCCCACCCGGAGGGACATTGCTCCATAGAGAGGTGCAGGGATAACATTAAAACCTGGAAGACTAATTCGCCATTGGTTCCCTTGAGATTTTCCTATGGTATTTTGTAATAGGGTTTTTCAATTTATGAGTAAAATAAAGCCTGTGGTAAACATAACTTTACATAGGTTTTCAAAAAACTGCTTCAAAATTCACGTTTTTAGTATGGGTGTGTGTGACGTTATGTTGTAGAACAAAACGTAAACGTATCGCCAAGTTAAGTTTATCATAGGCTTTATTTTACTCATAAATTGAAAAACCCCATATGAAAGTCTTCTGGGCTTTGACGTCATAGTTATAGATCCAGCGTGTGTGTTTGTTATATATATATATATATACATACATACACACACACACACACAATACACAAACATGTACACAACGGTTTTCAGCATTGATAATAAGAATAAATGTTTCTTGAGCAGCAAATCAGCATATTTTATAATGATTTCCAAAATCATGTGACACTGAAGACTAGAGTAATGATGCTGAAAATTCAGCTTTGCCATCACAGGGATATATTACATTTTAAAATATATTCATATAGAAAACAGTTATTTTAAATTGTAATAATATTTCACAATTATTACTGTTTTTACTGAATATTGATCAAATAAATGCAGCCTTGGTGAGCAGAAAAGACTTATTTCAAAAACATTAAAATATCTCACTGATCCCAAACTTTTTGAAGCATTTGATATTTGGATTTTATTTTGACAATTTTAAGCCAGTTCAGATATAATTTTAACTTCTTTAGCATGCCGAAAAGATGCTATAAATAACATTCTTATGTTGTATATGATTATCTAGCTTTAATTATAGTCTTTAAGACATTTTGGAGGCTCTCTGGATCTTCATATCTCATAATAGTGTGAGCCAGAGCAGGGGTGTCATTGAAAAGAGTTGCTTTGACATTTTGATAGCTACTTTTGTGTTTCAAAGGGGGAAAAAAAAAACAAAAATAAAAGTACAGCACACTGTCTACACTGCATATTGTGTAAAACCTGTAGAATGCCCATCAATCAATTCGAACCCACTGAAACGTGGGTAAATGAGGACCATTCCACCCAATAGCACACATACTAAAAACAGGAATGGAAAAAAAAAAAAAAAAGTCCTGACACTAACTTGGCAAACTGGAATATGTCGAAGACAAATTTTTCCATCTTAATCCCATTGGGTTTGTCAGGTTTGATTAGCTGCCCTTGTGTGTTCACATAGGGAATTTTCTTCTGTGCCACATGGTGCTGCAACTGTGGCTCGTGAGTCCTAAAAGAAAGATATAGGAGGTATAAAGACAGAGGAATGGACAGGCAGATAGTAACAGACAGAAAAGTGAAGCATGTTCTTTCAGTTAAAGTTTCATAAAAATGACAATAAGAGAACACGTCTGGCAAAGTCATCTGTGTTTAAAATACCAGACACTCAAAAACTGCAGATGTTCCTCTCCTGACTTTACCTCATTCTCAGCGCACATTAAAGTCAGCTCCATCCTGTCTAGTATTTACAAGATGGCAAAGCTCATTGGAAATAGCTCATAGAAATAACTGTACTGTTTAATATGTTACAGAGATCATTGCCTAGCAACAAAATATCATCAAATGGCTCAAAGTTGTGATTCACAGATGAGTAATCAAATTGACCTATATACTTTGCCAAAAAAAAAAATTAATTAATTAAAATATTAATTAAAAATTACAGTAACATTAATAGCAGGCTCATATAATGCATTAAGCACTCTATGAGGATTGACTAACCTCACAATATCTTTGAGGAATGTGAGGGTGAAGAAGTGATTAGCTATGTTGCCGGCATTGAACATAAGTCGACCATCGGTGCTTCGCTTCTCTGCCGTTGCCAAGGTAATTTCACTGTACTCCACTACTTGATAACGCCCATCCACTTTACAGACCACGCCCACTGCCTCTGTTGGATTGGTCTTCTCCACAACCTGCCAATCAGAAGTATTATATACTGTACATGTTTGACTTCAGTACAACACTGACACATTTCATTTTTCTCTTGATCTGTACAGCAATTTGGTCAACCTTGGGTTGCTTTATAAATAAATAATAATAATAATAATAATAATAATAATAATAAGAAGAAGAATCAATTAATTCAATACTTTCCTGGACATGCATTTTTTACATTTAGATCATGTAGCACTCACATAAAGTGAATTTTTAGAAACACTAACACTTTAATAACACTAACAATTGAATTACTGTTAAATGTAATATAAATGCAGGTTTTGAAATTTATATCCATTTTCATAGTGTACATTATGTTGGTTTTTTTCAATAGAAAAACAATGTATAACTTGAATATTAGCCGATTATTATTGACGATAACATGAAAATAAAAAGAACCTACACTAATGTTCAAATGTTTGGGATCAGTAAGATTTTCCTTTTAAAAATAATGCTTTTATTCGGCAAGGATGTATTATTGAACAAAAGTGGCAGTAAAGAATTGTATATTGTTACAAATATACAATATATATATAAATATATATCAAATAAATGCTGTTCGTTTGAACAAAGAATCCTGGAAAATAATATTATAACGGCTCAACTTATTTTCAACTGTGATTAGGAAATGTTAGTTGAAGACCAAATAATCATATCAGAATGACATCTGATTTTTTTTATTTATTTATATATATATATATATATATATATATATATATATATATATATATATATAAAAAACAATAAATATATATAAAATAAACAATTATTGTAAATTGTAATAGCATTTCACAATAAACAGCCATGGTGATCATAACAGACTCATTGTTTTATTTTTATTTTTTAGAAAGTTGGAAAGACAAAATTTATCAATACTGAAATGACAAGTACTAAACTAGCTGCAGAGTTTGAATGGCCCACACACCCCTGTGTGTTGTGTTTGCCTGAGGTCTGTGCTAAATTACAGCAGAGGCAAAAGCAGAAAACCCTTTCCATTCATCTGAGTAACAAATTACAAACTTCTTGGTTGATGAAGGGTTAGCATTGGTGGGAGGCTTTGAGCTAAAGCCACTTTAAGTGCATGCTTCAGAAATTATGAGGGGTGGGTGGGTCCAAATTCTCTTACCATCGTCCCCCTGTCACGCAGAAACTGTTTAATTACTAGCAGCTTCGGAAAGCTCAGTATACAAAACTGTTTGAGGCGGAATCAAAGGATGCTTTCAAGGCAAAAAAACAATTCTTCGCTTTCAAATAACCAAAAAAATCATCTACGTAAATTCAGAGAGAACAGAATCGGAGCGGCATAAATACGATAAGTAATATATGCTCAGATGGAACAAAACAAGCACCTCCAGATTACATTACATGAAATGGTAATTACATGACTGACTGGTCACACAAGTAAAACGTGGCAAGTTTTCTTCTTGTGTTAAATGAGCGTCATCGGGAACACACCTACACTGAAGTATGATAAAAATGCCTGCTAGCAGGTTCGGCTTAGCAATTTGGTTTCCATTGCACCATAACCACTACAATACATCAAAGACTGTGAGGTTACATTGAGGATAATTGCTAAATTAATTGGTATCCTGCATCACCAGGCTGGTTATATAAGAGTTTTAAAGGCAATTTAGCTCCTGACTGGAGACCATTTAAAATGTCCAGAATAACCACTGTTCCTTGTAAAAGTATTTTTCCCTTTTTGCTGTTGTGTACGCAGACTGCAAAAGCACATGTGAACATGTTACCTGGAACTACATTCTAAAAGGAACCACAATTCATTGCTATAGGATGTGTGGCTAAGCCCAGGGTCCCATCAAAACATTCCTAACGTATAAACGTCATTAAACAACTAGGTTAACAATTAGATGAGACTAGTTTGCTACTTAGAGTTTTTAATTATATATTTGATCCAAAATACAATAAAAAGAGTAATTTTGTGAAATATTATTACAAGTTACAATAACTGTTTTCTACTTTAATATATAATTTTTGTAATGGCAAAAAGCTGAATTTTCAGCTGTCACCATTATTCCAGTGTTCAGTGTCACATGATGTTACAGAAATCATTCAAAGATGCTGATTTGGTGCTCAAGAAACATTTCTTACAATCAACAATGTTGAACACAGTTGTTCCGCATTTTTGTGGAAACCGTGATACATTTTGTTTCTGGATTCTTTGATAAACAAGTTCAAAACAACAGCATTTATTTGAAATAGGTATCTTTTGTAATATAAATGTTTGAATAATAAAATAAATAAATATAATAATACATTTTAATAAATATTATAAAACTGTCACTTTTGATCAGATGTGTTCTTGCAAAATAAAACTATTAATTTTAATAAATAAAATCAATCATACTGACCCAAAACATTTGAATGGTAGTGTAAATTCCTGTATATTCTGTTTTGTTTTGTTTTTTTTGGAGCAGCTGCTCCATCTAGTGGACTAGCAAAATAGGTCTTGTTTTTAAATGTGACATGGCACATTTACTTTCCATAAAAAACATAAAATAAGCAGATTAAGGAATAGACCACAAATAAAGATAAAAAGTTGATCAGATAAAGCTTAATGATAATAAACCAAGTAATGATAAGACACATTCGTAATAGAACTGTATTTGCATAATATTTTCTGCATTATGCATAGAAGAGGAAATACTTGTAAGGGCAGGGCTAGGTATGTTAAAGACTGACCTTTGCACCACAGTCTGCTCCTTTAAGTGTACAGAAGCCAATAAAAGCAGGGTCGGCCACTTTCACAAGAATGTTGTCTACGCAGTAGACGTGGATGTAGGAGATTCCTCTAGTCTCCATGTCCTTTACAATGTCGTGTGTCCCCAGAGCTCTGTACAGCCCCCCGTTTCCGTCTGAATAAGGAGATTCAGAGAAAACATACAAGTGCTGAATATTCACAGTATTTATAATTATTCTGAGACTAAGCAAGCTGTTCGATCATGATATCACTTTGTAAGCTAACTGTAAGACTAATTAACCAGGACTACCAGGAAATTTGTAATGGGTTTTTAGAAAAGTGTTTTTTGATTTATAAGCAAAATAATGTCTGTGATTAAGATTACTTGAAGAGACTCTGACGTTTTGTTTGACAACATGCTGTAAATTATTTACAGTCATACCTCATAAGTGAGGTTTAAAAAAAAAAGAAAAAGAAAAAAAAGAATCAAGTTGGTTAAATTTGACAACAAGAGATGCTAGTCTTGCTTTTAAAAACTCACCTGGTGCCATGGCAAGTTTGCCTTTGCCCTCTAGAATAATTTTCCCATTAAAGTCCACAGCAGGAAGCATGCCTTGCTGAAAGAAAAACACATTCTCTTCCTTCAGGCCGAAGTAGTTGTGTCGCATGAAGAAATCTTTGGTCATGTCCATTGTTCTGCCACTTGTCATAATGTACCTGATGTATCAAAACATTGACCATGTCATGGCTTTAAGTATAAATACACTACTGTTCAAAAGTTCGTTTTTTTGAGAAAAAAAAAAAAAGTATCTTATGCTCACCAGACTCCCTTGCATTTATTTGATCAAAAATAAAACAGTACAGTAATAACAGTAATATTGTAAAATACTACAATTACAGCTACAACTACAGTGTTTGGAGGCGGGTCAAAGCAGATGTTGTACGCTGGCAACCAATGAAGGCCATAGGCTGGCATTATGCAAATTTGTTACATTGTTACATCAGTATGTAACAAGAAAAGTAAAACCGGAATTGCTGATGACTCGTTTCGGCAGTTTACAATAGATTTTTTTTCTAGGAGATAATAACTTTATTTGTTGTGCACTCTGATCTTTAAAACTTTGCAGATCTTTTACATTCACAAACAGCTATATTACACACTGCATAGGGCTTTTCACACTTAAAAGAGTTAACCCAGGGTCATTCTAAACCCAGGCTAAATGAAATCCTGATGTGAATTTACTGTTTATATACAATGCGTAGTGTTTCTGTTACTGTCCAAAGCACGCAAGCATGAGCACACAATTGATTATCTGTTGTTAAGCGTCTAGCTGTAACATTCTAACATCGCACTGTTTTACACTGTACAAGTTTGGCACCGCAATGCGGGGTTAACCCTGCTCCGGAACATGGTTTCATAATCCCAGGTAAAAAGTGGTTTACACGTCTTTACGCTGCAAAGTTTTTCCCTTTGCATTTTTCCACGTACAAATGATCCCCATTCACAAGGATCCATGATAACAACTAAAAACGCTGCATGCCAGGCCATTAGTTGGTAAGGTCACTTTGTAAAGAAACACTACACGCCTATAGACTGAACATGTAATATACATGTGCATATTATTGTATTTTTTTGTAGTTTACATGGAGACGATAACGGTATCGTTTTCAAAAACTTGCACTTTGAAACTCGTTTTCAAAAGTTAGCATTTTCAGAGCCTCAAAATGCTGTTGTCATGTAAATGAATGGTTTCACAGACAAGGCTTAAGCTGGTCCTAGACTAAAAGGCAAGTTTGAGCTGTTTTAACTGAAAGCAACTTGAACGACAATAACCCTGGGTTAAGCGCAGTGTGAAAAGCTCTCATGAAAGGTAACATTCGAAAAAGCATAATAGGGGCACTTTAATATATTTTTAATATATATTTATTCCTGTCATGGCAAAGCTGAATATTCAGCAGTCATTACTCCAGTCTTCAGTGTCACATGATCCTTCAGAAATCATTCTAATATGCCGATTTGATGATATGCTGAGTCTTTGATGAACAGAATGAACAGCATTTATTTGAAATAGATCATTTTTTTGTACATTTTTTTTTTTTTTTTTTTTTTTTTACAAAAAAGTTTTTACGGTCTCTTTTGTTCAATTTAATGTAATAAATTCTTTTTAAAACAAATCTATGTAGTCTTACAAAAATTTCAGATGACCCAACACCTGTGAAGATCGGAGAGATGACGGCAACCCCTGCAAGGACTTCAGATAACGGCTACTCTGAATCAATATAGACACCTCCCATTTTTTCTATATATTGTAATTATGATCACAGCTTGTAATAACTGCTTTAATGAGCTCATTGTTTCTGCCTATATTTAATATATGTTAGCTAATTGCATGATTTGTACTTTCTTGAACTGTGCATGTCTGAAATATGGACATTACTTGGACACAGTCACCTCTAATAACAGATCACTCTAAATCATAATGTAGAAGCACACGTTTTCCATAAAGCTGCTTTGAAACGATATGTATTTTGAAAAGCGTTATACAAATAAAGGTGAATTGAGTTGAACTGAACAGTCAAAAAATGCAAAAAAGGTCTGCACTCTAAAAATGTTTTATTAAGTTCAAGCAAGAAATAACAAACAATGCAAATGTTTCGGCTGTCTGACTTCGTCAGTTAGCACCTAATTAGCTGGGAGAGTGCAGTGAGTACTTTGATTGGAAAAACAAATATATGACCTTGTGGTAATTAAATAAGTATAATGGCATTAACATGTTTTTTCTGGACATGGTACATTTTAGATACTAAAATGATGGTAATACTATGGCGTTCTTTAAAGTATATTGACTATGGTGACCATACAGTGATACAGGATTATAATCTGTCTTTAAAAAATTAGCTAAAATAAGAGATCATTAGGGCATCATGTGTATGTATTGTGTCAGAGGTCAATTCTGCTGGGTAGAGACTGGCTCTAAAATTCTTTCTCTCTTGAAGTCTGACCTAGTTCGTCAGAACGACATTCTGATCTCATGTCAGCCCAATTTCACACTGACTAAACCAAGCAATGACATTCATAGTAGGGAGTCACTTGCATTACGGTAAAAGAGAAGAAACTTTCTCAAGATCAAAACAAGTCTGGTAATCCAAGTAATTAGATTTAACAATTGTTAACTCAAATTACTTTCCTGAGAGGTTGAAAATGGCTGTTTTTCTATTATCCACTGCTTTTACTGTAAGTGCACTGTAACGGAATAAACTTTAATTGCATTTAATGATCATCTCACCATGGAATGCAGCATTTCCTTGTGTGCTGCTTTTCAGCGAGCTGTTCCAGTCTTTGGATGCGTTCTGCCTGGATCTGAAAGAGGGTTTTGTGGGAAGGGAGGCCAACGTCATACATGCCTTTTGGATATGATACACCCAATCGTGTCCCTTGACCTCCAGCCAACAGAAGAACTGCCACTTTGTTCTCTGATATACAGCGCAGGCCTGTGTGGGATGATGAGAGGTTTGGTCACTTTGGCAAATAGGTGTTAATATTATGTCATACTATTATGTCATAAGGAATAAACAAACATAGGTCACCGTTGCCATTACATGAGTCCACGTAAAATAACCATTACATTACACATAAAATATGATGCATTAATGACTGTATAAAATGTCTGGCTTCTAAGCAACAGTTTGCTTTTCATTATTTGTAGATAACAGGCGATTATCCTAGATTTTTATTAGGCCCACTGTATATTACATAAATTACTTTTATGCTTGATGTTACTTCACCCACACACAGCCTTGAATATGCTAAAATATGGCTTTCATGTGAATTAAAAACATAATTATTTAAAACTATTTTTATTTAATTAAATTAATTTTTAAAAAGTATGAATGGGACAAAGAAGGTCTTTGGGTACTATGAGCTCAATATGACTTCAGCAAAGAAATTACATCAGATCTAACCAGAACCAGATGTTTTCAACCCCTTTTAGAGCATCCTCCCAAAAACAGGGTACTGGGACAAAACAATGTTTATTCTAATCTGAAACGTGTTGTTACAGATTTACTTGACAGTGGAAAGAAATCCTCTATCTCTCAGGGGTCATTAAGTTTGGTTCTCTGAGGTCCAATTAGGCGGGAAGGATATTGCATCATTCATTGTGTTTTGTTGTGCAATATTTCTTAGAAACATTTGTTTCTGCTCAACAAAGACTAACATTTGGTTTGGGTTATATTAAATCAAACATAACTTGCTTTGATTCTGTAAATGTATAAAATGGCCTCCTGTATATATTCTGCTGATAAAAAGGTATCTGGTCTCCCAACCTGACGAAGCTGGTCTGTTTTGCTCAGGTTTGGGGCATCTGTCACCTGGCCAGGCTGGAAAACCAACTGGTTGACCTAGCTTGGCCAGGTTGAGAGATCAGTTTAGTCCACGTAAACCAGCAAAGGGCCTCGGGGTTATTATTTTTTTTTTGTAAGGATGGCACTTATGCCAAATATGTTTGAGATGAAGTCCTGTGAAACATTAAAATATCTAAACTCACCTTCCTCTTCCCATTTTTTAAGACTTTCATGATCGCGTGTTACACTCCCCAAAACTTCCCGTGGCACCGGTTCCATCCTGGAGTCCACTTTCTCCGGGGAGCTCTGTCCAGATGTCTTCATGGCAGTTTTAAAGAAGTTATTGATCTCCATGAAGTTCATGCTCTCCAGGTCCACTCTCATCTCAGCTTGCTCCTCAGGGTTCAGCTGATCCCAAAACTGGAGGACATGAGACTGCCCGGCTTCAGCGAGTCTCTCAACCAGTTTGCTGATGTCCATGGTCTCTCTGCTAGATCTGGACGAGTCAGTGATGGAACAGAGGTAGAAGCAAAGTGACACTGATTATCTAAGAGTCTCTGGAAATCCTGGGAGATCCACCCATTTTATCACATCCATAAATTGATAACCACTCTGTGTGCGTGCTCATTCAAATAAACTCAAAGTAAACTAAGTCTAAGGTCAGGTGTGATATTTACTCAAAGATCAATATAGATTTTGATTGGCAGAAACACAACATAGACCATTTTTGGACATATGAAAGGCTACTGAACAGTAATCAAGTTTGATAAAAGACTTTATTCCTGATCTAAGAACACACCTGCTCCAAAAAAAAAAAAAACATATTCCAATTTTTGTTTATTGACAAGGTATCAACATTTGTCATAGTCGTTCATAAAAAGAAACATATATTACTCAAATGTAATAGCCTGTAAGAACTACCAATATCTGCCCCATTTTTGCCCTCAAACACAAATCGATAGTCTGGTAAAGTAGTGTTTGATTAGAGTTGCGTGTAATGCTGCTGTCGCCTGCACCGCCTCCATGACATCGGTTCAGCTCTCCGTCGAGCCAAACCTTGCGAAAAATGTTATGGTGGTAAATTTAACATCATAATATTCTTACCTATGGAGCAGCTGCTGATCATTCAATGCTTCCCTCTCACTTCAGTAGTAGGATTAAAGACACTGCTACATCTCCTTAGAGCGCCGCCTTCCTTCACTGCCCGGGATAAGATCCTCCTCCGATATCCGTCAGACTGACGTGGCAGGACACACACGGAAACACCGAACAGTCAAATGAAACGCGCTATTTTTCCCCTCCCACATTTCTGCCTCTATGCAGCTCGTGAATAAACAGGCGAGTTGTCATTCATATAGTCTTAGCCAATAGTGAGACAGAGATCGGGTCAAGGGCTGGACTTACGGTATAACGCAAAGGAATTATTATTATTTTTTGGTTACAGTCTTTATTCATTTAATCGATTCAAATATTTCCCCAAAGCCCCAGAGGTAATAATAAATTAACCTACATTTATGGTTAGAGTTGTCATGTTGAAGGCACGTTGTGGAGAGCCAAATGTAACCACAATAAATTATAGTTAAAACCTTAATATTTTATTGAATTGTTTCATTTTAACATCTATTTTAATATCCATAACAACAATACTATAAAATAATTCCGAAAGATATAATAAAAACATGTAGAGAGAAGAAAGACCAAAAGAAAAATATTGCATTAAAAATACTGACATTTATTAAATTCTTTATTATTTAATAGACTGTATTAAAGAGGCAAGCTCTTTACACTATATTATATGGATTTAAATACTCTCAATTTTAAATATAGAATTTAACGATTAAAAACCTACATTTGCTCGACTGTAGAGAATGCGACTTTAAATAACAGTGTCGTCATTTCCGGTATCATGGCCACCAAAACAGTGGCAAGAGTTTCTCAACTCGGTCCAAAACTGGGTTTCATGGATCCGCTGAATCTTTGAGACGCCACCTCGGCTTTTTGGATCTTTAAGATCCGACTATGGTGCGGCAGATTGCACCAATTTGTGCGTTTGCGTTAAAATATGGCATTTAAGTCCTTGTTCGTCATCAGTTGGTAGTTAGCTGTAAACTTTGGCTTGCAGACAAGCACTATGCAAAGATCATTTTAGGAAAAAAGTTTCTGCAAAGGGCAACTAATGAAGCAAACACTACCTATTATGAACCTGGTAGTATTTAACTCAGATTATCATTGATATTACTCATGGCTAGCAGTTCTGGCTCCAATGCAAAAATGTCCAGTCCAAATGTCAGCACACCGGCGATGACAGTGAGCCCAGGGGCCGTGGATCAGAAGACGAGCCCGGTGTTATTTGAGATTTACGGAAAGATCTGGAATGTGCAGGCTCGTTTGGGTCAGGGTGTCTCGGCCTCGGTCTACCGGGTGAGCGCCGGCAGGGCGAGTTCCGCAGTGAAGGAGTTTCAGGCGGACGAGCAGGGTGGAGATTACGGGTACATCAAGGAAAGCTCTGTGCTGGAGAAGATTCAGGGACATAAAAATATTGGTAACCACATTACAGGGATCATAATAAGCTAAGAAACCGATTTAAACCAGTGGTTATCAACCAGGGTGGCGCAGGCCACTCTGCAGACTTCTGGCTGCCCCAATAAATCTTAAAATTATTTACATTTAGTTATTATTATAATTAACAATATTATTAGCGTTATTGTTAACATATTAACGTATTCTTAAATAATAATAATAATAAAAATAGAGATGTACAACATAAAACTGACATCAGTTTTTATCATTTCTTTTTATTACAACAGCAGTACCAGAGCCAAAGGTACATATCAGCTTATATATAAAGGCCGTTGAATATTGTCTTGGACAAAGGGAGAAGTGATGTCAAAAAGGTTGAGAACCACTGCTTTAAACATCTATATATTCCACTATTTTGCTATTAAAATATTACAGAATTACATACTTTTGACTTCTTTGTAGTAAACTACTGCTCTCCAATACACAAAAGTAAAACATTTTAAAAAGATATATATATATATATAAGTTCTGGGAAATCTTCAAAGTGAGTTTTTTTTTTTTTTTTTTTCTTTTACACAGAGCTGTAATCTGCAGCTATAAATCTCAAAGTTTAATGTCCTTGGTATATAATGTCCTTAGGAGAACACCAGCATTTAAAACTTGAATGTGTAAAATTGCCACAAAATTTACCGTAGTGATCATGACTCCTGGAGATCCAAAAACTAATTTTCCAGCATTAATTCTAACTTTAACATTGGTATTTTCTCTGTTGTGTCTCTAGTGACACTGTATGGAATGTTCACCAATCACAATCCATTCGGTGTGGCCACTCATTGCCTGTTGTTGGAGCTTTTGGATGTGAGTGTGTCAGAATTGCTGGTCAGAGCGAGTAATCAGGGACACTCCATGTGGTTGATTCAGCACTGTGCCCGTGATGTTTTGGAGGCGCTTAGCTTCCTGCACAGAGAAGGCTATGTACATGCTGACCTCAAGCCCCGCAACATTCTCTGGAGCGCTGATGATGAGTGCTTTAAGCTCATTGACTTCGGCCTTAGCTTTAAAGAGGGACACCAGGTGAGGAGCTGAAATGGTTGGCATGACACACCTCATCATTTGCTGTCAGAATTCATTCACATGCACAAACAAAATATTAACGTTCAAAAGTTTGGGGTTTGTAAGATTTGTTTTTGAAAAACGTCTCATACTCACTAAGGCTGCAATTGTTTGATAAAAAATACAGTAAAACAGTAATCTTGTGAAATATTAATACAATTTAAAATAACTTTATTATTACTAATACAAAAGCCACAATCGGTCTCTTCCAAAATGTTTGTCAAAACCTTCTCTGGAGATGTTAACAAATACTGTTTTAGAATTTCAAACGTGAATATATATATATATATATATATATATATATATATATATATATATATATATATATATGTTTAAAAATGCAATTCCTGTTAAGTCAAAGCTGAATTTTCAGCAGCCATTACTCCAGTCAAATGATCCTCCAGATATCTTTATAATATTCTGATTTGGTGCTCAAGAAAACATGTTGAAAACAGTCATGCTGCCTGATATATATATATATATATTTATTTATTTATTTTTTGGGTGGGGAAACTTTTTTTCAGGATTATTCGATTAAAGGTAGGGTAGGCAATTTCAGAGAGAGCACTCTCCAAAGCCACACCTCCTCCAAAACACATGAACACACACAGCCAGAGCAGAGTCCGCAAAGCATCACAAGACTGTGTAAATTAACTCATGTCTTTAAGCAGAGCTCTCTGTCCACGACTCTGCATAGCTTCATGGACATGTGATGTCCGTGCGAGCAGGGTGCGCGGAGGTATGGAAATACAGGTTGACAAATAGTTAGGACATCCTATTGTTGCATTTGACCAAATGCAATGATTAGACCAACATTTCTTGGTCCTGAGACTACCACAGAAGATATATCTATGTTTTTTTTTTTTTTTTTTTTTATAAATATTTAGGCCACTTGTATTATTGATTGCTGTCAGGATGTGAAGAGAGTTTTAACCAGTATAACAAAAAGTGTTTATGAAAAACACTTCATAACCCTACTTTTAATATAAAGTTTAAAAGAACAGTATTTTTTAAAATAGAAATGTTCAATTCAATGCATCATTGCTGAATAAAAGTATTAATTTCTTTAAAAAAGAAAAACATTTTACTGACTCCAAACTTTTGAATGGTAGTTTAGTATCATTAGTATTATTATTATTAGATCAGGTTCACAGTGAGCCTCAGGGTTTCTTGTCTGTTCCTTACAGGATGTGAAGTACATCCAGACAGATGGATATCGGGCACCCGAAGCCGAGCTGCAGAACTCACTGGCCCAGGCAGGTCTGGAGAGCGACTCTGGCTGCACTACTGCTGTGGACATGTGGAGCCTGGGCATCATTCTTCTAGAGATGTTCTCAGGAATCAAACTGAAAGAAACTGTGAAGTCTCAGGAATGGAAGGTCGGCAGATGCCCGAGCAGCCGTGAAGCTGTACTCTACCTTGAATATGACTTTGAATGTTATTTATTTTGATAACAATTTGCTTTCAAAATTTTCTCTGCATATACCGTGCTTCAGGTTATTTGACCTGTTGTTCTTGCTAAGATGGGATTGTGTTGTGTCTTTACAGGATAACAGTTCTGCAATAGTAGACCATATCTTTTCAAGCAATGCTTTGGTTAACCCAGCTATCCCTGTCTATCATTTGAGGGATCTGATTAAAAGGTAGGTAGTAAGCTAAGCAGTGTAGTAGTGTTCTTCAGACATGACTAAAGTAAGTAATATGTTTTGTACTTTACATTACCAGTATGCTTCACAATGACCCAAAACTTAGAAGCACAGCTGAGGCAGCACTAATCAACCCTTTCTTCAGCATTCCCTTTGGTTTGTATCACTCAGCATCTAAAAACATTGTCTACATTGCCTGGTGTGAGTTTGTGTGAGTAAAAGACTGCTTTGGGTTTTAGCACCTCATATTGAAGATTTGGTTCTTCTGCCTACATCTGTCCTGAGACTACTAAACGTAATAGATGACAGTCACCTGTATAATGAGGATGAGTATGAAGGTGAGTCTTTGTCTCTACATTTTCTTTGTAGCAAATGTATTTTCTTTATTTAGCAGATCTCAGTCACATTTTTTTCTTGGCTTTCTTAGATATAGTAGAGGACATGAAAGAAGAATGTCAGAAGTATGGCACGGTTGTCTCCTTATTGATCCCAAAAGAGAATCCTGGAAAAGGACAGGTGAGGAAAAACAGGGATTAAATGTGAATATTAAATATTTTAGATATTTTTTTTACCTAATAAATTCATTGTATAGAACATGACACTGGTCACTCTGTATGTACAGTAGTGGCCAAAAGTGATGTCCAGAGGAGGTATTTGTTTTTAATGACCCTATAAGTTTGATTAAACCATCAAAATATGAGGAAAATATTTTATGTATTTTAAATATGAGGGGAAGATCAAAACATTAAACTTGGTTAAGGTTGACTACGACATAATGAGTTATTAATATTTAGTTCATTCTCTCTTGTTTTGCATAATTTCTTTGTATGACAGCCTGTCCAAAGATTATGTCCACACAATGTGGTGTTTCATTGCGTTATCACAAATAAATCAATTGACTCCAAGCACAACTACGCAATATGATTACAAAATCTTTGACGTATTTTTAATAATATTTTAATAAAGGGTGAAGACGTCAATTTTCCTAAGCCGATGTCAATTACTGCCTAAATAATATTGATATTAATGTTTAAAAAATAAAATTTTGTAAATAAATATATGATGGAAAAATAAAAAATACTATTACTTATGAAACTAAAACCACCTGTAGTTGGTGGTAAATCGCAATAAATGAGTGAATGACGGAACAGATTCGTTTAAAGCTGCTTATTCATTAAGTAAGGAAACTTTTGTGTGTTCCTCAGAAGTGCACGACAGTTCTGCTATGGATTTATTTGGAACTCTTTTAGTCACTTAATATTAACTCCTTGTTTATTGAACATTTGTATAAAATCAATATCATGTTTGCAATTGTGCTCATATTTGTGAAAACAGCTCTTGTGACATTGCTTAATTATATTATGTGTTATAATATTAAAAACAAGACCTTATACAAGTATTTTTTTGCAATCATATGTTGAATTTTGTGGACATTTGTATTCATTTTAGGCGCTAGCCATTTTTGACATAATCCCGTGTTGATTTCTGACCTGGCACAATCAATTTAGAAATAAGTTAATTTGAAGCAGGAGGATTTACATCCTATTACAGTAATGATGTTAGCAAATAAATCACACAATGCACTGGCAATTTAGTGATATCCCCGCAGTTGTGCTCTTGACCGGTCTTGAAATAAAATCCAGAGTTCTTTTCATCTGAGACCGAGACAAGACCAAGACCCTCAAAAGATGGTCTTGAGACCGGTCTTGAGTACAACAGCAGCAGTGTAGTGTGCTAGATACTTTGAAGTCCAGTTTTAAAGACTCATAATTCATCTTGTCTTGGCAGGTGTTTGTGGAGTATGCAAATGCTGGAGACTCCAAAGAAGCCCAAAGACTGCTGACAGGCCGAACATTTGATGGCAAGTTTGTGGTTGCTACGTTTTATCCACTGAGTGCCTATAAGAGAGGTTACTTATACCAAACTGTGCAGTAAGGCTGCACACACATCTCCACACAAAAAGTGTAAATTACCTTACAATCATGTGACCGCTTTTAAGCTCATGTTGTGTGTATTAATCTATTGTGCTACCTTTAATATTTACTTGTGTCACTAAGATCAAAATTGTTGTGAATATAGGCACACATGCAATTATCTTGGGTGTAACAAGGAGAAAAGTTTTAGTGCCTGCTTCCTACTTTTTTACTAAATGATCACACCATAATAAGATGATTATATTTGCAGTGTGATAGCTGGTTGCCAGACATTTAATACTTATGCTTCCATACTTTGTCATTTTGATTATTTAAATTTTTTTGCAGTGGCATTGATGCTCTGCTTTAGTTTACACTGCCTTCTAAACAACAGATCACTTTAGAGACTAGGTTTACATGCTCTTTGAATGTCTACAATTCCAACATTTGCAGTTTATGTGGCCTGTTTTCTTCCGTTGTTAGTTTTAGTGATGGTATGTTGGTATTTCCAGTAATTATGCACATATTTATAAACTACTTGCGAAATACACTGGCCTGCATGCACTGTGACGTGGTTAACATTTATGTTCGACTCGACCATGAAAGCTGTTCAACCACATTTAACCGAAGATGGAAATCCATTAGCATTTGCTGAGAGAGCACAAACACAACAGAGCGGGTAGCCTTGTGCTGTAGATCATTCTTAAGTGACTTTCTTTTGCTTATTCAGGGTTGACTGGAATGAGACTCCAAGTCTAACACAAAAGCCACAATCTGTGTCTCATCCAAAATGTTTGCCAAAACCTCTCTGAAGATGTTTATTGAACCATATACAGTTGTTTTAGAATTTCAAACTTGAATTCCAAAGTATAATATTAGTTGTGTCCGAAAACTCATCAAGGGCATGTCAAGTGGACTTCTTGAGTGTTAAAATGTGTGATATGATATATCACACAACTCATACTTTCATAGCACACATTTGTGAAGATTCTGGAGCAAATAATCTACTCTGTATCTTCCTTAAGCTGGACTGCCCTAACACATGGATGAAAAATGCTGTTATTGTAATACTCAAAACCCACAGCTGTGTTACTTTACTATCTAATACACAGTAACACAGTTTTGTAGCACACCATTTAATATTAATTCAGAAAGGCTCTCGTTGGTTTCTTGTTAAAGCTGAAATGCTTTCAACAAACATGTTAAAGTCAATTGTATCAGCTATTTGAATAGATTTGTCTATACAACAATAGTGAGTGATAGTAATTTTGAAGTCATTATTTAACAAACATTATTTAAAGGCTTTTCCAGTTATGATGGGTATAGTGTTCCTGGTATTGTGCTTTTCTATCAGTTTGTCTGTGATTGCATGACATGTGGAGTCTTTAATAGTGACACACACTAGTGGTTGTTTGTAACGCATTCTCATTTACTTCATGAATATTGTCTGAAGGTTTGTCAGTCTTTCATTTCATTTCGATTTTTTTTTCTTCTATCGTACAAACTGCAATACTACGGAGCCCCGCACATGACATGCGGGGAAAAAATATGTATATTGTGGCCACGAATTAACAGTTCGTTCCCACAACTTATTAATAAGTCAGCACGTACACTATACTTCGTTCTCTCGCTTTACTAAATTGTGACTATATTGTAATAATTCGTTCCCTTGTTTTAATTAAATCAAAACAAGGGAACGAATAAGTTCAACATGGCCATAATTTACTTAAATGAGGGAACAAATTAACAAGTAGTGCGGGGCTCCGTCCGACTCTGTACTTTTCTCTGTTCTGCAGTCCAGAAACATAAAATTAACTTCCAGGGTTGTGAGCTCAAATGTTATAACTATACAAGACAATGTGAGGAAAGAACAGGCTGGTTTTCAATATGCAGATGTTATAAAGAATTTGAAGTTTAAATTTAAAACGTTAGTTCACCCAAAAATGAAAATGATCTCACCGTCCTAGGTGTATATGACTTTATTCTTTTAGTTAAACACAATTGGAGTTATATTAAAGAATATTCTGGCTCTTCCAAGCTTTATAATGGGAGTGAATAGTAACTGAGATTTTGAAGCCCAAAAAAGCAGATCCATCCATTATAAAAGTAATTCATACGGCTCCAGGGGGTTAATAAAGGCCTTCTGAAGCAAAGTGATGCGTTTTTGTAAGAAAAATATCCATATTTATAACTTTATTAACTAAAATCACAAGAGAGTCGAGTTCTGGTGTATGACGTAGGATGTAGGAGTTGCATAAGCTTAGGTGAGAGTAGACGCCTCTCGTGGTTCAAACAAATATGGCTGGGCAACAAACTCAAGCTACTTCGACATTTCTCTTTAAAAACGTTCACTTTAGACTTCTATTTCGTGACTGGTGTTTTGTTTTGGTCTATCCTCTGCGCTTCCGAGTTCGTCAGTACGTCAGTACGTCATGTGTCAGGTCAAAGTTCTCTCTTCCACCAGAATTGACCCTGTGATTCTAGTTTATAAAGTTAAAAATATGGATATTTTTCTTACAAAAACGCATCACTTCGCTACAGAAGGCCTTTATTAACCCCCTGGAGCTGTATGGATTACTTTTATGACGGATGGATCTGTTTTTTTGGGCTTCAGAATCTCAGTTACTATTCACTCCCATTATTATAAAGCTTGGAAGAGGCAGAATATTTTTTTAAATATAACTCAGATTGTGTTTGACTTGAAGAAAGTCATATTCACTTAGGATGGCTTGAGTGTGAGTAAATTATGGGATAATTTAAATTTTTGGGTGATCAGACCCTTTAAAACATTCTCAAAAAGTTTTTTCTTTTTCTTTTTACTTGTGGGGTGTGGATTAGATTGCTTTGTGGCCAATAGTTATTTTTTTGATTATTTTTTTTCTCTCTTTTTTTTTTCTTCTTTCTTTTTGATGGGAATGTTTTAGTGTTAATGTAGAAAAAGTGCACTTTGGTTGAACTGATTTGCATGCTCTGAGTGTGTGTCATTTCAGATCTGTGCAGTTTACTGAAATTCTGACTCTGAGCATTGAAGAAATTATGATAACTCTATCACTTTTTCACTTTAATGGTGATGACATTTGAGAGAATAATGGATATGGTGAGCAAGAGATCTTTTAGTATCCTGCTCTTATGAATCTGGATGTCTGCCACTGGAAAATGTGGCTCTTGTTTAGAAAGATTCAGTTACTAAAACATTTGAGCTTGTCTGTGTTGAAATCCACTATGTGTTTGGATAAACTTCCCAAATACAAAGAGAGCCAGTATATGAGCTGAATGAAGTAGCAGTGGCTACTGAATTACATTAAGGACACTATTTCCTTGTCTTGTTTTATTCCTCATCCTGTTTGAGCCAGAGAACACCTACAGTGAGCAAATATTTGACTTTTAAGATGTCGAATAATTCTTTCTAGTTATTGTTACTCAGTTACTCAGAAACAAGAATTTATAATATTGATTACAGTGCCAAATTTATATTATGATGGATCTAAAAAGTTGGTTATGAAACAGATTGGAAGTTATTTTTCTTTTTATGTGAATGCTATGTAGGTCTAATGTGAGTCTAGGAAAATTGCTCACATACTTCAGAACTTTAATGAGAAAGTGAGTGACTTTTGTGTAATTTTAATAGATGTGAAAATGTAAATGTGAAAAGGAAGATTCCAGATTGATGTTGATGCGAAGTCTTGAATGGATGATAAAAGATTCATATCAAATTTATAGTTTAGTGAATTTTACATAGATGCAAGAATAGCAATAGTCAGTTTAAGTGTATCTTGTGCTTATGAGCCATTCAGACTTTAATTTAGCCTGCTGATTAATCTAAATCCAAATTAAAATATCAACATTTATGACACCAAGGACGAAGGCATACTTTTTCCTCAGGCAATATTGTCAAAGCTACTCAAAACAGAGCCTCAAGGCCCCTTCTAACACTTTGAGAAAGCACAGATTTCTTTCTATAACTAACTACTGCAGAACATGAGATGGGTGTCTGTCAGGGATCATTTCATGCTGCCTTAAATTTTTTTGTATGCTGTAATAATGTCGCACTCAGTGAATGCTAAACTGTGAGAGAGTGCCAAAATTGTTTCGAAGCCCCCCCCCCACCAGCAACCCTGGAGAAATACTTAACACTGCAGGGAAGCCATACGTTGAAATGCCTGTAAATGCCTTTAGATGTGTCCAGAAACATTAAAATGTGTTCCAGTTAGATGCCAGAGATCATATGAACAGTAAAGCACAGTACTGGAGTTTGGCTGGCTTTTGTGTTTGTGTAGAGAGTAATGGGCCTCCCAAGAGAAAACACTGCAGGGTGTAACCACAGATAGACATGGGAGTAAAATGCTCTTTGGGCCTTAATAACTCCAGTAAGGTTGTAGAACTAAATAGCCGCTTATGAAGATAATTTCCTTTATAACCTTCTTTAAAAATATATTGGCTGAATCTGCTGCTTTATTGGTTTCAATATTGCAATAAAGAAGTCATACATATCATATATATCTCTTATCATGCACATGACTTTTGAAGGAAAAAAGCAAGAACTCACCTGACAGTACAGTAATTTAATGAGGAAGTGTGAACTTCAAGAGCAGTGAGGCCATAGGTTGACATGAATCATGTATAGATATTAAGATATATGGGTTATAGTTCACAGACTGAATAGGTGGCTTTGCTAAGGAGTAAAACAATCAAGAAAGATGTATTATGGAGATTGGGCAGCTTTTTTGTACTGCATTGGGCTTTGTTACAGGATCAGAGGTATAGATGATGTTTCAAATCATTTGTTAATCCAAAAGCTGAGTTTTCATGAGTTTCATGTGGAATCTATTGTTTGTAGTGAAGTCACGGTAAACATGGCAAAGGAGTATAATGCGTATGGTAAAGAAGTATGCAGAAGTAGTGTTTTGGTACGTAAGTGCATTAAAATGGGAAAAGTGCAGGGTTTACAGAATGAAAGCAGTAAGGGAAATGATGTGAATTCTGATGAAATGTCTTTGAATGTTTAAATGCAGTACATGCAGTACATTTATGTACAAGGTTTTAAAGCGTGCTTTGCCAATGATTTCATTGTTACTGAAAATATGGATTGATTTTCAACAGTGAAAATTCCCTCAAGCATTAAAAAAGTTTAATAGATATTCTTTGATTAATTATGGATGCAAATGCAGATCTATAATGAAAATCTAAACTCCACTTTGAATTCAATGACAGGAGATTAAAATGAAAATATGAATTAATTGCAGATAAATAATAATTGAATTCAAGTTCAATTGCTTCTACTATTCTCATTTGTAAGTCACTTTGGAGAAAAGCGTCAGCTAAATGACTAAATGTAAATGTGAATTATACATCAGAGGTGTGGTGCTGGTGGCCTGTATTACCATTATTTTGCTTCATTTTAAGACAATCATTTGTTCTTGTATAACCTTCCTCATTTCCCTAGTTTTCTTATGCCTGAGGCAGAGATGTGATTGGGTGAAACCTAACTTAAGATAATTCTTTGTGAAGCTCTGCCTTAAATTCCACATAATATGTGGCAGGAAAAACAAACTAAACTTACATTTGAACATTACTAAGTTGATCTTAAATCTAGCATTGAGTGCAAGTATGAGTGTTTTATGTATTAGTTAGAATGAGTAGAAAGATGTTGATGTTTTTTTGTAAAATGTCCTTTGAGCAGATGATCGTCCATTAAGGATCATGGGAGACTGACTTAAGAGCTCTGGATGGAATAATTTTCATGTTTCTCACAATAAAATGTTATTTGTCTCATGACCTTGTGTCTTTATTTCATGGGTTTTATTTATTTATTTATTTGTTTGTTGATTTTTTTTTTTTGATTGAATCAAATGCTCCGATAATGTAAGTGAAATTTGTAACTTAGGAACCCCATGTATACCCTTGAAGAAAGTGTTACTGTCCATTAGATGGCAGCACTACCCTTCAGCCTGTTAAAGTGTATTGCATCTTTTAGTGTGTAAGGTCATTGTATAATCAGATATCATCATTTGCATCTGGATTTATGCACATCATACCTGTAAAAAAGTAAATTAATAAGAAACATATATTAGAGCTGTTCTTTTGAAGATTTTGGCTTTTGTTTTATTTGTAATTTTATAGACAGAATAGTATGGAATTTTAATATCGGCCATTTGTTGGCAGTAACGAATATATAAAGAATCTGTACTAATCTTCAAAAAGTTTCGGGTCAGTAAGATTTTACCTTTTTTTTTTTTTAAATAAATACTTTTATTTAGCAAGGATGCATTAGATTTAACAAAGTTTACAGTAAATACTTGTTACAAAAAATTATAATTCAAATAAATGCTGTAATTTTTAAACTTTCTATTCATCAAAGAATCCTGAAGAAGAAAAAAAAAAGTATCATAGTTTCCACAAAAATATTAAGCAGCAGAACTGTTTTGAACATTTATAATAATTAGAAATGTTTTTTGAGCACCAAATCAGCATATCAGCATATTTCTGAAGGATCATGTGACATTGAAGACTGGAGTAATAATGCTGGAAATTCAGCATTGCATTCACATGAATAATTACTGTTATTTTAAATGTTAATAATATTTTACAAAATTGTTTCTACTGTATTGTAATCAAATAAATAGCCTAAAACATTTAAAATGTATATTAACAACCTTGAACTTTTGAACAGTAGACTCCAAGGACCCCCACAGTACATCTGTATTGTCAGTTTCCTGCGGTTCTCTATAGCTCCACATCCTTGCCAGTTTAAAGGTTCAGCAGTTTACTGCAGTTTAATAAAAGAGGCCTTGTACAGGGCTCTCATTGAGGCAGGCAGTTTCCCAACATTGTCAACTGAATGAATTACAAAAGAGAAGCGGTTTTAATGAGGGGGTATTAATTAGTGCAGGACTCTCAAAGGGCTTGTTCACATTCAGGCAAAGTGAAAGATATGTGGTGCTGAAAGTGAATGTTAACCTGCGTTGCAGTCTTTCCCACTTGAGTTTGCAGAATACCATGCATGGCTGCACAATCCTGTTTCAGAATATGTATGGCAGAATGACAAAGGAATCCAGAGGATGTTATGGTTCAGGATCACTGCCTTCTGGATACCCAATCGTTTATCTCCATACTGAAGATATGCACATGTATCTACATAGCACCTGTGACTTTTTTTGCAAAATTAGCATGTTCCCTTGAGTTCTGCACACAAGCAAACATACTTACGCCAACGTATTGCTCTATGCTCGGGAATTAAAGCCTGTTTCCTGTCAACAAGCTTTTCCTATCTAAACACACAGCAGGAAAAAAGCTGTACAACACTTGGCTGTATTTAGCTGAATAGATTTTGTGTTATTTTAAGAGAGGGTATATCCAATTTTAAAATCATACCATAGTGTAGCATTTCTCAATCCTGTTCCTGGAGTCCAAACCCATACGTTTTTAGGCAAGCATAGATATTTCTGTAGCTCTTTCTTATGGTTAAAGATTTCAATAAACCCCCAAAACGTTTGTATTATCTTCAGCACACTCATATCGCACCATTTCTGACACAGATATGAATGATACCTGGAGAGGTGAACTATTTGTTTTGCATACTTTAATTTTATTTATTTTATCATTAATATAGAAAAAATATTAAGCTGATTCATCCAGTAATGAAACAAGTGGAATTTTTATGAGCGAGTCGTTGAATCATTCACTCAAACTGATTTTTAAAAAATAATTCAGATAATTTTGTTTAAAAATAGACTTCAGCAATTAACATTTTATCTGAATGTTGTTTAGTTGTCTATTCAAAATCATGGGAGAGTCAAACCCAAAAATAAATACATAAAAATAAAATCCTGATTCTCAGTTTATCCATAATGTGCAGCTCTATTAGCCTATGTAATTGTCACATGGACCACTTTTATGAAACTTTATGGTGCTTTTGTGTCTTTTCTTCAGACAAAGTAGTTTTGCTACTTAGTTTTGCATGTATTATATTATAAAATGCAGAAAGAAATAAAGAGTATAGAAAAAATGTGTGTTAAAAAAAAAATAATACTTTTAAAGAACACTACAGAACAAACAACCCATTATCATAGTACATAGTACTTTTTTTTGTTAGAACCACTTGTACTGCCTACCCTGAGAGACCTATGGCCTATGAATGAAATATTGGGGCTTCATGCCTTATCACACTTGACTGAACAGAAAAAATGTAAAACAGCCTTTGGTTATAGTGGATGGAATCGTAAGCTGCTGGGACTAGAGCACAGGTCTCAGGCAGCCAGAAGTGCGGATTTACTTTGCTGCTGTATTACCCTGGCCATTCCTTACTAATGCCAGCTATTTTCACTATGCTGACGATTTTGAATAGGTTAAAAATAGAGCAGACAGCCTCTGTCTCTTCCTTTGACTCTCTCACTTTCTCACTCAGACGTAGCCTGACCATACAAACCCAGAGGAATACTATATTCTCCATGAGATAAAAACAGGAACCTACTGGGGGAAAAGCTCTTTACTGAACATTGCTCCTTATCTGAAACAAACATACACACGCATGTGCTGTACTGTGACGATCAATAAGACAGATAAATGATAACTCAGTGGGTTGAAGCTGACTCATGCGGTCTCATTGTGTTCTCTCTTACCACTCGGAGGTCAGGATATCACTGATGGGAATCTGTGTGAGACCCAAACATCAGTGGTTGTTGTGATTACAGGCCACAGGGAAAGATGGCCATACCTGGTCAGGAGTCTTATGCGTTATAGTGCACTGTGTTCGACGATGGCTGATTGTTATCAATGTTGCTGTCTCCAGATCTCAGGTATAGCCTACATTTATCTAACTGTCCATCAGTTCCCAGTCCTGACATTCTTTCCTATTTCTGGTAAGAAGTTCCAGTAAGTGATCTGGACTGTGCGTTTTAAGTTTAAAGGAATATTGAATAATGAATATTGGCATTCTGTCATATGACTTTCTTTCTGCAGTGGAGCACAAAAATTCAGAAGACATGGATTGGTCATTATTACATAGAATTAAAACAAATTGGGACTGTTGCTTTCAAGCCCAAAAAAAGATGCAAGAAGAGCTCCATAAAAGTAACATAAAATGGTCCACATGACAAGTCTTTTAAAGCCTTTAAAAAGTGGGAAATTTAAGTCATAATTCACTGATGTTCCCCTTTAATGAGCTGTTAACTTCTGTAATTGGGGGAGAAAAAAAAACATTACCAATATAATTCTTCTAAATTTCTCCTTAGGCATTGTTGAGGTTTATTCTTCATTGGATGATTCTTGTCAAAACAAGCATTTATTTTTACGTTGGTTTTTATGCAAGTGGTAATTTTTGATTTTCAAAAATGCTGCATATGCCTGGGTTTTTGCTCAGTATGGCTGTGGAAAGGCACAGCAGTGACTTTGTCACCATAGTAACACAATAACAAACCAAACTCTATTCTTCCGTATATTGTTCCTGCAGAGTCTCTTTACACAAACAGCATTCTGGGTCTTCTCTTGGCAGGCAGAAGAACGGGAGCTGGAATGTAAACAGGAGACAGATTTGTGAATACGCAGCATGTCATCTTTATTTAGCAGACTACCGGTGACATGATTATTTTTCCACATTTCCCAGTAATAACCCTCCTGGTTACAAACTGGACATCTAGCTGAGTATTGTTATTGAATAGAGTCATGCAGGCTGAAGACTCTGTAGGACATCTGGGGGAATGAGCCAGGGGTACAACAAATACAACAATGGGATTGGCTGGAGTTTCTAGTTTACAAAACAGAAATGTCAGGGGTGTCCAAACTTTTTTTTAAAGGGGACCAGATTCAATATTGTGGACACACCTGTGGGTCAGACCGTATGGTTTCTGTGGTATCTAGAATGGCTTTATGGTACTTAGTCCATAAACACATTTAGTGTAAATACAAATGAACAAGCTTATACCAAAAAAGTTCTGTAATTTGGCCTAAATTTCCTTATACATGTATACATTAGTAATATAATAAAATTAGATATGAATATCCCACATTTATGCCACAATACCATGGTTACAGTTAGTGTTAGTACAGAAAATCCATGTTAAATGTTGATGATTTGTGGATTGAAAAGCCTTCTAACTACTTCTAACAATGTTTCCACGTCAGTGTTGTTGAGAATGCTGGCGAGATTTCATCTGGCTTTTAAACAAGAGAGACATTTGAGGTGTGTATCAGAGACCTCTGTGCCGAACTCTTTTGGATAGCACTGTTTCGTTCTGCTTTTGGTGCGTTTAATATTTCATATCCTTTTTTTTCAAAAACATAAATGGCAGTGCTATAGGTTATCATGGTTTACTGCTACACCTGGCCTAAAATCTATTGCTGTTGACTTGTGAAACTGCATCATTGGTAAATTATGCGTGGCGGGTC
The DNA here is from genome assembly GCA_037101425.1 of Elopichthys bambusa. Taxonomy (NCBI): domain Eukaryota; kingdom Metazoa; phylum Chordata; class Actinopteri; order Cypriniformes; family Xenocyprididae; genus Elopichthys; species Elopichthys bambusa. The sequence goes on from CM074440.1 coordinate 14,832,794, forward strand.
ACATATAATTTATTTTAATAGACAAGCTGCGTACCGTTTGAAATTCATCCCACGGGCCGGACTTTGCCACCCCTGGAATAAGTGCTTTTTTCCTATAACAGCATTTAAATGATCTAATGTGTAATCATATAATAATGTTCTCTTAATAAGATTTATACGCCTCTGATGCATACAAGAGTCTTAGGTTAATAAAAAATAGCAAGAAATAGCTAATCATTCATAATGGCAGATACAAAGACTCTTTTCATTTGAACATTTAAGGGGTTACTTTTAGAAAATCATGTCTGTTGTACATCAGCCTCATAATTCATCATCTCATTCATCAAAACATTGAGAGCATCGCTGCTCTAGATGCTCACTATCAAGAGACTGTTGTATAATGTATATATTTAGTTTGAAAAGAGAGAGGGACACAGTAGGCTAGAGAGAAATTTACATGAACAAATACAGTATTCATTGCTCATGTCTCTGGGCAAACATGATGTGGAATTGAGCTGCAAGGTTATGAAATATTACCTGTGTTTTCAAAATGAAATTGAGAATGGAGAAGATTTTAAACCAGTTTCTGTTTATTTTATATCACAAACTAGACTTAAAGGGTCAGTTCACCCCAAAACAAAAATGCTTTCATCATGCACTTGGACACACAAAAAAGATATTCTGAAGAATGTTGGGTCCAAACAGCATTGACTATCACTGTATAAAATAAATAAATAAATAAATAAATAAATAATAATAATAATACAAAAATCACTGAGACATTTTTTCAAAATATCTTCTTTTGTGTTCCACAGAAGAATGAAATGTCTTACAACTTTGAAACGAGTAAGTAGATTATGACATTTTTCATGTTCATTTTTGTGTAAACTGTGCCATCAAAGAGTCACAAGCTTCAGTCTTGAATTGTGAATTTGGCTAAAGACAGACGGTGCACGGTTGGAGGGATATCTGGGTGTCCCAAGGTGTAGGTAAATAAAGGGAATGGGGAAAAAATTAATGTCTCTAATAAGGTAAAGATTTATTAAAGTAATAGTGAAAAGAAAAAGAAAAAAACAATAGATTCTAGACAGGGAGCTGCAGCAGGTTAAAAGCAGACTATGGGAATTTTAACCTGAGTCTTCAGTGTAGAATAAATAAAAAGGGTGCTTCTGCATTTGTGTGAGAGTATTGGACTGATATGATCATATTTTCTGCATTTTGTTGATCTCTGGTGCTGCATTTTGAACAAGCCACAGTTTATTTATGGAGATACTGGGGCATCCAGCCAAAAGTGCATTACAATAATCAAGTCTTGAACTTTTCTGCATCTCAAAATGGAAAGATTTCGTACCTTATATTTATGAGGTGGGAAAATACTGTTATGAATTAGAAACATTAGAAAAGTGGCCTTCAAATGCTAATGACATGCTTGCTAATAATATCACACAAAGAGAACATGTACAAGGAAAACAACAGAGCCTAAGATGGCAGTTAGTACCAGTCCACGAATACCACCACAATTCTCAAAGCCATCAAAAAAAGAGAAGTAGTTTTGGTTAAAATGATCTTAAACATAAAATAATACATCACAGATGAAGAACCAGAGGTTATCCTCATGCAAATGAAATGAACAATATTCATTGATTCATCCATGCATGTATGCATTCAGCTGTATAAATGATTGTGGGTCACAGACTTCTTTTTGAATTAATATTCAACACCATTAGGAATAAATCATTCATTTATTACAATTAGGTAGTTATGCTTATCAAAGTAGACCTGCAAGAGGTTTTAGGCCACCTTATTAGGAAGGTCTTTGTCATGTAAATTCAGAACTATCATATTAGCATACACAGACTGCAGACTATTGAAGTCACCATGAAATTAAAATGGACAATTCTTATTTGATGGAATATTAGAGTGTTTATTATAAATGATCTGTTTACATCATTGTTTTTTAATTCATGTGCCCTAATCTTTAATCAAAAGACCTTCCCTACCCTTTTGTGAAATCTCTTGTCTAATGCTGTGTTTTTGGCGTGAGGGCGGGATAACCTGTCACTCGCATGCGATCACAGCAACACCACAACCATCCAGCCAGTTCCCAGTGGACAAAATCAATTCCCATCCTACATTTTTCTTAATCGAGAAGCCGTTTTATTCGGATATACATCGCAATAGGGATGAAAAGATTATCGAAACTTACATTTCATGTCGACTGTAAGACTTTTTTTAGACCAACCTCCTATGTCATATGTATTGCCTGCAGTTTTTCCAGTTTCTTCTGCTGCTGACCTGCAAGTTATCAAGATGCAAATTATGCAAGAATTTGGTTCATCATCATGAATCTGATGTTTTTGTTAGATGACATCAAATAGAGATGGTGTCTGTTCTCTGTATTGCCAAAAGCAAGTGTGGTAAGCAACAGGAAGCACTCAATTTGGATGGAAGGATGGAAGTGGAAAAATGCCTGCAGAACTGCCAAAAGCTCTAGGTGAGTGACATATTAATTCCTGATCTGTGAGTTTCGCTGTTGGAAAACTTTCTCTCACCTTACAAAATATGCCCTTTTAGCCAACATAGCAAATAACTGTGGTCATTTTGACTCCTTGTCTCATTTTCTGGGACCCTGCTGAGTGGCTATACTGGGAAACTTGGTTACATCTCTGTGTTTGTGTATTTTTTATCCCATAACATAGAATAAAAACATTTCTATGTGAATAAAATGTGCAAAAGAACAACAACAAAAAATAGTGATCATTTATAGAAATTGTTATTATGTGCAGATAACAAAGATAATTTCCCATTATCTCAACTACATTAAAATTGAAAAACATTTAAACGAGGAACAAATGACCAAAGATTCAAGTTTTTTTTAAAGATACTGGAACAATAGTAGTAAATTATTAGTAGTAATTTATAAACATAGGGATCCTTCAGGCCTGTTTCAGGGCAGAATGTTTTGGGATACAGAAAGTTAAATACTCAAGGTAAATAGGACTGCAAAAGAGACCAGAAGAAATCTGCAGAGAGAAGTACAAGGACACCAAATGAATTCTGACAGTGTTCTTCACATCCTGCAAGAAATCCAGCACTAAATTAAGGTATCCCTTCTTCCTCCTCCTGCTACACGATACATCCAATCTGAAAAATGTCTCATTTGATCTAAAATCTCAACATCAGCAATTCTTTGTAGTGACATTTTGTCCAAAAGCACTTTATACACACAACTGTTCAAAAGTCGGCAAGATTTTTTGTCTTGAAAGACCTCTCATACTCTACTAGGCTCCATCAAACAATACAGTAAAAAGATTTATACCTCTGATGGCAAAGCTGAATTTTCAGCAGCATACATTACTCCAGTATTCAGTGTCACATGATACTTCAGAAATCATTTACAGATTTGGTGCTCATAAACATTTCTTGTTAATTTTGAAAACCGTTGTGCTGCTGAATATATATATATATATATATATTTTTTTTTTTCAGGATACTTTGATGAATATTTGATGACATTTCAAAAGAACAGCATTTATTTGAAATATATATTTTATAACAATGTAAATGTTTTTGTCAGTTTTGATGAAATGAATGTGTCCTTTTTGACTAAAAGAATACATTTCTCTAAAAAAGAAAAATCTTACCAACCCCAAACAATGTAAGGCAGAATAAATCAAATGCAACAGAATGCCTTTTGCCTGAATCACATTTTATTTCATTATATAGTGAATCACAAATACTTTTAGGTGTAAAACACCAGTAACAACGGCATTGATGAACAGATCGAATTGCACAGAAATGTTTGGAGCAAAGCAAAGTATCTGGGCTGATGTAACAATATATACTAACAAATTCCAAAACTGCTTTCAATACTCCATTGTCATCCATTATTCTACCCATATGACAGGACCTTTTCTTCAGCTTAAAAGCTTCATGCTTAAAGTAGTCAATCTAAACAGGATGTCTGGCTGGCAGTGATCAATAGGACACAAGGTTATGTTATAGGAAAAGAAACCATAAAACACAGGATATGACCACAATAGACAGTGAAACTAGAGGATAGAGAGACCCTCCCACTGGCCCAAATTCAGTATCAAAATGTATTTCTAATTTTTTAGTTCAACGAAGGCTGAATGGAAGATAAAACTGTATACAGCACCAGAATTCAGTCTAAAACTAGAATTCAGTATTTTATATTTTAAGGTTTATGGAGTGACCCTGAAGACAACTACTTTTTGAAATTAAACTTTAAAGTGTTTGAAAACGGCACATTCTTGTGAGCTGAAGAAGTGGACAAATAAAAAAGATAGACTAAAAGGTCTAAAGAACTGTAAATTAAAAAGGAAAGTTAAATGATTAAATAAGCTTTAAGTTCATATGATATTGTGGTGATCTGAAAATGAAAATCTGAATCTACAAAATATTTTGGACACAGTGGCGCAGCTACAGGTGGGGTTGAATTGTGGCCCACCCAAACAGAAGTTGGTCATTTTCCAAATAGATCATGAAATAATTTAATAAACAATAATTATTGTACGTCTTTAAACTGAATATATAAAGTTATAATGTCATTAGAATTATTAAATGCAGTGGTCAATTGCAGGCTCCTAGTTTCCACTCTTCCTCAAAATGAAGTTTAATATGATTTCAATTAATCCCACCCACAATGTTATCTTTACTATGTAAGGATGTAATAGTAAGATCTGCATGTTTGTGGAGTTGTATTTGAAAATGTCAATAAAAAGCCTAAACTGGATATCCCAATTGTATTGCTGCAAGAAACAAAGTAGCAATGAATCCAGACGATTTGCCACCTTCAGTGGGGCAAAATAAGGGACACCCACCCTGTTTTATGAAGTCATTTGAACATTTCTGGCCTTGTCCCTAGTTGGACATGGTTGGCAGGGTGGATTGAAATATGGTTTTGTCTGGATTTGGGGTGATGGTAGACTCATTAAGAATCAGCGCTGAAAAGCTTGCACTATTAGTCTCATGTAGGCACTGCAATCATAGTCCTGCTTTATTGCTGTTACATTAATTTCCAGTGGCACAGACCCTGTAAATTCTCTTCTATAAATTGCCTTGAATGAAAAGTAAGTTGCATAAAATCAATTTCCTGAAAATAACAACACCCAGACCCAAACTGTGTCATGAGTAGGCAGTTTGAATAATGGGAAATCACTTTAATATACCCAGCTTCTCAAAATACATTTCAGTGCACTCATAAAGCCTTCATATACATGCGCTTTTCCTTCAACATTCTTTTTTCTTCATTTAAACAAACTGTAACAATGATGCGATCACTTTGATTGAAATTAAAATACATAAATCATCACAGAAAAATTAGTAACATTCCCACCATGTTAAGCTCCCATCAAGAATCTTTTCGACTCTAAACAATGTCTAAAAAAGCTAACACAATAAGATAAATATCCTTGAATTTCATTCATTTATTCAGCTGTTGTTTTGCCAGCACTTATACACAGAAGTTATAAAGGCTTTTCATAAAATACTTTGACTTCATATTTGACGATCCAGTAACAGTACAAGTGGTCCATATTAACTCATCACCTGCAAATGTATCTACATGAACTTGCTCCACTCTGAATTCTCATTTAGTGTTCAAACTTTTATGAGATATTACGCACGATTGCATATATGGAAATGGTAGTGTAACCAAAATGTGGTACTGAAAAACGAAGCGCATAGAGGTTTAATGCTATGATGCCAATACATACATGACAACTCAAAACTTTCGTTCAGTCATCTTTCATAATGCATAAAAGCCATTTTATGCCAAGACCCTGCAGCTTTGAGTTACAATCGACATCTCAGCACATCTGTACATATATGCAGGCTGACAGTATATCTCTATAAATAATGAGAGCGTAAATAGCGGCATTGTTAGCAATGGCAATCTCTCCAGGGGAGCCATTGCGTGGGATAAAGAACAAGCCTGAGAGAATGTCATGGGAGTCGGGCTGTCTACACAAACAAGAGGACGAGGATCGAGATTAGTGTTGAGTTATGGCATTCCAGGGAATTTCAGAACCCTTCTGCATACCTTCATGTTGACTGAGCCTCATTACTGACATTCCTCGAGCCATCAGCACCTTGACGATCATCACCATGATGCTTGATACAAAGGTAGGACTCTAGACTTTCTCTATGGGACTGTGAAAATTGCTCTAGAGGTCATATAGTGTCGAAAACAACACGGAAGCAGTACATACTGCTACCGTTAGGTGCATAATGCTTCATAGACCAACCCGAGGCCATGTGATTATGACATTGAGCAACAGGTCAGAGATGTGGTCATAAAACACAACACTAGCATCTATAAAGCCTGTAAAATTCATATGAAGCAAACAAAAAACATATATAAGACATGAAATGCTGCCCACTTATAAAACGGCAAAGACAGCTTTGGAGGTATTACAGTACCACTGCAAAAAATTCTATTCTTAATGAGTGTTTTTGTCTAATTCCAGTAAAAATATTTAAAAATTCTTCAAAGAAGATAAATGTACATACTTTTTGGAGACAAATTTTACAACACTGCATATTTATTTGCTGACTTATTTTCAAGAATGTCTTAATAGTATTTGAATCTTAATACATTTTAAAAGGAAAAAAGCGCAACTGATGCTTTTTTCCTTTTAAAATGTATTAAGATTCAAAGTTAAATACGGAAGGCGTAGGACATAGCATAAGCATTTTGAACTGCGAAAGGTGTTACACTTTTTTCTTAAGTTGAATATGGAAGGCGGTCTGGCGGAAGCTAGATATTTTACTTTATAACATGTTAAATATGGATATTTTTCTTACACAAACGCATCGCTTTGCTTCAGAAGGCCTTTATTAACTCCCTGGAGCCTTGTGGAGTACGTTTATGATGGATGGATGCACTTTTTTGAGTTTCAAACAGGTGGTTTCTGTGGACTGCCATTATAAAGCTTGGGAGCATCAGGGTGATTATTAATAACTCCGATTGTATTCGTCTGAAAGAAGAAAGTCACATACACTAGGATGGCTTGAGGGTGAGTAAATCATGGGGTAATTTTCATTTTAAAGTGAACTAATCCTTTAAGTGAAAAAATACACTAATATTCAAGCTATAACGAGAAGTCGTCTTAATATCTTATGCAGAGTTGCTCTTCAAATAAATTTATCAGTAAATTCTACTGGAATATTTGACTAGAAAAAAAGAAATACTTTAAAAACCTTTTTTTTTTGCAGTGTAGTATTGACTTTGGTTTCTGTTAATTGATTCATCGTGGTTTTTTGATTACAGGTCCACAAATACTTTAAAATACAATCTTCCATAGAATTATGGTGCTATGATAAAAGAAAACAAAAAACTATAGTGATTTTCATCATTTGGATAATTATATCTATGAAATAACTAAGTACAATAAGTGGTACTTTGCTATAAAGGCAAAATATGAAATGTAGAATGAAATCAGTCTAAATAACTGATTCAAGCCACTTTGGCCTCTCTTTTGTCATTGTGGAAGCCTGGAGAATCAATGATCTGGAGGGGCAAAAGTGTGTTATTCAAATGACAGCAGGTCAGGGTGGGATTCTTCGTTCTCCAAGTTGAGGGTTCGGTAATCCACAGTGCCGTTCCCCAACAATTCCTCCTCAGTGACGCTGATGCGGCAGCCCCCTTTCCCTGGACATGGGGTGGAGGCCATTATAGTTTCCGAGTTCGCCAGTTTCTTTGGGTCCAGATTGTCTTTGTGAATGAGATCTGGAACAGAAAGCAGCCGGTGTGACTGATCGACATCCTCAGAATTTTTCTCATGCGTCACCACAGCTGTAGGCTCGTTTTTTAGTTCTAATCCGGGCTTATTGTCCATCTGGCTGTCGACACGGTCGCCAGGTTCTGAAGGTTTCTCAAGGCCAGACTCTTCAAGGCTCGGTTCAGGCTGAAGCTCGGCTTTATCTTTGGAGTTCTTGTCAGGTGAGGAGATGAAAGAGGATTCTGGAGATGCTACCACGGGGTCAGAGGATATCATCATGTCCTGGGTGGTCTTCAGAGCACGTGGGAGACGCTTTTTACCAGTGGGAGGTGGGGGATCTAGCCGAGGGAAGGAGTCCAGGGAAATGTGACTGTGTGAGAGAAAGAAAAAACAAAGACACAATGTGATCAAGCAAGACAGAATGACAACAAAAGATCAGAGCAAATACGTGGTGTGAATTTATTTAGTTCTTTTCCAAAATGATTCTACTAAAAAATAAAAAAAATAATTTCCCTCTAATTACAGAATGACTCGAGATGGAATAGTCAAGTGGATCACATGTTGACCTCAGCCAACAAAAAGCTTTTTGCTCTCTGTCGGTTAAAGAAATGTGGTGTCCGTGACCCTGAACTGGTTACCATCTATAAAGGGTATGTGCGTCCTGCACTGGAATATTCAGTTCCTGTCTGGCACAGTTATTTGACTGCAAATCAGTTTAAAAGACTGGAAAGTGTGCAGAAACATGTCTGTGAAATACTTGGTCAAAGGTCTAAGTTACTCTGTTGTAGTAACAAGACACACTCAATTGTGTCTTGACTTTGTCAAAAAGTTATACAAGTCTAGCTTCTGAGCTTTGCTACCCCCCCTCAGGGAGGAGCTTGCAGATCGCCAGATGAGGAATGCAAATATTCCAAGATGCCAAAGTGAGAGATACCAGAGATCACCCATTCCTTATTTGTGCAGACTTCTAAACGATTATGGATATTAGAATCATCTCTGTAATATGTACAGACTTCTCAATGATTGTGTATCTTAGGAAATTATCCTTGTAATATGGGATTGTTTAGATTTGTAATTGTTTTTATTTTATTTTTATTATTATTATTATTAATTAATCTAAATTAAATCTAGTTTATCATAGACCATGGGTTTGTTTTGATGTTCAGTGTTCTTCGGTGAACCTGCTAATAATAATGCTAAAAAAAGTTAATAATAAAAACCAATTCACTAGTAATACAAGAGTACACTTCACTTGAATAAATAATTTTTGGGCAGGATAAAAAGATGAGAAGACAGCTGGATAACTCATGCTTTGCCATCTTTACTTTGAATACTTTTGGGAAGCTGACAGGTGACTTTATACTCCATGTAAAAATTATTTTAAAATTATTTTATAATAATTATATATGAACTTTTTAATAAAAAAAATAAATAAAAAATAAAAATAATTTAAAAAAAAGAAGGCAAAACATGACAAAAACTAAAAATGTAAAATAAATTAATAATAAATAAATGTATTTTACTTTAATTTTTTAAATGGCCCATACATAGACACTACCAATTAATTTTTTTTTTGTCTGAAAGAAATAATACTTTTCAAGGATGCATTAAATTAATCAAAAGTGACAGTAAAGACTTGCATTGTTACAAAAAAGAATTATATTTCAAATAAATGCTGTTCTTTTAAATATCTTCATCTAAGGATCCTGAAAAAAATACGCATCACAGTTTGCAAAAAAAAAAAAAAAAAGAAGAAGAAAAAAGAAAAAGGCTTTGCCATAAATAAAATTTAGTTTTTACTGTAGTTGTTTGGCAAGCACAAGAGACTTCTTCTAAAATAAATAAAATAAATTATTCACCCAAGCTTTTGAATGATAGAGAATAATACATATATGTTAATATATTGGTCCATGGAACATCTAGAACATTAGATGCAATGATCTTCTCAAGTCATGTGAGACGCTCACAATCATTTAGTCAAATTCACATCTATGTAATAGTGAACTTACCATAAATCTCCCATGATAACTGCACAATTCCCTCAATAATGTCACATATCTATGCAATTATAGCCTTACTAGAGATGATAAGAAGTTGGTTTCTTGTAAATGCATTATTTCATTTATTATTTTATGACACTGGAATTTGCACTTGGTTTGTTGAAGATATGAATCAAAGTCTATGGGATTTTTTTTGTATCCGTTTTAAAATCATTCATGTCTGTTACATGAATGGTAAAATATGGTTAACATTAAAAGTTGGAATTTGTTTAAAGCACTAACTTTATGTATTAGCCCTTGTAATGTCTTTCAACGATTGTCTTAGCAAGCACTACCAAATACAAACATAAATGTATTTTTCCATAAAATTTACAAGCAGGTACAGTATAATAAAAAAAGCTGGAAAGAATGTGTATACTAGATGTTACACAACTAGTAAGATTTCAGCCAATTAAACCAAACCCTTGACACAAGTCAAAGTTTGCCTGATGCAACACATAACACCATGACTCAAATAGACACATGTACATTCTCTTGAAGGCTGCTGATAATGATGGTGGATACAGCTGCTGTGCCTGCCTGCATAAAAAGCCTTTTTTCCCCTCAAAGAGATGTCAGTCAAATCTCAGCGGTAACTCAAGGAGTTCTTATATAATAACAGTGTTCAAAGACATTTCTTCTGTTTTTACAATCACTGCTGAAAGAGATTTGAATTGCCACAGAAAGAATATGAATGGCCATCTGCTACGATGAATAATGGTCATTAAGGACTGAATGAACTGATCAATATATTAGTGCTATCAATTTTAAAAACATTAACTAATTAATCGCACATTTTTCTGTATTATAAGATTTTTTTCCCCCCTCTATTTCTGGGAGAAATCAGTAGTTATAGTCAGCCCCACACACACACACACACGATGGAATACATTAATTCAGCATTAGTGGATAAAAGTGTACTGGAACCAGATCAACAATCACCCCACGTTTAGAGGAATATTTTGTTTACTTCCTTGTTTATTTGACATTTATTAGACAGGACAGTGAAAAGGAAGTATCAAATTGGGACATTACGCAGTCCAGCCTTGAACCCATCTCTGTAGAAGCACTATTGTCCTTGAATGTCAAAAGCAAGTGCTACGGCTGACAACTTCCAAGCAATTTTATTCTTACACATGAAGTCAATTGGACATAATGCCGTATTGAGGTCATTGCTGTTTGCAGCTGTGAGTGTGAAATCTTTACCTGTTTTTTGCTGTACTGTGGCTCATCTCAGTCAGGCTGGACCAAACTGGCTCCACGTTCTTATTCACCTCTGTGACTCCAATGTCTCCGAGGCTGTTGGGATCTTTTCGGCGGAGCAAGTCGTTTACCTTCGCACCCATGGCTTTGCCCAAGTTCAGGGCGTTTTTTAGGTGCTGGCTGCCTCCTGTCTTTGATCCCGCCAGTGCAGATGTGTCTGTGGAGCCTGCTGGACTGATGGTGCTGCTTGCGGGACGAAAATTCAGCCTTGGCTGTTCCGCTGCATTGCAGTTCTCAAACATGCTTTGGTCCACTAAAGAACAAAACAACAAAATATGTTTTAGACAAAGTAAGACACTGAATTTGTCACTGAATTTAAATGAACATTTAAAGGTGATCTGGGTCTTCAGTAGCTTTTGTACAGACTTGCATGACTGTTTAAAACTGAAAGCGCAACACTGCATGACACTGTTCATTTAACCAATCTGTTCAACATATCTCAATATTGGGTCTATATTGGGTTTATTTAATTCTGGATTAATAATTTCTCTATTGTTGCTTGACATATATTACCAATAGAAACAGATACCAATTAAAAAAACAAAACAAAACAAAAACTAATACATTTAAACAATATAATACCGATATATTGTACATTCCTAATTTCATGCAGTGGTGATTAAGCATTTTATATATCAATGTACAAATTCATGCATGCAAACAAAAAAAAACAAACAAAAAAAACAAAAAAACAACAACAACAAAAAACAAAACAAAACACCTACAATGACCAACACAGGCAGAAAATGCCTATCCTAGGGAAATAAAAGCATTTGGCAGGTCACAACAGGTCATGTTTCTTACCTCAGAAGCATTATTTCATGGTTAGCATACAAAGTGACAAAGAAAGCATGATTTATTGTTTGCATCTACACAGACATTCTTAAAAAACAGTATATTAATGCTCAAAAGTGAAACTAGACTAGCAAATGCAATTTAAACCCTGAACTTTAACATCACAATATTAAAAAAAAAAATTAACTTTTACCTTTTAAAAGGTGACCGAAGAGAGGGAGACCGACAGTGATAAAGATGGAAAGAGCAATTTGCCAAAAAAAGCAGCCCTGACTTGGTGTTCCAAACTCAGCCTCAATTTAGGCCATTCAAAGCTGTTTACAATAAAAGCTGTATATTAGGCTGGCTCTAATCAAATGTGATTTCAAGAAACTCTTGATGACATTTGATGTGGCATAGATATTTCAAGCTTGTTAAACTCAAAGTTTCAACACTTGCTCATGGAGGAGTAAGAATTCTCATTAGCTTGTGACAGTCTCTCGTTGACGACAAACACGGGGCCACAAACGAGACTAGAGAGGCTTTTCTTCACAAATATTTGACAAAGGGAAGTTATTTTGATGCTGACAATGTCTTGGCTCTGCAGGCAAGGCAAACAGATGAATGAGGGAAGTTTGTGTGCCAAAAACAGCATGTTGTCATGGTAATCAGGGAAAAAAAATTGACAACAAAAAAACCCACAACTTGCCATTTGTAATGGGTCTGCCTTTCTTTTCAGGCACACCACTGGGTAACAAGACCAGTTTAGGTAATTCACAGGATTTATCTTCAAAACGTAATCTATTCATTTTACTATGAGGCTTAAACAAGCACAACATGCTGCTATAATGAGCTCTGGAGAGAAATGAGCAGGAGAAAAGTAGCCACTTGTTTGTGGTTTCATGTGAGTGTATCATTGCACATATTGATCTGCAGTATGAAGCCATCTAACATCTGAAAGAGATCATTTACTATACACTTCAATGGCTGACATGTTTTTTCATCTGGTAATACTACAATACCCAGACTAGTTCTATTATGTTTGTGTAGTATCCGCCTCAGGCGGCCCACAGACTGCCCACAGTTTCTTCACTGACTGTCTGATGCATATTGCACACAAAACTGGAAAACACATGAAAATCGAAAGCTTCAATTAGACTGTCTGACTGCAAAGCACCTTTAGAGAATCAAAATCATGTTTAGAAAGTGCCATATTATCTGGTATCATCCATTTCAGATTTATCTATCCCTAAAAAGCAATCTGTGGTTGGTTGGTTACATGTTAGTCAGACAGTCTAGTCCTAAGTGGGTAGTTCTTGGCCAGAATAAGTGCAAAATAAGACTTTATGATGATGTAAATCACAAGTATGGGTCTGTGAGACTAGATTTTGAGTGAGAATGAGAGAAAGATGTATAGCAAATCATCAGCTTTCAAATTAGAGCGTGAAGCAGTGATCATCGGTTTTGATCCTTCTCCACAGGGCTGGGCATTATCGTGTAGCTCATGGCAGCAGTTTAAAATACTGCTGTGGCTCCACCACAGTAGCAAATGCTAGGAGGGTGTCTGACATGCTGCTATTCTGGGCTGGTTTATGAGCTCCTGATGTGTCCCAGCAGGAAACCTCTGGACCAAAGGGTGTTCAGCCCACACATGCACACGCTGCATGGTACAGGGTTCCCACTCTTTTTGACCAACGAATTTCTATGATATATCCAGTCGTTCAAGTTTAGTGAAGACCCCCTGTGGTGAAAATCAAGTTTTTAATGTGGTTTATATGTCTATGTGGTGTTTTTAAATATGCTTTAATTTTAATTCATAAGTCAACAACATTGCAGAGTATTTTCTCTTTAAATTTGCAGTGACTGTATACTGTCTAAACTCAGTTTCAAAAGCGCGGTTTGAAATCGCTGGGGTTTCTGACATCACAAACTACCTTGTAACCAATCATGTCAACATGCCGGCGGGCTTTAGCATATCATTAACTATGACCGATCTGAAGCAGTAGAGTCTCAAGGGAAGGTTATACCGGTACATTTTTTCTGTTGATATGAAAAATTGGGTACATTTAGCAATATAGCGGGTACATTTTGTATATGATGTATATTACGATGTTATGATGAACTATATGCCTTTCTCCACTGATGTTCTAAGGTGTTCAAAGTGTTTCTAAGGATACTGATTTTTAGAAGACAGTTGTCGTGAACGTGAACATGGTTTGTGTAACATTAGCAACACATTATTAGCTGTTTGATAACAAGCAAAAGGCTAATCATATTAATTACAGTTATGTGTCCGACAGTGTAAAAAGCGATACCATTGTGCAGCGTTTACCTCGGTAAGTTGACCAAGTGGGTCTCTGAGTGAGTGGAGGCAGGACTAATTAGCATATTCATAGATCCGCGTATACTAAATGAGACGGGTGTAGAGTTACATTCAAAACACCCACCCACCCATTTAAAAACTTTTAATTATGTAATTTTGGTGATCAAAGATGAGTAGGGATGAAATTATTGACTACAGGGGGACTAAGAATTTTAATTGTAATGTTTTACCAGATTATATATTTTAGTTTATAATATCTTTAAAGACTTGTAAAAGACATAGCCTATATTTAATATACAATGTTACTGATATCTTTTTTTAAAGGAAATTATCTATCCATCTATCTTATATAATACAATACTTTTTTTATTATAATTTTACTTTCTAAATTTGCAGAATATATTTCATATGTGCATTATTAATTTTATTTATTATTAATTTATTTTGTTTAATTTTTAATTTCCATGACCTCAACAGGCCTGAAGACATATTTCGAGGTTTTCCATTACCAGGGGTAACCCTGATGATCAAGACCCCTGCATTTATGAACCATAAAAAATAAATAAAAATAAATAATGAAACCGAAAATTGACCAGATTTTATATTTCACGATGAACCACATCATTTAGTAAAGAATAAAAAATGAACTGATGAGCAAAGAGCAAATATATTTAGACCCAAAGCCAAAACACTACCATCTCCAACACTTGGGTTAAAATGCTTTATTTATTCAATGTTATTCCCCATTATCTCCAACTTGGTTGACCTAGCAGATGTTCAGGTCAGCAGAAGATGGGTCAACCATCAATATTTTATTTGAACCCCCTTTCTAACATGAATCTTTAAACACAAGGGCAGGGGGATGGGGAAAAACAAGTTAGCCCTGGGTAACACATGATGAGAGGGTCTGAAAGCATTTGAACCACCTGACTCCGTTATCAACTCCATCATTAACACAAACGAGGTGGAACGCTATAATGGCACAGCGGTCCAGAATAAGGGCATCAATCTCAGGACTCCTTAATGAAAAGGGCAGAGAACTCTACAAGTAAACTGCACTGTTAGGACTATCCATTACCTTTATCTCTGTTGAACAGCACTGCTGGCTGACTAGTCTCCTTGGTACTGTAGATATACTGTAGCGCATATAAGAGTAGAAAGGAAATAAATTAATAAAACCTCAAAAGAGCAACAAAAACAGCTCCACCAAAAACCATAAATGGCATGAAAACCCTCCTGGTCAATAGCTATTTGTATGTTAAGCAGGGTGCTGGAAGCTACACCAGCACTTTAAAAAATGAATTTGCAAAAAATTGATTTTTGAAAGACGATAAATCTCAAACTATGTCAGGACAGTGTTAAAATAAAGGTGAGACAAAAAAAAAAAAAACAGCGCCGAACACATAAAATATAGATGTGAGGATGATATTATGGCAATGTTATGCTGCTGGAGAGAAAAAAAAAATAACACTGAAAATAATGGAAGACAATGCCCCCATTTTCTTTCGACTTCAAATCTCAGATCAATAATTAATCAAAGACTCTGCCACATCAGTGTCAAGCAGGAACATGAATGCAATGCAACTATCTGCAAGTTTATCACCGATGAAATGAGGGATTTGGAGCAAGTAGACTGTGATGCGAGATAATGACAGCTTATCCACTTGATCGACGCTCATTCAAAGACGCATAAATCATTGGAACCAGACTGGACTAAAGGTGCGTAACAGTGCATTCTGTGAAATATAGCTTTTTTATATATATATAGTTTTTTTTTTTAAAGGGCAGTTTTAATTTCATGGTGTGTCACTCTTTTGGGGCATAAAGGAGTTAAATCAACTGAACTGTATTGGAGTTCAATTTTTAACACAAAGTATTTTTTCCAGTCAAGTGCTACGACAATCAAAATAGGCCCCAGACTTCACATTTCACATCTACTTGAGTATCCTTGTAGGTCTTAATGTCTAATTTTGCAATCCTGAAAGGAAACAGAATCAGAGTTCAAGGTCTCTACAATAGATGGAGCTGAACACTTTAAACTAAAGTACCTTGCAAACTTCAGGAGAAAGAATGGTTCTCAAAAGCCTCCTCTACAAAGTGAGCAGGTTGGCCCGGGCTTGAGCGCCTAATTCAGAGGCCCCCGAGTTTTCAACAGCTTCTCTCAGAAGCGGCAGCTGTACTAAAATGAGATGTGATATTGTTATGCAATTTCAATTACGCCGCAGGGAGAAGGATCAATCCGACAGCCGCTCATTTCCCTGAGCGTGCAAAGATGAGACAGCGACGCTCCAGAGCATCCGTTAAATTACACAGTGATTCAGATGGTGTTCTCTGCACTTGCTGGTTTTGTGAGCTCCACACATTTTAGTGGTTATTTCTATTTCTTGAAGCAGCTGTGCTTGCATATGGCATCCGAAATGGATCCATTTGTGTGCCAACGATTCTTGGAATCGCAGAACAACTGAACCTCAGCTTAACTAGGAAAGTCAATCAACTGCAATATTCACGTTTAACTTAAATGTGTACACTCAGAGGTGGCTGTTAAAGTGATGCCAATTTGTATAACCATTTTTTAAATCTAAAGAACACCTTGATCCAGTAATGCAAGTCACTGAACATTTACTGACAATGACTCTGACATTGAATTAATGGTTACACAGTCATGCAGTGGCACTGCAAAACACTTAAAAATGAGAGAGCTCATTTTTAACGGCTTTGAAATGAGTCACATACTAAAACCTACAAGAGGATGGCTTATTCGTGACAACAAAGGCTGTTTTGTGTGGAATAATCACTGACTTCTGTCTTTTTTTCTTTTCTCAAAAACTAACAGTGGCTAGGATTCAAGGACAAGATCAATGGCAAAAATAATTAATATTAAATAATTAGCAATGTTTCCTCAGGCATCAGTATCAAATAAAAGTAGAGTACGCTCGTGTAAAAATGCACTGCCAAATTGTTCGTGTCTTAAATGCTTTCCACAGCATTTCTTTGGAGCTGCTATGGCTTTGTGGGCAGATCTAAGCAAATTATTTTTCAAATCAAAAGAGCCCAACACTAAGGTTCTATAAATGCGCTCACACAAATGTTCAAGTCACGGTGAACACGTTTACATACACGTTCTTAACCCAATTATGCTTACTAAGTCGACAATGCATTTGGTCATGTAAACACGTTAACCTGTTTTCCTTTATCAGAGTAAGGCCATAAATGGCTTAAGCTTAAACTGATCGACACAGCTAGATTTTTGCACCTTACCCTGATTTCTCCCGGCATGAAACACATTAAGCCACGTTCTGCCGGCTGAAGTGTGCATGTGTGATATTTGACAGGAAAGCATCTTTACTGCAGATTTAAGCACATCAAGACAGCATGAGTCTTTCGAGGAAATATTTATTGCAAATTCAGACTCTTTCTTGACTCAAAAAATGATGAGCTCTCATCTCATGTAGCTAGTCAAAATGCTGTATCTGTAACTGCATGAGAGTATAATATATGAGTGCATAAATTTCCTGCTGACATGTTGGAATATTTTAATGCTTTATTTAACATCACAACCGACATAGCATATGAAATACTCTGAGTCAGATATACGAATGATCATGTTTTGACCTCACTATCAGGAAAAAACCTGATTTATTAATAAATCTTGTAAACGCAGTTTACTTGCGTTGTAGGGCTATTGGTTTACATGTAAACCAGGACAACAGGTTATTTCAAGAAGCTGATTTTTGGGAATTATAAACATATCGGTGGGCATGTAAATGTGCTGAATAAAACTAAATGAAACTGAAGCAGCAACAGACCTTTTTTTCATATTGTGACATACATTTGAGTGAACAGACTATTTAAAAAAAAAAAAAAAAAAAAAAAAAAAAAAAAAAAAAATGTAGGGTGGGAACTAACAATCGGTTCTATCAATGGGTTGTTGATTAAATGGAGGAAGATCAGCTGAATGTGCACTTGCAGGCCCTGTCCCAAATGGTACCCTAAGCCCTAGCGATCTTCCTCTGTCGGGTAGAAGTCTGCTGTGGAGCTCCCTTCAGTGCAGACTCTGCAAAAGTGTGAATCAAGGGTGCACATCGACTGCAAAGAGGGCGCTCGAGCACCCTTCTGAAACAGGGAAAATTGGGACACACTACGGTCTTTTGGACTTAGCAGACACACGTACGCAGCAGTCCACAAGGCCGCAAGTGCACATTGAAGTGTGCCATTTTGGACAGGGCTGCAGTCGATTGTTTAAAAAAAAAAAATGATTGGAGAAGTCCAGCATATGTCACCAAAAAAGAAGTCAGAAAATCGAGTTATGATATTTTGATTAAATTCCAAGAAAAAAAAAGAAAAAAAAGAGAAGACAGCGGCTATTTGCAAATAGAAATAGATGCTATTTACACCACTAATATCAGAGTGTAAATGATTAAATTTATAAAAATTATTAAATAGATGCTGCCTTATTGGGAAAATAAAAACCCTCCCTTAAACCTTTCCCTAACCCTACCCGATAAATACTTTTAATATGATCAAACACTCGTTAGGCAGTTTTTTTCCACATTATTTTCATTTTTATTGAAAATAAACGCCTTTCTGATGTGATATGTGATGGGAAAATGGAGAAGAGCGAGCTCAGCAAAAGGCAGATTCGAATCCGCGTCGATCATGGTAAAAGCCAGGCCTGCGAGCCTTACATGCTACTGCTGTGCCACTGAAGACGTAGAATTTTGCCCGTTTTTTTTTTTTTTTTTTTTTAAACCAACCAGACATTGGTGGGTGGAGCTAGTGTAAATAACATTTGCCAACAAGGGACTTCGTTTGCACTTAGTGTAAATAGACACAACAAAAAAAAGGAACATACGCTTTTTCAAAAAAAGGTAATGTAAAAAAGCTTTAGTCTGACAGAAAAATCAAACCAGTTTGGTTTTTGCAAGGTTAGACTACCAGTCCTAGAAAATTAAAATGTATTGTAGATAGATCAGCTTCATCCAGCATCTTAAGACATTAATCAGACTATAATCGGCTTTGTCACTGTGCGCCCACTCCAAGTGACGGGCAACGAGCACTGAAGTCATGTCTATAGTTCATAATATCAATGTAATTCTATGGGATTTCTTCACTTATTTTATTGTTCACCTTGCAAAAATCATCCGACTGGTGAGAACAGTAACAGCACACTTCTCCTCAAAAAGCTGCATGATTTGAGTTATCATGCCCTGTAACAAAAACTATGTGGGATGATTTATGCATTAATAATACTTATTTTGACTTGCTCAAATCCCTAACTTGTGTATAACAGTAACAGTGATGCTGGCGCCTTAAGCAAACACCACTAATACAAATATACTGTGTCCTTAAAGGAGGAGAAATCAGAAAAAAAACACCAGTCTTCTTGTGTTCAGATTTAGACCACAGCTCACAGCTGGGTCTTGGCCTCCAGACCTGCTGCGAGACAACACGACTGGTCATGAATCCCTCATTAGAGATGCAGCGAAGAATCTGTGGGAAGATTTTGTTAAAAGCCTAAGGGAGATTTAAAGATGGTAAATAATTTTTGTTTTGTGTAAAGAAAAAAGATATTGCATAGTGCATAAATGAAGGAAAACACAGACATTTAAGACTAAACCAACAACAGAAATGCTTTCAATGTCCTGTATGTGTGGGAAGACTTGCTTACCACCCTATTATTACCAAGCTAATCGTGTGCACTTGTCTGGCTCTAAATGACACTGGGCACACAGAGAGAAATAGAGAGAGGGGGAGGGAAAAACAGGAAAATACAAACAGAGGTTAAAGAGGCGAGTAGTTTATCAGAGAGGTACAGGTAAGACATTGAAATCACTTTTTAGAAGCACAGAAGAAACCGAATGCAAGAAAGCAAATGGTGTACAAAAATTCATACGTGAGGCAGTCAGACACGACAAGCTCTTCTGAGTATGGAAATAATAAACAAAAAGACGTGGGTTGTGAAAATTCTGACACATTAATTGGGGTTCTTGTTGGTAAAGATCTGACCGGTTTAGACGCCTTGTTACCCTTAGGGTATAATTAGCTTAGCATCTTCAGTCCACAGTCATTCAATTAAAAGTCAGTTCTGTCGTGCATGCTAAAACAGATGTTGCTGGGTAATTGTCTTTTTTCAGAGCACTTTTGATGAAAGGTGATCTAAGTGGCTGAGCATATCAGTGCATACATGCCTAATACTGCCCAGAAACAAACCTGCAACTGTACAACTGATGTTATAGATATAGAGGGGCTGATGTATAAAATTTGTTCTAAATTTAATTTCATATAGATGTACTGTATCTCTTGTAGTTGAAAACAATTACTTATTTGGGAATAACCAGCAATTGCTTCATAGACTCTAAAGGAACGTCCACACATGTACAGCGATTCGCAATGACAAAGTCACTGGTGACAATGGAAGGTGGGTGTTTCCAGGGATGCAACAAAGTTTATAACTATGCAAATGAGTATCAATGTTTTGTGGCATCTACCAATAGGAGTGAAAATGTTTGACATGATCCACCTTCTGTAAGAGATTTAACTTTTCTATATTCATCTTCTCTAGATTTGTCACTTGCCATAGATATAAAATGTTAAGAGTTTAGAATATATATATATATATATATATATATATATATATATATATATATATATATTACACACATATATACATATATTTTAATTTATTGTTAAAGTGCCCCAATTATGCTTTTTTGAAATTTTACCTTTCATGCAATGTGTACTGTAGCTGTCTGTGAATGTAAAACGGTCTGCAAAGTTGTGAAGCCAAAAGTGCACGATAAATAAAGTTATTCTCTCTCAAAAGAAAGAATTGATTCTGAACAGCCTAAATGAGTCATCAAGAATTTGAATCCCACTTCTGTGATGGTACATGTCACTGGGTAACACATTTGACTATTGCCTGCCTAAGTTCTACATTGTCCGCCCGCAAACAACTTGACCCATCCTCAAATGCTGCAGCTTTTTTGTGTGGTTAACATCATGTCAAGAAGATGCTGTGTTCTATGCTGTGAAAGTAAATTTGTTTTATTTTCACTTCCGAATGATGAGACTGCTAAGAATCAGTGGTTAAAATTAATTTTTTCAACGATACCACAGCAGTACAATCCCAATCTTTTGTTGTGTTCCCGTCATTTTACTGACGACTGCTTCTCAAATCTTGGGTAGTTCAACGCGGGATTCGCAAAATGCTTGCTCTTGAAAGATGCGTTAGTACCCAGTTTATTTAGACCAGCTTGCTCCTCTGAAGCAAAACCTGTAAGTATGGTTAATAATTGTTGTTTATATTTTCTTTCGATTGTTCAAAAAACATAGTTTTCTGTTATGTTGTGTACACTGCAGCTGTAGGTCTCCGGCTAACCGTCTAACTCACGTTGTGGTTCTGCTAATCAGCTGTGGGCCCATTATGGTCTAAAAATATGTCGATTAATGTCTCATAACATACCACTAACTAAGTTGACACTGAGAAATGTCCTGCTTCAGTTGTGCTTACGATTAAGTTTTATCGTTGGACTCAGACTTGAATTGATAAGTAAATCGATGCCATCTTTTCTGTCTATACATTGTATACATTCTCTTGAGAACTGACAAAGGGGCCATATTTGCAACGCAGCTATTTCAGGCATCCAAGACCAAGTCCTATCTATTTGAATGGGGAAATACTGAAATCTCAAAAACTGCTTGGCAAACTCATAATTAAATATTTCAAATCTGCAACAAAATCTGACATGAACTTTCCCATAAATGTTTTTCTCAAATAGTATTAAAAAAGCGTATTTTTCAGGCTAGACAGAGGAGTGAACGGTCTTTCTATATCTATAGTCTCTGGAACTGGTTATGGCAATGGGCATGCACGACGCCAGAATTTTTTCTCAACCGGTACTAAGGGGAGGGGGCTAGACCATTATGTGGGGGTGCTAAGAAAATAATCGATATTAATGACGAAAGAGTTACTTCATAAAGAAATTGTCGTTTTTTGTTTTTGTTTTTTTTATAAAAAACAGCTATGGTACACACAACATTCAACAGAAGTGTAGTTTTAAATTATATTTGGCCAAAGAATAGGCATATTCAAAATACAAGTTAATACAAGTGAACACAAGACTTCAGCACTGGAGAGTGATTAAATATTCACGTCGCATCTAAAACGTGTGGAAAACGCTGGCCACGCCACTCATCTTTTCAAAAGTGCTTGAGAGCTTGCGCTCCTGTGGTGTCTGCCGTTGCTATGAGCCATGAAGATGAAGTTTCAGCGAAAGATAAATGAATTTCTATCCCTTGCATTAGCTCTACTACTACATATATTTATGGAGATAAGAAATAAAATCCCGTCCTGTCGAAAGCTTGTCCATCTCGGCTAAGCTTTCGACGTTTTGTTACGAAAATGCCGAAGCTGATCGGTTGGTTCTTGCAACATGACCTGCGATGCGCTTGCGGCATTCTGAAAAGTTAAGATTTTTTCACCTTGCTGCGCCTGGAAAAAACGAGCGCGTCACTTCTATTATGAGCGCGCTTGCCGTGCATCTACATTTGAAACAACGAACTTGAGTGCGCAAAAAACTCAACATGTGAACGGGCCCTAATGCAGGAAATATACCTAATGAATTAACTAATTGAACTTACTTAATTGAAGTGTTACTAAAAAAACATCTTATTCATATTATGCATTATGCACTGCTCCAATTTATACACAGAATGGCAACTTTGAGTGGCAAGAAAACAGATTCTTAAATTAATTAAAATTAGAGTGAATCTTACTGTATATCCAACTTGTGATAGTCAGTTGCACATCACACCAACAACACTGAAGTGTCACAAATCGCTGATTGTGTGAATATTCCATTAGAGACACAAAAATCTAACATCTGATGTGTGTCCCTAAACTTCAAAATGAAGACAACAGCATTTACTATGCTTTGGGACTGTTTGATCTTCAATATAATACATAAAAGGTAACAAACAAAACAGCCACCAAATGGTTAAAGTCACCTTGGTCTCCCAGAATTATCAGCAGTACAAACAGCAGTAAATGGTCTGACAATTTTGACATTCATTGACTTGAACCGTTTAAGCAGAACATCAAGCAGTGTTTTTCTAAGCCATGTGCACAAAATCACATTAAACAGCAATTTCGTCCTCCAAGCAGTCAGAGGGGCCGTGTTTGTTAAGCACATTGAGCAGACGCAGGGTGCTCTCGTCCTGCTGTCCCCAGCTTTCATCACTCTCATCTGTGTTTGACTCATACTCGGAAGCGATTCCCGACTCGCGGAACTTTAGCAGCTCTAGGCTACTCAAAATCTCATCTCGTGATGAGGGCGAGACACCTTGGGATGGCGTGTCGGGGCTCTCATCCTGTTGGGGTGGCCCAGGAAGAAAGCGGAAACACTCAAACTTGATCAAGCACTGGTCCCTACCTATTGGACTGCCCAGCGGCAGGGAGAGCGGTGTCCCATCGTTCAGTTGAGGAAGGATGGCGTCATCCGGTCTTGGGGTGGTGGGGTCGCATAGGACTGGGGGCACGTTAGCACGGAAAGTGATTTCAAGGAGACTGTCTTGAGATCCCACTGTTGAGAGAGAGGAAGAGAATGAGGGCATTTTCACACTTGACTTGTTTCAAGGGTCTGAGCGTGGCTTACATGAATTTTAAACTAATGCTTCAAAGTAACTTTAAAGCAAACTGAAAAGTATAAAGAAAAACGATGGGAAAATACAATAAATAAGTAAAATACTACTCTTCAAAAGTTTGGTGGCAGCAAGAATTTAATACTTTTATTCAGCAAGTATACATTAAGTTTTTCAAAAGTGATTGATTCTTTTGAACTCTCTATTCATCAAAGAATCCTGAAAAATATATCAGTTTGCACAAAACAATATTTTTTAATATAACATCTCAACTGTTTTCAACTGTGATAAGATACTTGTAAAATACTTGAGCAGCAAATAAGAATGATTTCAGAAGAATCATGTGACACTGAAGACTGAAGTAATGAATGCTGAAA
The DNA here is from genome assembly GCA_037101425.1 of Elopichthys bambusa. Lineage (NCBI taxonomy): Eukaryota > Metazoa > Chordata > Actinopteri > Cypriniformes > Xenocyprididae > Elopichthys > Elopichthys bambusa. Next base: position 14,856,933 of record CM074440.1, read on the forward strand.
ATTCAGCTTTGCCATCACAGAAATAAATTACATTTTTAAATATATTCAAATAGAAAATAGTTATTTTAATAATATTTCAGAATATTACTGCTTTTAATGTATTTTTGATCAAATAAATGCAGCTTTGGTGAACATAAGAAATTGCGGTTACACTTTATTTTAAGGTGTCAGTATAGGGTTAAAATTTTTTACTTTACTTTTACTACTCCAGAGTTGCTTGTACCTTTTCAAACTACTATTTCAAAGATTGTTCCCAAAAACTGGTGTTCAGTCTTTTTATTCTTTCCTCTTTGTGGATGTCATCTGCATAATGCTTTATAATGTCACTTCTGCTCCACTTTTTCCGTTTTCTTCTGCTCCAGCAGGTTAATAACAGTGCTCTTACCCTTGCAACACATCCTCACTTACCCTCTCTGAATATATCTGATGCGTTTCAGCAGCACACTACATCTTTTCACTCAGACCCTCCCATCTGTTCCCCTACTCTCTCTCTCCATCACATATAATTTCACTTTGTCTTTTAACTCTTCTCCCATCATGGATGCGCACTCCACATGGATTAATTTCAAGCTTATTTTAAAGCAGTTCGTTTGAGGACAATCTCATATAGACTAGCAGCACCATGAGATGTGACGTCTTTCACATTAGCTTGCATGATAAAGAGCTCCCATCCTTGACTGTCCCAACTCCCACACTTAAGTCACCTTGTAAGAGACGACTATAAACGACTGTCAAATCTCTTCTCACATCTTCTTTAATGATGACACCATATACTGCTCTGAACTCAAGATTACAAGCTAACACCAGCCTCATTTCACTGGGTGTTTTTGTCCTCTTTAAAATAAAAATAATAATAATAATAATAATAATAATGATGATTAATATTGAAGCAATCATTTTTGCATAAATAAATAGGTCTGTAGACATGACAATTATTTAATATATAATTTTAAATATACAGCTGTGCTCAAAAGTTTACATACCCCTTGCAGAATCTGCAAAATGTAAATTATTAACTATTAAAAAGGTTCAAACATTCACTGATGCTCCAGAAGAAAGAACTGGGGGGTGAAAACATTTGAACAAGATGAAGATGTCCAAATTTGTCTTAGTTGTGTTTGAGTCCCTCAATTGTCCTCAGTGTGAAAAGATGGATCTCAAAAACACACAGTCGCTGCTGGAAAGGGTTCAAATATGCAAAAGATGCTGGAAAACTGAAGAATTTGCAGGACCTGAAGGATTTTTCTGAAGAATGTTGGGCAGTTTAACTGTTCAGGACAAACAAGAGACTCATGAACAACCATCACAAAACTTAAAAACAGTCGTGGATCATCCAGGTAACCACACACAGTATTAAGAATCAAGGGTATGTACATTTTTGAATGGGTCATTTTTATAAATTCAGCTATTTTTTGACTATATGTAAACATCTTTTATGCAAAATATCTTATTCAGGACAGTGCTAAATAAAAAATAACACATTTTACACGATCCCTCTTATTTTGTTAAAATAATTAACATTTTACAGATTCTGCAAGGGGTATGTAAACTTTTGAGCACAACTGTATAGACTAATTTAAAATGCATCTAAAATACTTATTTATAATTTATGGTCTTCATAAAAACAAACTAAAAAAAACTTTTTATTGTTTTGCACAAAGGCTTGAGGGTTTAACTGGAGCACATTGTAAAGCAGCATGAAGGTCAAATGTAAATGCCTGATAAAGGTTATGGGACTGACACGTTGCCAAATACATTTTGATGTTTTTTGCAAGTTGGGATAGTGTGCAGGATTTCTTTTTCTAGTTTATGTATCGGGTTTTTAGCAATAGCCTATTATCCTACAGGTATTCTTGCAGGTGTGCTAGGCTAGTTGTTTATTGCTAGCATGAAGCTAAAGAAATGACAACAGAAATGCAATACTGTAGTATTCCTTGCATGGATGTATTGGCTCTGAGTGGATTAAAAGATTATTTGTGAATATGTGCACAATGATGACCTTTTTCTACTTAATAGTCCAACTTAAAAAACTGACTATAAATAAATATTTTCATATGAAATTAATACAATCATTTTCTCTTAATTTAGAGATAACAAATTATCTAATAAAGATGTTTTAACAGATGCAGAAAATCTAGAAATATGTTTTAATGAAACAGACTCTGTGCTTATTCTTTCATTATTTTTATGGACATTACATAAAACACAATTCATTTCTGTCACAAAACACAAGTTTATAAAGTTACTCTCTAGCACTGCTGAACACAGGAAATCATACTCACTAGAGCCATGTCCAGCCAGCTTGAGCTCCAGCTCCTGAACCTGTTTGACCAGCAGAGAAATATGCTGCAGTAGGTCCTTATTCTGCAACAGCAGCTGGTGAACTCGAGCCTGGGCCTCAATCCTTGCCGCAGCTTCTGCGGAGAGCTGATCCTTCAGCAGATGAACCTGAGGAACACACAAGTGATAGTATGCATGCTTCAGTACACCCAATAGATAGATAAGCAGACACTAGAACGTATTAGCAAACAAACAACACAGAGACATCCAGCAGTTAATTAGCTGTATTTCCTAGAGTTGTTTTTGCTAGGAACAAGAGACAAACTTTTCAACTTCAGTAAATCTCCAACTTAAAAGCATTATTCAAATTTAAAGCTATACTTTAAAAAAATAAATAAAAGAAGGAAAAGTTTTAGCTTTTCATTTGATTAAACTTTTAAGCCTTTATTTCATAAATAATTTCAGAATTAGCCGTGATTTAACTTAGGAAGAATATGTCTGAACACACTGGATTCTGCGTGGGCTTCAATAGTACAAGGAAACAAAAATAATTGTATTACTGTAATTCTGGATAATTTCAAAGTCCTACTTGAAATGATTTATATATTTAAGGTCAAACATCTCTAAAAGCTCTGTATCTAAATGCATAATTTCATGCATGTTGTTATGCATTTCTATTTAATATATTTTGAATGCATTTACACTGAACATGAAAAAATGATGATAATCTTTGTGAAGTGTTACTATGAAGGTCATCTCATTTACTGTGTGGGTAGCTGCTGCTCTCGCAAATTAAAGAGCAATTTTTATTCAAGATGCTTCTTAAACCAAATCACCTTTTCATCTGCTTTTACATTCCTGACACCAGATCAATTAATCATTACTCTTAAAATACAGCTGAAGAGCAACAGCAGAAGGACAAATGCCTGTTAAATCTCAAATCTCTTATAACATCCACTTTAATGTTGACACCATATACGGGAGGTTAGATTCTAATACCAGCTTCATTCTCTGGGTGTTTTCACATTTAGTCCTCTATACAATAATAATAAAACTATGACTATTTCTATATTTTAGTCCAGATTAAAATACGGTGTTTACTGGGAATAACATAAATTTAGATTCATGAGATTAATTATCCAGTTAATCTATCCAGTTATCTAATTTATAATTAAATCAGGGTCATATTTTTCTGCTACATAAAAACATTTTGCATAAATAAATTACAAATTACAGCGGTTTGTTTCACTAAATACCCTTAATATTCAAATTTTTACAGCTGTTTGGTCAAGTAATTAATAATTAACTTAAATCAACCTAGATAAATAAATGATCTGTAATAGTCTAACAAACAGTCCTCCATTTCCATAAGTACCAGAAATAGACACATAAGGCAGTTTTGTTATGAAATACTGCTGGGTATGTCCTGCTAATGTCAAACGATGACAGCTATAAAGATATCCAAAGTGATTATGATGCACTTCAGTGTCCTTCATAAGTCCTAAGATTCTACAGCGATAGATAGGCGAATCCATTTCCGCCAGTGGCTTGTCTTGAGCACCATCTAAGTGTGTTTGCTCCTAAAGCCACAGCGGCCACCCTCTGAGGGGTCCTGGGTGATTTATGACCCAGCTTAATCAGCGTGCCGGCTCGTGCTGCATGCCCTTAAGAACAATACATTCTCCAGACAAAGCCAATGAGCCGTCAAGATCAGGCCAGCAGGGAGTACTGCAAAAAATTAAGGGGAAAAATTACCATACTGTAAATGTAGACCGAAAGCTTAGTTCAGGTTGAGCCGTTTGCCATCAGTTCTTGAGTGTACATGCTTGTATGTATGTGTGTGTGTGTTTTCTGACAAAGAGTGATTGTCTTTGGGAAAAGAGCTGCCTACCATGACAAAAGATGTTGTTTTCAAAGGATATAGGATGTAAATGTACACAAGCCTCATATTTCATACTGTCATAGTTTTATATCTCACTCTGAGTGGGGCACATTTATCAGCTAAGGCAAGTCAGGGTAAATCTTGGAGTTCAAATGTTTTTATGATCATCATTTTCCTTGATGGCATAAAAAAGCAGTATTTCTTCTTTAGTATTTCATTATTTACAAACAACAAAAGCAGCAACGAAGAATTGTTTAACGTCAATGTATTGCCGTTGCAATCAGTTATTCTTCGTTTCATTTTCAAGTCTACTAATTAAGCAATTAAAAGTTCACTGTGCAATTACGTCTGGAAAATGAAAATAGTGAGAACAGTAATATCTTTGTATGAAGGGAATGATTGATGATTATTGCTGGCATTAACATTAGTGTATAGTAAGACAAATATTAGCTACAGTGCTGTGGTAAAAAAAAAAAAAAAAGCAGAGGTTTACGGAGAGTAAATGCAGCAATTTGAGCCTCTTTTAACATCAAGGACATGAATTTCAACAATTTAACCAGGAATGTTTCAGTTTTCAAACAGCCTGTGACATTATGAAAGCAGAAACTCCAGTCAGGTCTAAAGTCTAAGGTGAAGTCCAATTAGCAATGTGCTAGTATCAATTGTTCATATCCTGATAACTGCTCAAGTTATTATCATGATACTGCATTATCATGGTATAGTATTTCAAAATGGGTTAAAACAAACCTAATTGTTCTTAAATTACAAGTTTTAGTTACTTTTTAAACCCCAAATTCGACTTTAAAAAAGTACCTTTGAATTTTTTTTTTTTTAAACTAAATGAACAGTTAAATGGAAACCAAACTAAACCAAACCAAACTAAATCAAACACTATACTCAGCTAAACCACACCACACTAAACTAAACAGAACAAACCAAGCTAAATTAAACTAAACCAAACCAAACCAAACCAAACCAAAAAAAAAAAAAAACTCTGCTAAACCACACCACGGGCCTGTACCATGATGGTAGTTAAACAAACTCAAGGTTATAGGATTAGTTTCAAGTTGACAAAACCAAACCACTCCAATCTGGCTTTGTTGGTACCATGATGCTGATCATCAGCTTTCTCTGTCAACTCAGGCTTTGATCCTGAGTTTGTGGAGCGCATGCACATGAATGTGTGACATCAGTGGTGAACAGCCAATCACATGCCTTGCAACAGAGAGAAACTGTGATTCACTTCTCATGAGAGAGCCAGCGCGATTCAAAACTCTTTTGCTAAAGGTTAAGAATTTGAAGAAAATGAAGAATTTAAATGCATTTACACTAAAGAAAAAAAAAAAAAAAAAGAATAATCTTGCTCTATCAGTGCAAGTGAAACTTGAGAAGTTAGTTTATATAGTTGATAACATAGCGATAGAGACTCAAATGTAAGATCACATGTAGTCATTTTTAAAGAGTTATCTATAAAGCTGCTTTGACACAATCTACATTGTAAAAAGCGCTATATAAATAATGGTGACTTGACTTGTTGTTTCTACAACTTTATGATCTATATATATTAATATTAATTTAAACTCAATGCTTAATAATAACAGTAACTTAAAATAACTTGTGTGTAATTGAATATAGATCATATAATAATATAAATCTAATCTAAATCTAAATATAATATAAATATAAAATAATAAAAAATAATTCTAATTATCATTAAAGCCAGACAATTTCATCATTAAATATTTGTTTTACTATACCTTAAACTGGGGGAGTGACTTCATTGCGTTGGATGTGTCATTGTCACTTTGCTTACATCTGATTGGTCCAATTTCGGTTTGAGATCTCTTACCCAGAACAAAACCTGCAGCCGGAGCAGGTCAGCCGTGGAGCACAAGTTACTATGGCGACAAACACCGCTAAAAGTCAAGTCACTTTCATGGTACCTAAAACCCAGGATTGGCACAAACTAATCTGAAATGTACTAATCCGGCTTCATGGTACAGGCCCCACAACAAACTAAAAACTAAAACAAAAAACCTAAACCTAAACCAAAACCTAAACACCCTAACCAAACTAAACCAAACCTAAACTAAACTTAGCTAAACCATACCAAACTAAACAAAACTAAACCAAACCAAACTCTAAACTCAGCTAAACCACACAACAACAAAAAAAACAAAAAAACAAAACAAAACAAAACCTAACTAAACTAAACCAAAAACTAAACTCAGCTAAACCACACTAAACTAAAACAAACGAAAACAAACTAAACCAAACCAAAAACTAAACTCAGCTAAACCACACTAAATTAAAAACTAAACCCCCCCCCCCCCCAAAAAAAAAAAAAAAAAAAGATTAATTCATGATTTATGTTCTAACAATACATTTAATCAAACATATTTAAAGTGGAGACTTTCATGACCATAGTAATTTCAAAACACAAAGGTAATCTTTTTTTATTCTACTGCTCTGCAGTCATTACAAGGTTTTAAGATGACTATTTATTCCATTGTTGCTGCCCTCAAACTGCACCAAGTAATTACATCAAATATTTCAGTGCTGATTTTTTCTTAGACAGCCCATTGAAAGCTGCAAGAGGGCAGTGGAAATCAAGCAGTACTACAATACAAAGAGCATGCAGAGCTGTTTTGTTGGACGTGGATGTGCATAAACTCTCCATAAACCCACATATATTTTATTTTTCTACACAGAAAAAAAAAAAAAAAAAAAAAAAAAAACTCCAGCACCCATAATAAGGCTTCCATTTGAGAGAAATCACATTTAACTCTGCATGCACAACTAGAACTCAATCACTAAGATTCAAAATACATTTAGCCTAAATTGATCTCATAAAGCATCTGAAATGCACAAACATGTAAATCTGATGTTCTGGAGATCTGACGTAGGCATCGTTTTCTGGACGTGGCAGTAGCCAAATGTTTTTGACTCATTTTATCTGTACTGAACTGTCTCAAGGAGAATATTTCACCAGAATATGATTAAAAGAAACACAAAACACAAACACCTTCCTCCGCAATAACCCGTTCCACCACTACCACTAATCGTGACTTCAAAAAAGTAAATATCGTTTCATCTGCTGATCATTTTCCCTAAGGATGAGGGCCACTGCAAAACAAATGGAGAAATAAATTAATAAGCGACGATTGACTTGCGTGTGCCTCTTTGATAGCGCACTTCAAAGTGTCTCTTCTTCTTCAGTGACTGAGGACATCACAGAAGCCAGAGCAAAGCCACAGCTTGTTTCTCTTTGAGCGTGTTGTGTTGCAAATCAGGGTCTGCTTTGCAGTGGATGGCTTTGCTTATCAGAGTTCTTATAGGACGGACATCCATGACTACCCTACACCTCAAAGCAACACGGAGCCATGCTCGTTCAACAAAGATGTGGGTCAAAAGAGCGTGGAACAAAATTCCACCCCCTGTGAGCTTGTTCTCAGACCTGTGAAGAGTGAAGTGTCTTTCATGCAAAAAACAAAAAAAAAAATCATAACACTTTAAGGGAGAGCATACCCTCTGGCTGAGCATTATGCTTATGAAAAACAACTGCTTTCTCCTCTTGCCAAACACTTGGTGTAGAACTGTGGCTAAACAAGCAAACCGCAGACTCTCAAAGGCTGAATAAATAAACCAGTCTAGTGCCGGAGAGAATGAAAACGCTTAAAACACACAAGACTGCAGGTTTTTTGTGCACTCCAAGCCATCCACAATCAGTTCTAATGTTGTGGTTCACATTAGAGGTAACAGTTTTTTTTTTTTTTTTTTTTTTTTAATCGCTACTTAGACAAGAAATAGACATTCTTCACAGATTAACGGTGTAAAAAGGTGGGTGAACGCATACATTTCACGCCACAATTGAACATTTCACAGTTCAAAAATATATAAAAAACTGTCTGATAAAACAGCTCAATTATTTAAAAAAGAACCAGTGGAGGTCAAAAATGTCAAATTCATCAGTGTAGGAATATTTTACCCTATTTTTCTGCTCATAAATAACTGGAGGAACTGAATTAAATTCCTGCAGAACAGCTGTTGTTTGTATTGTGTTTATCTGTGAGCAAACAAAACATTTGGGCTCACCTGACCCATAATACAAAACAATTTGCATAATGCACAATGCAAATTAATAAAACAGTCCTCAGAAGAACAATACATGTAATTATATTGGCAAATGAGATGAGCTAGCTGTGCTTTTTTAACCTCTAAACAAACACCCTCCAAATTAATCCATTAAATATATAAATAAATATTATATTTCTGTAAACTCTACCTAATTTAAAGAAATTAATACTTTTATTCAGCAAGGATGCACTAATGAAAACAGACAGGTAAAACATGTTACAAAAGATTTCTATTTTTTTAATAAATTCTTTAGAAATTTCTATTAATCAAATAATCCTGAAAAAAGTATGATGGTTGACACCAGTATATTAAGCTACACAACTGTTTTCAGCATTGATAATAATAAAAAAATGTTTCTTGAGCACCAAATCAACAAAATCAATAATTAGAATGATTTCTGAAGGATCACATGACATTGAAGACTGGATTAATAGCTTTGTTTCCATCCACCTATTTTTATGTGCATTTTGGGATTGGATGGAAATGCCAAGATGCACATACATTTTTAAAAATGCACACAAAAAAAAACGTATGCGCTCAATTGAGTCGGATACATTTTTTATCAAATAAGAAAACAAGCCCATAAAATATAATGGAAACCGAATAAATAAAAAAAAAAAAAAAAAAAGAAGTAATGTGACTGTGACGCGATGGCATAACTAGACCAACCAGTGGACGGATATCTTTGCACAGCCTCTGAAATGCTGTTTTTGGTAATTCTGAAAAGCCCGAGCAAAGTCTGTCATCAAAGCGGTTTGGTATAATTACCTCTCAGAACTGTCTTACACGACTGCGTTCCCAAACAGCAGACATTTGCTCAGAAAGCAAGTTAAAGGCACAATATGTAGGATTTTTGGATTAAAATATTCAAAAACCACTAGAACAATGTTATATATTTTGACTTGTGTACTTACATTGTCCCAAATGTTTCCAAGAATGTTTAAATCCAGAGAAATAAGCAATTTTAACCAGGACACGGACTGTGTCCATGTGCCGCCTATCAATGACATCATATACGTGTTACCCTCAGTTTTCGGTTTTATTTTGTAGAAACCACGGAAACACCGAAGACGCTTTAGTATATTATGTGTTTTATTAGACAGGTGAGCAACTGTTTGGATGGATAACTGTTTTGCTTGATTTACAGCGAGTACCATGTTTTACCATGCCTAATATCAATCTAGCTTACTGCAGTGTCCAACAAGTGTCTCATAATAGTTGTGGAGTGAATGAAGAGTAGCACTATAATGGCTTTCAACACACAAATGTATATAATATGATAAACTGCGCTGCATTACTCCACCTACGCTTGACTGGAAGAAGCAGAAGCGCCGACTGTGGCGTAATAAAAGTTTCGCTGCTCTCGAGGCGTGTTGCGCTCGTCACTCATTAGCAATTGCTCCAGCAGCCATTGTTTCTGCTTGCACAGCACTCGGCCCTGCTCTGCTTCATACTACAGTAACGTTAATATTTCTCATCCATGAACATGATTTCTGCCCGAGTCCCATCCCGATTCTTTTCCACTGGCTGTAGATGTGAAGACAACACCTCCCATTATCCCGCAAAATCAAGGCATCATCAAGCTCCACCTTTGTTTTGAATAAGCGATCTTCTTATATATTTCTCATATTTAGCACCAGTTTTTCAGGAAGTGGCGATTGTTCTCTTCAGCTCACTGGATGGAAACGCTACTTTATTCGCAAATGTTTTATGCGATATTCCAATTTTGCGCACAAGTAAAATTTGCAACTTTGGATGGAAACAGAGCTCATGATGCTGAAAATTCAGCTTTTCCATGACAGAAGAAATTCATATTATATTATAATTATTTTATATATTAATTAATTAGAATTAGAAAACAGTTATTTTAAATTGTAATATTTCACAATATTATATAGTTTTTACTGTATTTTGATCAAATAAATGCAGACTTTGAGAGACTTCTTTCAAAAATCATCCCAACCCCAAACTTTTGAACGGTAATGTGCATTTATGCATATATAATGTGTATTTACACATGGTAATGTGTAAACATGTCTGATACTTTGTGAAAAATGTACACAACAATAACCACAATAGCTCTCGTGTTTACACTAATGCTGCAGCACACTAAATCCCACTACTTCAAGTCTATAAATTGTCCATTTAAAGTGCAGTGACTCCATCTCACCTGGGCCACGGCCACCTGTGTCTGCTGCTGCTGCTGGGTGAGCTGCTGCTGGAGAAGCTGGAGCTGGTGGTGCACTGACAGGGGAGTGCTGGCTGGGAGCTGACTGCCTGAAGGAAGCAGCAACTTGGGGGAAGCCAGCAGGATGCTGGGCTCCTCAGAGGGCTGGAGAAAAAGAGAGAGAACAGTTGTTTTGTCGAGATCAGTAATTAATCCACATGTTCACCACTAACAGTAAAAAATGAAGAAGAAAAAAAAAATATATATATTCTCTTTGTCTGAGAATAAGGAACAACATGAAATAAGCAGAAAAAGTAGAAAAGGCATTAAAAACAGACAATAGAGAATTGTCAAAGGTCTTTAACAATGAGTAAAATAACAATACAAGCTGGTTTAGAAGTCATTAGTGTACGACAAGCTCCATTTCAGCTCCTGTGCTTCATGCCAGTGCTAACTTTAAAACAACTGCAAGCTTGCTATTAGAAAACAATGCTCTGCTCTGACCAGCTGGTCAAAGATGTTTCTTTGCCTGCTGAGGCTCAGATGTTAATTACAGTAGCGCTTGCAGTCTGAGTAGCTGTGCAAACAAACTCTGAGGGATGGAAGGCAGTCAACCGTGATGAATTGTTAGTTTTACCCTACACGGCCAACTTATTTATACACGGACCGGGATGAAAATATGGTAATGCCAGCTGTCAGATACTGACCTCCCACGTACAGAATGAGGGATTGAGAATGAAAGCTTCAGCAGCAGCGGCCAGATATAAGACTGATTTTGGCTGAGAATGATGTGCTGCAAAGAGCCCTCTGAAATATTCTGGCATTGCCTGGTGCTGAATCACTAAACGAGGGGCTAGACGCACCAAACTAGAGCTCAGTCATTTGAAAAATCAAACTTGCGCATCTACTAGATGTACAACTGGTATGGAGACCCTAAAGTATGCATTTCAAGTGTCATGTTTTTCTTCAAAGTTAAATATGCTCTACTAATTTGCAGGGACAATGAACAAGACTGCTGTCCATAAGCTGATTCTGTAGTCCGACAACAAAGCCAGCCAGGAATACTGTTTGTCCAAACAATGGTAGACAGGGCAGGTCAGAAAGGAAAGTATGGGGTGTTTATTCTATTAATTCTAAATATGTGATAAAATTTAGAACCTACTAAAACCACATTTTTTACAATTTGTTTTTTTGTGTCAATAGAAACAGTTTGTTAAGCTATTTGTTAAATATACACTACTATTCAAAGGTTTTGCGTTGGAAAGGTATTTTAATGTCTTTGAAAGTCTCTTATGCTTACCAAGGCTGTATTTATTTGATCAAAAATATAGTAAAACAGAAATATTGTAAAATATTATTACAAAAAAAAAAAAAGAAAAAAAAAAAAAAATTTCTATATGAATATATCTTACAATGCAATTTATTCCTGTGATGGCAAAGCTGAATTTTCATCAGTCATTACTCCAGTCTTCAGTGTTTTACATGATCCTTCAGAAATCATTTTAATATGCTGATTTGGTGCTCAAGTAACATTTCATATCATCAATACTGAAAACAGTTTAATATTATGCTTATGTTTAATATTTTTTGGAAATAGAGATACATTTTCTCAGGATTCTTTGACTATGAAATAGATTTTTTTTTTTTGCAATAATGTAAAAGTCTTTACAGTCACTTATGAACAGTTAAATGTATCCTTGCTGAAGTATTAATTATTATTATTATTATTATTATTGAAAGTATTAATTTGTTAAAATTTTTGAACAATAGTGTATAAAACTATAGGAAATTCAGTAAATGACTAAACAAAAGCATTAATTATTTCTAAGTAACAATAAAACATAAAAAATAAATAAATAACATGACTAAATGCATATATTTATATATAATAAATTTTGTTTTAAAGAATTTTGTGTTTAAGGACTACAACAAATGGCTGGTAGGGACTACAGCTGGGTTGCTTCTTCCCGGGTTGGTGACATCACTAACCCTAACATTTACATAAACCATGCCTCCGAGAACACGCAACAAAGATGGTGAGGCCATATTATTGCAATACAAAATGTAACACAAATGCAATAGCATATCATAAAAGGAAGATAACAACATAAGTTATAACCGTAATTAAACTAAACTATACCTGTTTTATTTTCATGCAGCATCTTACAACAGTTCCCACACAAGCAATTTATATATTATCATGACAGAATATGCTAATCAACGACTTTAAGATAGTTAACTCTACATCAGCTACATAAATTCATCAACTAACCATTCAGAAATGTCCTGTTGCATTCTACGTTTATTTATTTATTAATTTATTTAACAGGGACAATGCAATCAGACATAGCTACAGAACAAAGTTTGCAGCCGATGAGATGCACATAGAGTTTATAGCAAGTGCTAATTTTCAACTCCCGTCCCTAAATGGGCCTTTCTACAATAACACATAATAAACAATATTCAATTCTAAAAAAAAGTACACAGTGCAATTTTACCTATTCAGAACTCACTCATTCTAAAAACTCATTCTAAAAAGTACACAATGCAATTTTACATATTCAAAACTCACTCATTCACGCTCAGACATTTACAAATGGGTACAGTTTTGGTTTATTTTCAGCCATGTCTTGAGCCTAGAGGTGAACACTTTAAACTCAGAAATGTTCTTAATCTCTGTCGGCAATGAGTTCCACAGTTTACAAGCCCTGTAAGAAAAGACTGATTTGCCAAAAGATGTTCTGCACTGTGGGATTCTACAGTTTTGGTTTAAGGAGCCTCTTGTCATGTTGTCACTTCTTCTTAATTCTCTCCCTCATTGTCCGTCTCCGGTTTGAACATAAAAGGCTGAACAGTTTCTGACATTTTAAGTGAGTCTGCACAAGTTAATTGGCCCTGCTAACACGAGCTCTTGAAACTCTGCCCTCTTCTTGGGAGCAGCAGCTCATTTGCATTTAAAGGGACACACAAAAAAAACGATCTGTGGGGTCTTTTGAGCTAAAACTTCACATACACACTCTGGGGACATCAGAGACTTATTTTACATCTTGTAAAAGTGGCATTATATGATTCCTTTAACTGGTCATTGCGAATGGCACAAGTTTGTTCTAAAATACAAATTGTATGAAATTATTAGTGGAGGAGGCCTTTTATTTCCTTTTGCTGGCTCTAGTGACAGAGAAATTACACACTTCACCTTTAAACAATTCTTGATCAATGGTGAATTAAAATGACTCCTTTACTTTATATTCTCAGAAAACCATCCAGTAAAGGGATTTTTACTTAAGATTAACTTGATGTCAAACAAGATTGCGAGTAGCATATTGGAAAACATGTTCACCTCAGCTTCTCATATTTTTCATTTCTCACATGTTATTCAGGTCGGCTGCATGAGGATTTCCTTCTGTGTTTGTCTACTGACAGCTGTTTATTTGGGCAGTGCTGCAGAATGGCACGTTGTAAACAACACCTGCTCTCACAGTGAATCTACCTCAGCCGGAGACCGGTGACATCCACTGAATTCATAGCTTGAAAAATCTGCATAGTGCGCCTGGGGGAAATGTTCTGTGAATGATATTACTGCTCATCTTCTAATGTAAACTGAAAATTGAAGATAAGCATGACTCTGCTGATAAAATATTTGCTACTTTTGTACTGTGCAAGTTTGAAGTCATCATATCAGAGTATAAATCATGTATGAAATCATTTGTTATGAACAAAATGTCTGGACTGAGCATGCTACAAGTATCTGAAAATCTGTGACCGCAGAAAGAAGTTTGGATGGGCTTAATATTTTCTTAATGAATTAGCACATTTTTAATAAATGATTTATTAAGGAATATATTTTACACACTTAAAATCCTACTTCACAGCTCAACAAACGCTGCAGAAACAGATCCCTGATGTGAGAGACATGTCTTGAGACAAGCTACAGAAATTATGAAATAAAAGATCCTGCTTCCTTCATACTCTCATAGAATGTCTTTCTTGCTGTAGCTCAGCGTGTCAACAATCAGACACAAATGTAATGTGTGCAGCCATGAAAAAGTTATAATCCTTGCATATTTAGCATTCATCTACGATTAAGTATAAAATTATACTACAAGGATGGTTTAATTTGATTTTTAGCTCCATCTATTGAGCTTATGCAGACAGCTTATGCAGTAGCCATTTTTCCCTGGAATTTTATTTAAAATGAGGCAAATTATCTAAAAAAAAAAAATTCTATCAAAATTCTTTACAATATGTAACGAGGTTGGCATAAGCAAAATTACATAATGTCTGCTATTCAAAATCTAATCAAAAGCAAATATATAATACTTGCAACTGGTCGTCTTCATTGGATTTATTTGCATATTGAATTGAGATCTGTCTTCAACATATATTTAACAATCTAAAGCTGTTTACATTGCAAAGGTGGCACAGAAACTGTGTTGTGTGTTGATTACTATGCACATGCCAACAAAAAACAAGACATAGGTTATGACAGCAACAAAGTTTATGACTGTTCAAATTTGACATTTCATTTATGCAGGGCTTAAGCCTTTTCTGCTTAGCAAGCACCAATATCTCCTTCTGGAAATGCAAATATAGTTTATCTTTGGTGGTTAGTGGAATATTTCCATCACTCCACAGGGAATAATTACACTATCATCTGTTCTGAAATTTGTATTTTATTTTTTTTTTTGCCTTGTAAAAGAAAATACAACGTTGAACAGACTTTGGTAATAGGTATCAAGGGAAGTACCGTTCATTTGAGTGCTTTTAATTAGCTGCTGCAGAAAACCCTAATTAGCTTCATCTGTGATTATGTGATGGATGTGTAATCAACAGCAGCTACAGTGCTCTATAGTGCTACTTTAGCAACAAGTATCATCAGTGTCATCAGGAATCATTTAAACATGAGGTTTTGGTCTGGGTCAAATACGGACCTATAGTGGCAGAAAAAGGGGAAGAATATGGAAATGTCTGCCAGGCTGTACAAACTCAACTCTGTAGACCAGAAGATTCCTTATGATGACTTTTAAAGCGATACAATGAAAACAATCGGTTGTACTAATTACTAACGTCAAAATATGACTTTAAAATCAGAAAAAAAGTTTAGAAACTAAGAAGCAGAATCTGCTAGATGAGCAATTTATGCCGTACACTGCTATTAGAGTGCAAATTATCTCATATTTCATTGGATTACAAAATGCCTGTGGAATAAGGCAAATGGTGGTGGACTATAAATAACCTTATGTATGTATATAATAATAATAATAATAATAATAATAATAAAGGTGCTACATCTTACATACAGATCTCTACATTTTCTGAAATGCCACAGCAAATGCCTTGGATTTTCCATAACAGCTGTTTTTAGTTAAAGCCTATTTAATCTTTCAGACCTCAAGGTGGACAATATCAGAAGATATTTTGCTCTAATTTTCTCATTTATACCCATGTTAAGCCATTATTACGGTGGCTGCTGAGTGTTTTGCAACTGTTGGAAAAAGTTCACAGAGACTGTTGATTGAGGGCAGGTATATTAAACTAACTGTATGAAACTCTTGACTCACAAAGGTTTAGATTTATGTCATACAAACTTTTGACAACCAGCCTTATCCACTTTTCTTCCCTCTGCACAAGAACTTTCAACCTAGAAATGTCTGTTCATCCACATATAAAAAGTACAGACTTTTTTTTTTTCCCCACAAATACACTACTGTTCAAAAGTTTGGGGTTGGTAAGATTTTTTAAAACATCTTCAGTGTCATAATCCTTTAGAAATCATTCTAATATGCTCATTTTGGTGCTCAAGAAGCATTTCTTATTATGTAGAAAACAGTTGTGCTGCTTAATATTTTTGTGGAAATCTTAATACTTTTAAGGATCAGAAAGCTAAAAAACAGCATTTATTTAAAATATTTTGTAGCAAAAAAAAAAAAAGTATTTGTAAAGCATTTGCGGTCACTTTTTTAATCAATCCACACACAGTACAAAATACCCAACACGCGTGAATTGTGAGCCCAGTACTGACAATAAATCTAAAATAAATGCAAAGAAAAGGTTTGTAATATTAACTCATCTCATCCTATTTTCTTATGAAATTAAAAATAATCACTGTCAGGACTGATCATAAAACAAATGTGCTTAGAAGTATTTTATTAAAAATCTGTAAATTTAAATGTAAAAAAACAACAGCTGTGTGACTGATTTGTAAAGTGAACAACAAAGTAACACATTACATAGGAAAAATGCCAGCTCTATTATTTTGCATTTACACTCCAAGACTTGCACAGATCATTTGACATATAAGCTATCAGATTTTGTTCCATCCATTACTATGATTATCACTGTCAATTTGATTCAATCGTGCATTTATATGGTTGTCAATCCAGAAACTTTGCAATGTGTAGTTAGCAGCATGAAAAATATATTATATGCAGAAAGGAGAAAGCGAGTAAAGATCGCAATCACTGAAGCAATCAGTTACAACGTAAGGTACACAAAGTTGCACTCTAAAACTCACTTTATAATCAATGAAGCTGCACAATGAATCACTTATTGACGTTGTGTTTATACTTTGTTGGTTATAATGAAAGAATTCATGAGTGTGCAGAACTTAAATACAGTTGTGCTCAAAAGTTTACATAACCCTTGCTGAATCTGCAAAATTTTAATTATTTTAACAAAATAAGAGGGATCATGCAAAATGTGTTATTTTTTATTTAGCACTGTCCTGAATAAGATATTTTGCATAAAAGATGTTTACATATAGTCAAAAAATAGCTGAATTTATAAAAAATGACCCGTTCAAAAATGTACATAGCCTTGATTCTTAATACTGTGTGTGGTTACCTGGATGATCCATGACTGTTTTTAAGTTTTGTGATGGTTGTTCATGAGTCTGAACAGTTAAACTGCCCAACATTCTTAAGAAAAATCTTTTCATTTAGTACTGCCCATTGTAAGCTACAGAAAATACTCCGGAAGACAAATTAAGTAAAATTTATCTTGATGTTCAAATTCAAAGTTTTCACCCCCCGGGTCTTAATGCATTGTGTTTTCTTCTGGAGCATCAGTGAATGTTTGAACCTTTTTTAATAGTTGTGTTTGAGTCCCTCAATTGTCCTCAGTGTGAAAAGATGGATCTCAAAATAACACAGTCGCTACTGGAAAGGGTTCAAATATGCAAAAGATGCTGGAAAACTGAAGAATTTGCAGGACCTGGAGGATTTTTCTGAAGAATGTTGGGCAGTTTAACTGTTCAGTTTAACTGTCGTGGATCATCCAGGTAACCACACACAGTATTAAGAATCAGGAGTATGTATATTTTTGAACGGGTCATTTTTATAAATTCAGCTATTTTTTGACTATATGTAAACATCTTTTATGCAAAATATCTTATTCAGAACAGTGCTAAATAAAAAAAATAACATTTTGCATGATTCCTCTTATTTTGTTAAAATAATTAACATTTTGCAGATTCTGCAAGGGGTATGTAAACTTTTGAGCACAACTAACTCAATTTAGCAGATTACCTCTAATTACATTATAATCAAACATTCTGTCTCTAGGCGTACTGGTTTATTAAGATTATTAGATTATTAAGACACTTACTAGTCAAAAGACATCAGTGGAAAGTTTCCAGGAAATTGTCTAAAAGTGTATATTAACTTCAAAAAGCAGATAAGCTGACTATCATCCTGAGCTGCAATTTCTTGGAAAAATGTTGATTCCTGCTAAACATCAAATAAACTTATCTAGCACGCAAAACTAAGATGTGCTGAGATCTCTGATAGTCCAAGATGGATGTTCTGTACTTGAAAGCAAAGCATTTAAAAGTGGATTAGATTTAATAACACACTAATCCACCGCTGCCTGAGAACGTCTGCACATCTTGCATGAGAAAGAAAATATGCTGAGTATTACAATGTAAGCCTTTCTCAA
This sequence comes from Elopichthys bambusa, assembly GCA_037101425.1. Lineage (NCBI taxonomy): Eukaryota > Metazoa > Chordata > Actinopteri > Cypriniformes > Xenocyprididae > Elopichthys > Elopichthys bambusa. The sequence continues at coordinate 14,875,334 of CM074440.1, forward strand.
GCACACAATTACTAAGCTGGTCTTTTTGATAATTGGCAAAACAATCCAGGAGTCTAACAGTTCTGCGTATTCATTATACAAGAAACAAACTTAAAGACTTGAATGTAAATCAGGAGGTTTTTTTTAAGAATGTTTGATATTCCAGTCAGACAGGAAACGACACACTGAAATACTCAACAGCACATGAAATACAACAAGCTTGGGAGCAAACCGCTATAACTCATTGCTATATGACACATTGCTTCCCCTGAACCTGTGCAATATGTCGAGTGTTCTGAATGTGAAGTGTTAGCTGTACCCCAGTGGAGATCACTGAGCCCTTGAGGGTAACCGAGGGTTAAAGAGGAATGTTCAGCTCACAGCTGGGCTGAGTAAGATTTGCTAGCGGCCAAACAAATGCCTCATTGCTTTTCTGCTCAGGGTTTTCTGCTAGGCAGATTGCTGCCTCCTGTTTATTGACTATTTATTTTTTTTTTTTTTTCCTGAGATGTCCTTGACAGTGTTAGAGAAGTTACACTGTGACATTCTTCCAACAAGAAGCTTTTAGTGATGGCATTGAGAAGCACATTATGAAATGTAATGATGTTTGTTAACATTTGATTGCAAAAGTTGCTACTTTCAAAGTAATTGCAAATACATTTTTTTTAAACAAATAAAATATGTTTTAATTAAAATTAAACATGCAAACAAAATACAAAATTCTCTCAAATTTTTTTCAATAATAAGTTTGTCCAATAAAAGGATGACTCACCATTAAACAAATAAATGAATTAAGTAATATAAATAAATAAATAAATAAATAAAGATTAATTTATTCATTAATAATTTTCTTCAAAAAAAGTGGCTTATTCTTTCTCTTGCATGGATGCCTTTCTCTGTCATTCACTTGGACCTCCTATTGTTACCAAAACCTCACAACAACCCAACCAACTAGAGTTGTCAAAAGTACAACTTCAGTACTGAAATGTAAAAAATGTGACACTTTGAGTGCTGTTGAACACCTCTGGTTGGCCATTGTGTTGATGTGCTCATCGGATATATCTGTGATTGGCTACAATGATCAACGAACAGGAGCGTTTGAAAGCATACGGAAGTGTTTGAATTTGAAAACGTTTTGAAAGCGGGAGCATTTGAAAGCAGGCATCTATTAGCGGTCCGCTATAAGAAAGGATAAAAAAAAAATTAAAGGGTTACAAAATAACAAATAACATGTAGAGAGGTTTGGACAGCTCTTGTAGGATTAAACATGAACGGTGGTTAAAGGTGCAGTAGGTGATATGAGAAATGCTAACGTTAGCCTGCTAGCATTGAAAGCACCCTCCCAGCAAATCGCCGTCCAAAGCCACGCCTCCTCCAAAACACATGATCACACACATACAGAGCTCGCTCTTGACAAAGTGTCACAAGAGAAAGTGTTAAACTACCTCATATCTCAAAAGCACATAACATTACAATAATAATGAATGAACTTGTACCTGACTGCTGCAAATTCATTTCAGCGTTGATACTGTTGACATGAATACACACAATTCTGAGTCTAAGGACGTGAACAACTCCGGTTAGAACGTCACAGGTTGCCATCTCTTAATTACAGTAGTTATGGCATGAGCGCAGCATAAGCTTGTTGATTTAGGAACTGTAAAAGGTGTCTTTTTTGTTTTTGGTGCTCTGTGACTGATGTCTGTCTGCATAAACTCTGCATAGCATGAAGTGCGCTGATGACGTATAATGTCTGCGTGAACAGGGTGCGCAAGGGTATGCAAAAACATACGTTGACAGGCAGGTAGGAAATCATATTTCATTCGGCCTGAATATAATGACTGGATGAACATTTTATGGTCCTACGCCTTTTACGGTCCTACGATATATATATATTTATAAAACATTTAGACCGTTTAACATCGTGATTGCTATCAGGATATGAGACTTTCAACCAGTATAACAGAAATGTGTCTGTAGAGAATCACTTATTAAGCACCTTTAAATGAAGTGCAAATATAAACACTTAACTACCTGAGTTAGCACTACCTGACATGAAAAACAAAAACTACTTTAACTACTAAATACTAAAACACTATAGCCTACAGCAGACTGTGTCACAGACAAGTGCTTCAAATGTGCATTCCACATGTAGTCTACTGGCTTCATTAATAAGAAAAATCAAGAGTGCATCCTTTCAAGCTAAAGGGATCTTGAGGCTTTGTGGCTCCTGAGCTTTCCAAAGTGGAGTAGCCCTGAGGACAGGAACATGACATTGGGGATTGGAATACAATGCTGAAAGATCTTAACAGCAACTACATTCAGGATGTAAGTGAGCACTGTTACCTTTCTCACTGACATGACTGACTCTATACAACAGTGTCTGAAAAGTCACAAGAGAAAACTGTGTTCATTGTTATAGCTATGATACTAAAAGATGCCTAAGGGTACCGGCACACCCTAGACAACAATACAGCTTAAAAATCTGACAAAACTAGTGTGTCTATTAAAACACATTCCACATGGATTTCCTCCGTTGACATGTCAGGATTTATAGAGCATAGTACAATGACCAGAAACATCAAACAATCTCAAATAACAACTTCTGAAAGCAAGTTTATAAAGGATCCTTTTTCACTGTGGTGGTTCATTCAGAACCTTAAAAAATATAGGTTGGCATTAAATATTGTGTGCTGGGATGGTTGTCAGAAACAGTCTGAAGGAGATTCACAAGAGGTCTAAGCTGTTAAATAGCTAACTAACTAGCTCTAAAGATGATTTATGTGCCACTATAAAGCTGTTGGCTTTTATTGTCTTCCACGCATTCAAACTAATGTTAAATGTCACTGTAGCACATTAGCATATGGATGGAAGTGAATGAACTAATTACGCATTGAATAATCGTGCGTCCTTTTGAAACATGATCTAAATTTATGACTGAATGAATTACAAAGAAAAAAAGAGCTTTGTTATAATGTCTGAAAGATCATTGAGAGTGAAATGCCAAAGCTTTATCAGCATTAGACTAGGTATCTGAGCATGGTGAAAGTTACTCTTTTGAAATTAATTTGCATTTTGCTATTTTTAGGCATACATTGTTACCCAGCATGGACAATTCAATATCAGTTTTGGTGCAGAAGGTGCAAAGGCTGCTCTCTGTATGAATACTAAACAACAGTAGAAGAGTGTTTATTTTCTTTTTATCTATCCATCTCTCTTTTTCAATTTCATTCTTTGTTAAAGGTTCTTTTTTGTGTTTTATTCATGACTTTTATTCTGTCTATAATACATTGGTATGCCAGAATATAAGTTTTTCCAAAGTTAAAATATAAATATTATACAAACAAACTGCACAACTATTCTGCAATCTGCACGTATTATTCTAAAAGAATGTGTTGAATGCAACACTTAGCAGCATAGAAATGTCTAATTTTTTAAGGCTGGATTTGAGTTGATCACTCAAGAGCTTATGCAAGGCAAACATCAAGGTGATAAAACTGAACTGACGGCAGAGGCTCTTGAAGCAGAAAGCTTTCAGAGTCTGTTCTTTTATGTCTTCTCTCAGCTGCAATGGAATAAATGTGTTAAGAAGAAAAACAAAACAAAAAGATGTTCATTATTGGATTTAATTAATGCAGACTGAACACAGTATACTACGGTGCACAGCGGTAAGGAAAATCTACAATATACAGCGCCACAGCAAAACAAATGATATTTTAGAGATGTGCACTTGCAGTCTGAATTGAATCTGATGAGAGAGGATGACTTGTCACCGTGAAATAATAAACAGTATAAATAAATATAGAAAATCTATATAAATCTAGTCTGTTTGGCAGACACCATTATCCAAAGCAACTTGGAGTACATTTAAAATAAACTTTTTGCCAATGTATCTGTTGAACCCATGACTTTGACATTGCTAGCACCTGTGTTATTGTGTGCAACCAGGACATTGGGTTTCTGTTGACCACTTGGTAAACAACACAGTGAGCAAATTGCTTAATGAATCAGTTATTTGTAAAAAGAACCCCCCCCCCCCCCCCTCCCACACATACACACAAAAAAAACAACAACAGAAAACAAAAAACACACACACACAAAAAACAGCATGCACAAAACACAACAAAAAACAAAAAGATAGATATGCTGCAATGATTCTTTCCGAAAAAAGCTGAGCTCCTGGAGGCGTGCCGTGGGCGGAGCTAAGGAGTCTCAAGCATGCGCAACTTTTGCGTAGCGATCTTCTGCAAGCTGCAACATCATTATAAATAAAAAGTAAACAAAAACGTTCATGTTGTTTACATTATATGCACTTGCCAACAAAGACATTTTATGCAGTTTTACTTACCGCCCGCGATCTACAAATCCAGCGTAGAACTGGGACTTGTTTACAAAACATTCATCACCGAAATTCCGGAAACAAACAAACATACGTGCACAACTTCGTTGCTGCCCCAGAAAAACAAACTGCATCCACTGTTACTTTAACGCTTGGGTTCTTTGGGAAGCTGAAAAAGGTTATCTTTCCCTCACAACCAAAAACACACTTCTTTGATGATGTTGTTGAAAAATCTCTCGGCTTCCATAACCCAAACGAAGCACGTTGATGGGCGTGCTCTTGTTCTCGCTCTGGGTGATGTGCGCGCACACTTAACAGGGAGAAGTGCCCATGCAAGGAATTTCGGCCTTTATGATGTGATACAAGGCCATAATCGAAAAAAACTTTCCGAAACGTATCCGAATCCGAAAGAAGTGTATTTAGCACAGAAATAATACGTCATATGTTGAACTCGTTTTTTGAAACTCTGGCCATGTTTAGCATGAGAATCAGTTCTCTACACTTTAACAGTGTAAATAAGTCAGAATGCATGAAATAGCATTATACCAGCAAACAGCAATACATTGGGGAGGATTTTGAAATTGAGCACAAGGGCAGAAGTATAGCAGCCTCTTACACCGATACATGGGCTAAACTCAGTTCATCATGAATTATCCAGAGAAACTGACATTGCTTTCAAACACATTCTGGTTTTTGGGTACAATCTAGCATTTCAGACATGAGCCATGAGACTTTTCACATGAACAGTCTGATCTGGATAGACACTACTTCTCTAAAATGAGGAAACAGTGCTATATTTACACACAGTCTTTCCACTTTCAGTCTGTGATGTCCAGCTCCTCAGGGTCTGGCTGGTTTTTAGAGTTATTCAACCAGCATCCAGGAGATGTATGTGCCCTGTAACTTAAGGGAACTAATTCCTGGCAGGAACCTGGATGTTTGCCTGGCAGAGATAGTCTGATAAGATCAGAGCTACACAGTAGCCTCATTTCTCTAGATTTGATATGTGAAATTCCCACAGCTTTGGGCCGCCTGCCACAGAGTTTCTGGACTCTGGTACTGAGGTCTGACATTGGGTAAGATTCAGAATTGTTGAGGAGGAGGACTAATTGCATTCATTAGTTATTCAGTGCCCGTTTTGTGCAGAAATCCTCCAAAGCACACTGCGGTCTCTTTTAAAATAGGGTGCAACCACTTGTGCACACAAGAGTCCCTTGCCCATTCATTATCCAAGCTCAGAGAGGAACAGCATAAACTTCTCATTTTATTAGAAAGCATCTGCCAATTTCCTACAAACAATATGGTGGGGTGAAACATAGATTTTCTGCTCTAATTAACTGTCTGCAGGAAAAGAAACACAATAAACATGGTCATTTGTTTTACATTGCATATTAAATACACACAGGTTTGTTTTGCCATCTTAGTGAGGACATTCCATAGGCGTAATGGTTTCTATACTGTACAAACTGTACATTCGATTCCCTACACTACCCCTAAACCTACCCTACCCATTTTTTTTTTTTTTTTTTTTACATTTTTAAAAAAACATTGTTTAGTATGTTTTTAAAGCTACTTTAAATATGAGGACTCATGAAATGTCCTCATATTTCATGTTTATGTTGTAATACCAGTGTAATACCCATGTCATTATACAAATCTATCCACATAAATCACAAAAAGTATAATAGTTTTAATTTAGTTGATATAACAAAAAAAGGGTTCTAAAATAAAATAACTGAAATATATATTTTTTTAAATCCCCAAACCCCTTTCTCTAAAAATCAAAAGTTGAATTTTGAATTCAATTCAAATTAAACAGAGTAGCACATATCAGACCATTTAGAATATAAATTTCCCCCGTCTTGCCATTCCTGTTAGCAATTATACTTATGTGACAGTTCTGTGCAAAATGTGATTAAAATGCATTTAAAATGATAAGGTCATAGCCAAAAAAAAAATCTGTATTATTCTCACTAACCAATATCCATTGATTCAGACTTAGTGTGCATGACCTCAATATAGACCAAGAGCTTTTCAGCACACTATTACAAACATTCCCTCATATAAGACTTACTAATCAATTCTACAAATAGGTCTCCAACCATGAATCAGGAAAAAGTGCTCTTTAAAGCATGCACTGTGATTTGAAAACATGGTTTCTACTGAGGGAGAAATATATAGTCTAATAATTGGCTAGGCTCAGAAAATGACATAATTACTCCACTATAAGCTCATGGTCAGAAGTGACAACAGGCACGCGGAGTCAACAGAGAGAAGCTCTCTGCTCCACAAGCACAACTGACTGCAGGTTTACTGAACAACTCTGACACTTGTACCAGCCCTAAAAAACAGCATGAACTCCTACACAACCAGTCCAGTTCTGCTCCACAAGTCCTTGAGGATGGCATGAGTATCCCTGTACTGCAATGTACAAGAATCTAAAACAATCTGCTTATGTAGGAGTATGACAGCATGCTTTATTCATGAAGACATTTGCCGAAATGCTAAATTTAAATAGTTTTTCTACAAGCGCCAAGTGTACACATGTGTATGATTCCGTTATAAAAATGACATTTCTTTGAAAACCAGAGACAAGAATTATTCTGCAGTGCCAAACAACCATACATTTACAAGATTCTCTTCAGTTATGTGTCCGTGTTTGGATTTGACAACTGTATTTACTCAAACTGTCCTATTCATACAACAGCAGACAGAGTTGGATCAATCGAGTCAATGTCTGTAAGCACAATAATGTCAGATTTCAATAGTAAATATCACATATTAATGGGTCTCATACAGCACATATTGCCCAAACTTGATTAAATTTACTGCAGTCACAACCAAATTTTAAAGTAGTCACTTGGGTTGTAAAACATTACAATTTTGGCAGATAACTTTTTACATGTTAATGGCTGGTAAGAGATAAATAGCAGATATTATAAATCCATATTATAATAAACTCTACATTATAACTATGTTGACTAAAATAAATAAATATATAAATAAAATAAAATACTGAAAAATAAAATAAATTGATTTACGAGCAATTGCTTTTGATTTAGGCATCGCAACATTTGTAAACATTTGTGTTGGGTAAGCTACTCTAAAAAAGTAATTCATTACTAGCTGCTAATTACATCTTCAACAGTGTAATTAGATTACTGTACTAATTACTTTCTCTAAAAAGTAATGCATTACTTATTACTTTCTAAATCCAATATCAACCTTGACCAGTTGAACTGCTCTTTTAATTCTTTCAAATAAATAATAAGCCTACAAAATTACATAAATTCTTCTTGAACAAAGTATTTAAAGGGAGGTTACATTAAAAACATACATTTTAACATTAGATGTTAAATTATGTTAAATCCACTATAGTTTTTTATAAAGAATTGTTCTATAGTCTATACAGTATTTAATTCAATCAGTAGTAAGTAATTAAATTACAGAAAAATTAAGAGTAATCCCTTTACTTTTCAAAGTAAAAAGTGCAGTAATTAATTACTTAAGTCATGCATTACAACCAACACTAATAGTAAATGTAGAGTATTTGTACAGATTTGCTAATTATTTCACTGTGTTATTAAATTATTAGTGTATATAAAAATATATTTGATAGAAATCTAAAAAAAAGATAAAAAAGAGGAAAGAAGCATGAATAATTAAATATCCCAAATCAACAGAAATATTTATAATATCAACTGATACAGATAAATTAAAAACTATATTGTGCATCCCTTAAATAAACGTATTGAACAAACAGGATAAGCATATTCTCCTTTAGTATGAATGTAGCCATAGTCTGTATGAATTTGAATCAAGTATGAATTTCTTAAATACTACTGTGTGATGACCAAACCTAAGAAAAATCATACAAGATGAGTATCTGAAATACGGTCTTAAAATTTTTTTTTTTACAAATCATTATGGTATTTGTTTGTTTTCATATTTGCCTAGCAGCTCATTCTAAGAGTCATACTCAAAGACGGTTTATCTAGGGCCTTAGTTTTGTTCTCCACACTGAACTCACACATTAGACTACCACCACACCTCATCTAAATTTTAAGTTTCATATTGGATTGCAAAATTTCCATTTGGGTCAATACTTTATGAAACCAAACGAAATAAGGACACAGTAAACCTCTAAGTCTGTCATGGGAGCTTTCTCTGGTGCAGAGTAAAACTTTTCAGACTGGGTTATAAATCATGAAACAATCATCAGAGACAACCCAAATATTTCTGACATTGTAATTTCCTGAGGAGAGGAATGTCTTATCAGTCTCAGACATGATTCCAGCCTCATCGCCCCAGACACTGATGTAACAAACCCACAAAATTATGCCTGAGCGGAGAGATAAACAAGCTTCAGCAAGGTAGAACAAATAAGCTATATGGACAACAGAAAACCTGCATTTAACACGATGAATACTCATAATGCTATTTTTAGGCTGACTCAAATTCTCAGTCCAACTCTATTAGAATGCTTGCCATTTAAGTGATCCAGATGGTGAAATTTATCAATAGAGATAAATTCAATGCAATGACAACAATCCAGAATAACTAATACTCCAGTACCTTGTTTGTCACTTCCCTCTCATCAACACTAAACTGTCATTACCATAATAATTCCCTTGAAGAATGTCTCAGCTATTCAGGGTCACAGTATCATTACATAATCCTTTGCAGCACAGCTGTTTTTACACTACAAGATTATGCTAATAGGCTTATAGCTGCATCTGGACCCCAGGCTGAACACCGCCGTGAGCATAAAACAAACTTAATCTGCAAAACAATGAATACGCACTGAATAACCTACCCTCGATTACTCGAGTTAATTGGAAGATACAGTGCAAGGGATGTGCGCGTAACAGCAGCTATAACAAACTACTATGAGAGCTTGACATTATGGAAGATTGTGGTTAATTATTGATATGAATTGAATAATTAAGTGGGCAAGCGAACCACAGCTGGATACCTTTATGTCCTTGTTGACATCTTCCTCTTTCTTGGCCGCATCCAGGTCAGTGACTCCGCGACTGAACTCGTCCATTGTGCTGTCGGGGAGGGGAAGCTCCTCTGCATCAATGTCTGTTTCGTCTGCAGTCGGCTTTTCGGCCCCTGTGAGCTCCCGCCCTTTAGAGAGAAACAATTTATCTTGCTAAATATTAATTTTGAAAGCATGATACAAGGATTAAAGAAAAAGCTCACTGATTTTTTTTTATTTTTATAACTTGCACTAGCACATTGTATATGACAATTTAGTTCAAACTTTGACCTGTGGAGGGCAGTAATACACTTAGCAAAGTCTACACTACCGGAATTCTAATAGAGAAGAAGAAGAAGAGAGCTAGTTCAAGACAAGCATCTATGGTTAAAACGTATATAATTTTTTATTTTTTAAAGCTGCACCGAAACTGTAACAAATTAAGGTATTTTTGATGAAATCCGAGAGGTTTCTGAACCACACATAGGCAGCAACATCATTGCACCTTTCAAGGCCCAGAAAGGTATTAAAGACATTATTAAAAGTCCACGTGACTAGTGGTTCAACCTTAATTTTATGAAACAACAAGAATACTTTTTGCGCACAAAAACAAAAAAAATAACGACTTTATTCAGCAATTTCTTCTGTTCCCTTCCCTGTCATTCTCCTACACTGTTAATGTAGTAAACACAGTGCATGCAGGTCTTACGGGTTTGAAACATAAGGGCATTTTTTGGCGAACTAACCCTTTAATTTAGGTTAACTCGATATACTAAAAATTAATAAAACTTAACAGATATATTTAAAAAAACAACAACTACTAAAAAAATGATAAAAAACAACAGAATTACTATAACTAAACACAAAATATTACTAAAAACTATAATAGTATCTCGAATGATACTAAAACAACACTGGTTTGAAGGGACCAATGTTTTGCTGTTAGTGAGAATATTTTATTTTTTGCATATAATGCCACTGGTAGGTACACAAGCAGATATTCTGACTAAACACTGATGTTTCTTGTGTAAACTGTGGATCCTCTGTGGGGGGGACTGTGTTACTGATATGGGGCCCCATGCATGTTCCGACCACACCTACACTCGGTCTGTACAGCAGATCTGTATTTCTGGAAATGGGTAGTTGACATGACATTTCAAACAGTGACAGCCGTGTCCTGTGGTGTGACATGCTATACAACATCTAAAACTATTTTAAACAGCATTCTTGTATAATTTTATATACATATATATATATATATATATATATATATATATATATATATATATATATATATATATATATATATATATATATATATATATATATATATATATATATATATATATATATATATTATTTTAATTATTCATTAAATATAGTATATAAATTATATTATATATAATATATAATTTTAAGCATTGAATTATTTTACTATATTAATTGAGGGACTAAATGAATATTTAACATTTTAAAAAAGAAAGTGTGTCACTGTAGGACTTTCTAAAATAAATTAAATCAATACATATGGGTGATCCAATAAATATTTGCATTTACACATGGTAAAATGAACTATGAAATCATTACATAACTTCACTATCGTTACATTAAAATACAATTTGTAGGGATTATGGCTATTTTAGGGTGACAATTTGTCCCAGATCATAAACTGTATTGTATTACTGAACATAACACGAGAGTTAAAAACGGAAATAGAACTGAGGTCGGAGGCATTTACCCCACACTGAACTACATGTAATGGGACACACAGTCCCTCACAGATCTTCACTGGCATTTCCACTGGCTAAAAGGAAATTCTGGACCAGAAATAAAATCTGATGCATGATGCAAAACAAAACTAGATCACTCCAATTATAAACAAAGTTATTTACAACACCTGACATGACACACATTCCGAAGACAAATCCCATTCCTATGTACAGAATATTAGATCGACTCAAGACAATATATTTTCCCTATCTGTCTAATATAAAATATTAACTAATATCATTTATGTAAGTGTATTGCTATGAATTTAATTAATTAAATATTTATTAACTAATAACCAGATTTGAACCCACAAAAAGCTGTTTTTGATGGCATAAAGATTGTACAAAATTTAAAGTACTGTAAACTCCAGCCACTTTATTTTACCCATGAACATCTACAATAACAAAAAAAAAAAACAAAAAAAAAAAACATGTTTGCTATGAATTGTGCTGTAGCTGCTTCATAAGTTTCTCTTGCTGGTATTAATACGCTCAAACAATTTATAATGTTTTTAAAATTTTTAAGGCTCATAAACAAAGGCCGCAATGCACAATGCTTATTTGTCGGCAGGTTTTGTAGTAATTTAAGCAGTTACGGGCTTGTTTGGTTGTGAAATGTCAGTTCTGAGACCTGTTCACTGTTACCCCTGTGTAAGTTATTTAGGCTCCCTGTCCTAACACTGGGCCAGCGGTGGAGCTATTAAACAGTGAGTTCCATCTATGTGACACCGCAGCGTGTTGGTGCTGGGGAATCCTGTGCAGATTAGAAGGTGTGCGTGGGTGAGTGGGAGCTCATTTGCATTTGAAAGGAAAACCTGTCCAGAGGGAGCTGTGGGAGGATGATCGGCCTGAACCCATGGCCCATGCACCTTGAGATCTGCCCCACAGACACAAGCAATTAGAGGTGTTGTTCCATCCTGCCCATCAAAGCCTTGGCACACAAAGACTTCCTCAAACTCAGTGCAGTGGATTGCACCAAAATACCTCAAACAACTGCATGGATTTTCCCTTTGCTAAATCAAAGTGTGTCAGAGATCAGCAGAAACATCACTCATCCATAATCCCATCACACCAAGGCCCAATCCCATTTCTACCCTTTACCCCTTCCCTTTCCCCTACCCCTTCGTTTTGCGCGTTCATGTGAAGGGGTAGGGGTGTCTCGATTCTTTTTTGGCTGGAGTGGTAGGGGTAAGGGGAAGGGCCAGATAGCCCTTCAATGAAGATTTTTCGGGACCACACTTCGAACGAAGAGGTATGAGAAATTTCCCTGCATACACCGACTACCATGCTGCTAGAATGTGTGTAGTGATCATGGTAGTGATATTTCTACTCAGGATCGATCACTTGTGTGTTACCTGGCTGCCAGTTTCTCCGTAGCTTGCTGAACGCGCTATTTGAATGATGTGAACACAAATGAATAATACAGTTAAAAGAAATATCTGGTCATCCTTCATAATGCAGTCGATATTTACATCTCGTATCGTCTTTAAACTCTTGCGTTACCAAGGCAACAACTGACTTGTTTGTATTACAATGCAAAGAGCTCCGTTCTTGCAGCACTACAGTAGAAAATGAAACCATATCCGTACTGGCCTGCTTGGCACGGAATGGAACGGTTAAACATACAGCCTGATGGATACAGGCCTGATGGAAAAGCGGCTCCACCAGTCTTGTACGTTCTATCATTCTGTATCGTCTTGGGAAACTCGAAGGCTTATACATTTTCTAACTGAAACCGAGCGCCATTTTCTTAAGTCCAATATACAGCGCAAAACAACTTTGGGAGTGAGTAATCTGTTAAACGTGCTCGCGCTTGATTTCTGTTGATATGCGGATTTCATTACTGTTCATACTGGTTAAATGTTACAGGCCACTAATAAAAGAAACTAGGTATGATGACGTGTGTGATGGTGTAGTAGTGGTGTCCCATTTCTTAGGGGAATATTTTCACCCCTACACCTTGCCACTGTGTTTCAAGGGGCAAGGGGAAGGGCGAAGGGCTAGGTGAAGGGGTATAAAATAGAACTGGGATTGGGCCCAAGTTAGAGGTGGGATGGTTCGCTGTTTAAAAAAAAAATAAAAAAAATATCGAACCGTTCGGTTCTCCACCCACAGTTCAGCACGTGCTTGTAATGCGATTCATCCCAAATCCGACGACATCTATTATATGGTTTGTCGAAAACAACGTGCAAAACAGACGGCTCATGTATGTTTCAGTCGATGAATATGCATTCCGGTTTCCCAATATGTTACAACAGCGATGATCAAAAGAACATGGACAAAACAGTCACTCTTTGTAAACAAATGTTCAAGACGTGCCGAAAGCTCTATGACCAGTCATTTACACCTTCATCACCCGGGTGTTAATAGCGCGCAAGCCCAGGTGAGACATGAACATCTCACGTTGCGATCTGTGTTTAAACTAAACTCATTTAAATCTTGCCAATTTAAACATTCATCTGTAATAGGGCTGTCACAATATTAGATTTTTCACACCACGGTTATTTTGGCCAAAACAATTCACAATATCGATATATCGCGATATCTATAGAATTCTTTTTTTTAAATAAAAAAAATAATAATAAAAAAAAAAAAATCAGTCAAATTCATTTACACATTGTTTATTCAGTTTTTCTTTTTCAGGGTTGCTGCACATTTAAGTCAAATTTAAGGCTTTTTAAGACCTTTTTAAAACCTGAAGAAATAAAAATGAATACCAGACTAGTAGCCTATAGAGAATGCGAACCGACGTCATGCCGCGTTGCATGCTGGGGCCGCCATTTTGACAGGATCGCCCCCTATTACTTGCACTGAAATTAATATGGATACTTGCTTACCTTTTGTTTTGTTTCTGCCATTAAGTGGAACATTCACATTTTTAATGGTATCGGTTACAGGGAATAGAAGCTATTTTATCGCATCGCATGATACATTTTTTTTTCCTCCACTGAAGTTTTGTAGAATTTCATTTACAGTGTTGATCTGTTTACCATGTCGCACGCTGGGAGAAGTAGATTCATTTATATGTTTGAAATGTTTAAATGATGCTTAAACGAGCATATTGAGTAGTCCTACAACTAGGGATGCACCGTACTAGTCTTAATAGGTCTTAAAGGGACCGTAGCCTATATTTATCATTAATGTTAATAAAACAACAAAAGATGTTAAATAAATGTATACATGGTAAATAAACCTAATGTATCTGAAAAAAGTTTATTTAATTTGTATCTCTATAGTATTTGTTGTATTGTTTGTAAAATTCTTTTTATATAACATCAGTTATATATATTGGTAATTATGCCCTTTGAAGGTTATTGGACACTGTTAAATTTTTGTTCTTTAAGTTTGTGACAAGCACATAAAAATGATTATTACTCTAATAGAAAAAGTAATAAAGAAGCTGTCCTACATTCATTAGTCTCACTGTGTTGTGCTTGGAAAACTGCAACATCACCAGAGAGAGAGAGAGAGAGAGAGAAAGAGAGAGAGAGAGAGAGAGAGCAAAAGAGAGAGAGAGAGAGCGAGAGCAAAAGAGAGAGAGAGAGAGCGAGAGAGAGAGCGAGAGCAAAAGAGAGAGAGAGAGAGCGAGAGCAAAAGAGAGAGAGAGAGAGCGAGAGAGAGAGAAAGAGAGAGAGAGAAAGAGAGAGCGAGCGAGAGCGAGAGCAAGAGCGAGAGAGAGAGAGAGAGAGAGAGAGAGAGAGAGCAAGAGCGAGAGCGAGAGCGAGAGCGAGAGAGAGAGAGAGAGAGAGAGAGAGAGAGAGAGAGAGAGAGAGAGAGAGAGAGAGAGAGAGAGAGAGAGAGAGAGATTAATAAATGTATCGGCGAGTACCAGGAAAAAAAAAAAAAGTATAAAATGGTATCGGTGCATCCCTACAACTGTTGTCATTGTAAATATTCCCCTTTTCCATGATCACAGAGGAGGAGAATCAGAGATTATGAGTCACATTCAGCAGACAGACAGACACTGTATTTTTATATTTATTTCAAGAAAATGACAACCAAAATCAAAACCCTAGGAGCTTGTGAAGAGTTTAGTAGTGGTTCTCTGCAAGGGGACATTTTAAAACGCTGACTTAGTGTACTAAGACTGTGATATTAAAAGATGTGCAGATGAGCCCTGAATCTGAACGCAGGGCGTTTAATTACACATTAAGCATTTTCTTCCCTTTATAAACAGTTATGAAGAAATGCTTAAAATGGCTTAGGCATTTTAAATGATACTGAAAGTTTATATTTTGGCCTCATCCATTTTTCTGCACATATGTGCTTTATTAGTAAACTACGTACAAAATTTGGTCTCTTTAATATCACCGTCTCAGTGCATTACGCGTTTTCTTTACATGAGAGGAAACCGCTTAACATGTAAACAATTCAATTTCTTTACCTGAAAGCTGTTAGATACCTGAAAAACCTGTAAAGCATTGTTTATTTTATTTGTATCTTAGCTCTCATGTATTTGTGCTATTTCTTGTAGTTAGATTATTTGTTTTTATTTTCTTAATCTTTATTTGACAATTGTCCTATTATTTTACTGAACATAGCACATACCAAACTGTACCAAAAACGTGACACTAAAACAGTGATTCAAACCGAACCATGAGAAATCTGAACCGTCCCACCCCTACACCAAGTTCAAGGGGCATAAACAGACATTTAGAGGGAGTCTGAAGAATAAAAATATGACATGGAAGAGGACTACAATGATTTTAAGAGAATGAAGTGAAGAAAAAAAAAAAAAAAAAAAAAGAAGAAGACACCATTCATTACAGTACCTGGTACTCCAGAATCTGTGCATGTCTTGTCAGCGTCACAGTCACCGTCTTCCTGGCCATCTGCGTTTTGCTGGGTGTGCTGGAGGCTAAGTTTATGACAGACCTCAAAAGCCTGACCCACTGTCCGCACTATCCGCATGGCTTGGCTCTACAAAGAAATGAGGGAGAGCTTAATATTATTAATATACTGAAATTAAGTTAAAAACCAAAAATGCAAATATTTAATTAGAAGTCTTAAAAGAGAATTTTTCAATAGAAATATCAGAGGATTTCAATATAAGAGAAGAGGAGCTTGAGTTTGTTGCCCAGCCCAGCCCAGCCCTATTTGTTTAAAGCGTGAGAGGCATCTAAGCTTATCCTACATCTTACGCAAAGTCCCTTTAAGACAAGTCTTTTCACTCGGCGGCCATCTTTGAAACATCTCTCGGGCATTTAAGTGCAGCTCCTATCTCTTTAAATGGGGAAACATCAAGTTCTCCAAAGCTGTTTGCCAAGCTTTCTATTAAATTTCATATTTGAAACCACCAATGAAATCTAACAATCTAATCTAATCTCTTATAAATTTTGTTTCTAAAATGCTTGAATCATGACAAAAAAAAAAAAAAAAAAAACCAACTATTTTTCAGAATGGATCAAGCTAATGCGCCTGTGCAGTGCTAAATGCTCATCTGGCTGTACCAGAGCTTCTAATGGTCGATGCAGTGACGCGATGACTTTACCAAATCGGCGATTGGCTCTTATTTAGAAGGCGGGACTTATTCCGCCATATTGCATGTTGCACTTTCTCCCATTCAAAACAATACAAGTGACGTGTCTTGTGTTATTCTATAGTCTTTGATCTTACGTCACACATCGCTTCAGAAGTTACTCTTTTGATTTGCGTAGGCTGTCTGCCGGAAGCTAGTTATTTTAGTTTAAAAAGTTTTAAATATGGATATTTTTCTTACAAAAACAAAACAAAAAACATCGCTTCACTTCAGAAGGCCTTTATTAACCCCCAGAAGCCGTGTGGATTACTTATGATGGATGGATGCACTTTTTTGGACTTCAAAATCAGGAGCGCCATTTATTCCCATTATAAAGCTTGGAAGAGCAATGATATTTTTTAATATAACTCAGATTGTGTTCGTCTGAAAGAAGTCATATACACCTAGGATGTCTTGAGGGTTCTACAATTCTGACTACAATGTTTGAATCTGCAGACAGTAAATGGAGAAATGATCAGTGCAGATCTATTTTCAGTGTATTGAGAGCACACTTGAGCAGTTGATGTGCAATTACCCAGAGCAGCTCTGAATGGCTTGGTCCATAATGAATAGTGATGCCGGGGAGAAATGGGCCAGACAGGACTTTCAACTCAAATGAGCAACTTCTTTCTAAAGAATCTTTGTTAAATGAAAGAATACTTCTGTCTTGATTGCCTTTCTATAATCAATAGCCATTGTGGAAACCCCACATTTTTTTTGATGACAGGAATATGGGTAATATTGAATCTATGTGTCAGGCTTTCATAATAACAGTCTTCCTAGTTTTTAGTATTGTGGCAATGTGGCATCCAAAGAAGAATGAGAAATGAAACAAAAAGTCTGGGGATGACTGGAAAGTTGTATTTAGATTAGTCAGTGTGTGAAAGGCCTTACACACCTCAGACTTACAAAACAAACAATGCACAGACTAGTTTCAGTGCAAAAAAGTGATGTTAATTTGCATATATAGTTTTATATATTTAATTTTACTGTTACATAATGTCAACTATATGGTTTTTATAAATAAAAACAATAAATATCATATATTTATGGTGAAAAACAAATGATTTCCAAGTCTCTGCATGACACATTTTCTTTAAAATAATGCATTAAACATTTGAAAATGTGACAAAACAACCTAATGATATATTAAGATATATTAACATTATATAATATATATAAAATACGATTAGTTGCACCAATATGCCATCCTGTAATACCTGAAACATTGTCACTATTTTTTATGGTGAACCACAGGAGCTGCTTTTTTAACTGTACATTTAATGGCATATTTTTTGCAGTGTATGAAGGGGAAAAAAAGACAGTAAAAGATCTGGTGACTTATACTGTATACAGTGGTGGTCAGAATTATTGGTAAATATGATCAAAGATGACTAAAAATAAATCTGCATTGTTTATCCTTTTGATTTTTAATTTACGGAATTAGCAAAAATCTAACCTTTCATTGAAGGAAAAGAATTGAAAGTGGGGAGAAAAAAAAAAAAAAAAAAAAATCACATTAAAAAAATGAGAAAAATATCTCTGAAGTATATTTCCATTCATATTTCCTTTGTTTAGCACACCAGGGTGATCATGAACATGAAATTGTCCAGCCAGGAGTATAAACATGAGAAAACACAAAGGCCAAATTCCCTTAATCTTTCATCACAATGAGTAAAACCAAAGAATATAGTTCTGACGTGCAGCAAAAGTGGCTGTAAGAAAATAGTTGAAGCATTGAAAATCCCCATTTCCACTATCATGGCAATAATTAAGAAGTTCCAATCAACTAAAGATGTTACAAATATGCCTGGAAGAGGACATGTGTCTAAATCGTCCTAATGCGTGCTGAGGAGGAGGAAAGTTTGAGTGGCTAAAGACTCTCCAAGGATCACAGCTGGAGAATTGCAGAGATTAGTGGAGTCTTGAGTCTCAGAAAGTCTATATTATATATATATATATATATATATATATATATATATATATATATATATATATATATATATATATATATATATATATATATATATATATATATATATATATATATAAAAAAAAGATCAAACAGCACCTACATCAGCACAAGTTGTTCGGGAAGGTTTCAAGAAAAATCCTCTGCTCTCATCCAGCAGATGGGTTTGGTGCACACATGGATAAATATACTGCTGGATCTTTAATTTTGTGGTAAAAAAAAAATCAAAACCTGACCGCTTCTGCTAGAAATCCAATAACGGGCTGTGGTTGGATCTTCCATGAGGACAATGATCCAAAACAAACATCAAAACCAACACAAAAATATGTCACTGAGCACAAAATGAAGCATCTGCCATGGTCATCCCAGTCGCCTGACCTGAACCATATAGAAAATGAGTGGAGTGAACTGAAGAGAAGAAGCACCAACACGGAGCTGGGAATCTGAAGGATCTGGAGAATCTGTAGAGATTCTGTATGAAGGAATGGTCTCTGATCTCTTATCAGGTGTTCTCCAAACTCATCAGGCATTGTAGGTGAAGACTCAGCTGTTATCTTGGTAAAAGGTGGTTGCAAAAAGTATTAAATAAAAGGGTGTCAATAATTGTGGCCAACGTGTTTTGGAGAAAAATAATTATTTGCCTTCAATGAAAGGTTAGATTTTTCCTCATTTTGTTTTATGAATTAAAGATCAAAAGGATAAACAATGCAGATTTATTTTTACAGTCATCTTTGATCATATTTACTAAGGGTGCCAATAATTCTGACCATCACTGTATGTATATATATATATATATATATATATATATATATATATATATATATATATATATATATATATATATATATATATATATACACACACACACACTGTATTTGTTCGTTACAGTATGCATATGCCTTACATATACTTAAAGTCTTTGCATACACTTCTCTCAAAGCCCTTATCACTCGGAGATCCTTGTGTATACAAAATTCTGCGATAATGTGGTATGATATTGTGACAACTAGCTCCTAGCATGAATTCCTGTCTATATTTATAGACTGTGTAGGCACCAGCACTAGAGAGAAAATAATATACTAATTTTCCCTCTCTAAAAATCTTATTTTGATTCTCATGATTTTGTAGATTAATTTCCAATATTAAAAAGAAAATATTTAAACCAGTCAAGCAGAGAAAAACAGATTTAGATGTCAAATCCTTCTCAGAAGTGGTGGGCGTCGCTATTTAGCTTTTAAATTAGCCTCTGATTCAAATCCAGTGCTGAAGCTTGAAAGGGATCAGAATTTGACAGCTTTAAGAACTAACAGCAACCTCTGTCAGTATATCATCTACATGCTCCACTGCTGAATCATTGTACTTCTCTGCATGCTAGACCGAGTGAGAAGAAAAATATAGCCATTCTGAAAAGTGCACTTTAGTTTCATGGCCAAGGGCTGCTGTTCCCTTTTTTCTGATGGATTTTTTCAAATATATGCCCTGAAGTAAAATAAGTGTGCTGAAGAGGGAAGGAACTGACAGTAGCTTTCATTGTCTTGGAGCCTCAATGACAGGATTCCATTGTCCAAGGAAAACCATCAGCACTCAATGTCCTGACTAGAAGATACATCGAGAGGTTTACCTTTTTCTTTGATTTAAAGACGTTACATCGAAACACATTGCTCTGTCCATCTCTTGCTATGTAACTGAAGATTTTCAAATCTTGAGAGTCGTGCGATACATAGAAAATCCTGTAAAAATCAAAACAAAAAGAGAGAAGATATTCAGAAACATATTAAACCTTGTGTAAGAAAATCAACATCAATTACATTTAATTAAGCAATTTAAATCCTAAATTTGAACGTAAATCATTTCTCTTATTTACAGCCTAACTTGTAAAGTACTTGGACAAATAATGACAGAAACGCATTAACATGAACGTTTCAGGGACAGTTACAAGCTTTTATTCCTGCATTTGGTTCATTTTTCTTGTTATATTTTGGTTCAAAACAACAGTGCGCACACTTTTATCATGAATCTATTAATGTTGTGTGGAAAGGACATTTATGAATGACCTTTGGCTGTTTATTTTGGTAGGCCATCTAAACAAGAATGGTGATTGTAGTGTAGCAAAACAAAGCAGCAATAACATGAATCACAGAAGCAATTATGTGAGTGCATTTCCAATGCAGATAGGGCTTGTAATAAACAAGTAGCAATGCAGATCAGAGTGTATAATACTAAATAAACCAAAAGATAAATAATTGACTTGCAAATCCGGATCAATTTCCTCCACAAGAGAGTCAAGGACTTTTCTTTAGAGCTTCATAAAATGAAAATGCAGCTGTCACAAGGCATTCAGGAAAAGCCTGAGCAGAAAACTCTGAATGCTTCGTCACAGATAAATAAAAAACATTGATGTCAATTGCTACTTCTTTCACGCACATCCACAGAGAACCTCAAAAGTGAAACAGCCAAAGAAATGATAGACAAATAGCTAGATTCCTAGACAACCTGACACAAACACCAAGAAAAAGCAAGCTGGTTTGGTGCGTGCCGGCTTGGTGGTGGTACCTTGTATTTTGCTATTCAACCCTGAGAGACAAGGAAGAAAAAAAAAAGAAAAAAACCCACACACACAAACAATCTCAGATTGCTTCAGCGGGTTTGTCAGGGAGTGAATAAATGGCAGTAGGAAGCAGAGATGCCTAAACGGCACTCAAATCATCACACTATGGATTTGAAAGAAAGTCCCCTGAAACTCCTCATTCTATCTAATTGCACTTATATAATCAAAATGACCAAAGAATTAGGGCTAAGAATAAAAAAAAAGAAAAAAAAAAAAAAAAGAAAAATGAAAAATAGGAATCATAGGAACCTGCAAAAACATCACACAGACTGGAAAGCCATGCAGTGTAGAGTACAATAAGTTTGCACATTATAAATACCTTGACCTGTGTGGTATTTTGAAAAATATCTGAAATGGATTATATAAATAATGTATTTTATTTTAATTATCAAAGTACCTTTAACAAAAGAATACGTGTTTAGTTTTAGACCTGGCACCATCGTTAAAACAGTTCTCATTGAGATGATAAAAAACACAGATGTGTGACAAAAACATCCACTGGACGCTTGTGTAAATCGTTCTGCAGACAAAACGTAAGAATTTGTAAGAGGGGTCACCATGTCCTATAAACAAACACATATACAGATGTTTGTTTGTAGTTTTTTGTTTATAACTTAAAGAAAAATAAATGGAATATCGGAAAATGGCACAGCTCTTGATTAAAATGACCCTAAACACAATACAATACAGAGTACTAATTGCATGCTAACTTGGCTAAAAAACACTATACTGCCAGAAAACTACACATTATTGATATTTGATATTAATATAATTTTCCTAATTATCTGCAAACATATCAGCAATGATATGCATCCCACACCTCTAATTATCTAAGACATTAAAAAGCAGATATTGTATTGATCTCACCACTGAAGAGCAAGCGCAAAATGACCTTTTGTTACAAAAGCCTGACAGTGAGGAAAATTGATTCTAAAGCTCACAAATGTTCTGTGTCGTTGTTGAATTAGCTTGGGAAATTTTATTTATTATTGCTAGAGTCTTCATTTGGACTTGATATGGATCCAAAACACACACTACTGAGAATGACAGCATGGTAGAGCTTGCCGATATATGCGGTAACTCTAAAGGGATCGAATAAACCCTGTAAGAAAGATGTACTAGACAACGATCATCTGAACTGTATTGACCCAACAGTCTACTCAGGGATACAATCTGACGCACAGTCCTGGACAGATGGGAGAAGAGAAATTCCAGTCATTAATTGAATTCTCTTTGCTGTTGACACTTCAGGGAGACATGCTGCATCAGCGATTTGCACAGATGACACATGCTGTTTAGGAGCTTTTTTCCACCGCCACTTTAATTTATCAAGTCTGAAATATCTGCTGAGTATATGTAACGCACACTACTTCGCTCATCAAAATAGAATGAGAGTGATTTTACTACACAACCCTGTAGCCTTATATAACTGGTTGTTCTGCTTGAGAAATATCTAGTTCTCCCCAAAACGAAAATTCTGTCATTAATTACTCACCCTCATGTTGTTCCAAACCCGTAAGACTTTCGTTAATCTTCAGAACACAAATGAAGATATTTTTAATTTAGGCTTTTATTCACATATAAACACTGAAACTCATTGTTTCTTGCACCATTCTCATGCGTCCACAGCACATTTGAGCTTCTGCAAGAGGTTTGTTCTCACGCATCAAGCAGGTTTGGCTGAGCTTCTGTTTATTTTTGCTGATCAATGTTTAAATGTGAATAAAAAGCCTAAATTTAATCTGTTCATCATTTAAAGTGATCATGTGTGTTCAGAACATTTGGACTAAACTGCTCGATTCATATGGATTAATTTTACGTTCTCTTTATGAACTTTTTTAAACGTCAAAGTGGTAGTTGCATAACTATCAATGGAGGGACAAATATCTTCATTTGTGTTCTGAAGATGAACGAAAGTCTTACGGATTTGGAACAACATGAGGTTGAGTAATTGATGACAGAATTTTTCATTTTTGGGTGAGCTATCCCTTTAAGAATATAATGAGCATATACTTACTAGAAGGGAAAGTGCTGCTATGCTCATCTCTGATAAGATGCCAATCACTAAGTAATGCCATTTCTAAATTAGATGCAAGTGCACCCATTTAACAGGCAGAAAAGTCTAGAGTGATGATACATTAGCATTCTAATCTCAAAGAAGTCATCAAGATTCAATGAAAAATCAATTGTGACAGAGTACTTACTTTTGGCGATACCTGGCTTAGCTAAAACAAATTTAGAAACCATCATGCAATGCCCTAGAAACCAACCAGAGCACTCAGGCAACCATAGAACCACCATAGACCCATCCTTAGAACACCTTAGCAATGTAACAAACACCCTAGCAACCATTCACAACACCACTAACCGACCAGAAAACCCTAGGAATGTCCTGACAACCACCAACACCACCCTAAAAACATATGTAAAACATATGTGTATGTGTAATAACTGGAGCAATTCTTTATAATGTTTTTCCATTCTGCATATATTTAAGTCATAACTATGCTTGATACCATCATTTCCAAACTCCACTGCCCCTTTGGTGAATTTTTAAATATGTTTCTACACAGGAAAGTGCGGTCATGAGGACTGTATGGATGAGCCATGATTTCCTCTGCACTTTAC
The DNA here is from genome assembly GCA_037101425.1 of Elopichthys bambusa. NCBI lineage: Eukaryota > Metazoa > Chordata > Actinopteri > Cypriniformes > Xenocyprididae > Elopichthys > Elopichthys bambusa. The sequence goes on from CM074440.1 coordinate 14,899,131, forward strand.
AACAAATGAGAAATCTGAATTATTGATGCCTCTTATATTTCTGTTAATAACAGCAGGTCAGTTCTCCTGCTCCTGGTGCCAAGTTTGTGCTCTGGGTGACAATAAAGACGCACAAATGTCACCATTGCTCTTCAGAAGGGGGGCAACAGCAGGCATTTCACACTTTTAGAGCTCCCCAGTTCCATCATCCTTAGAGAGTCCCCATACACACATGATTCAGTCTCTCCAGCTTGCAATCAAACACACTCGCAGAAGCTGTCAAATGCCTCCTGGGGTTGCTGCTCCTTGTTTAGCAGGCTGCTGGAGAGCAAAATCATTGTAAGTAATCACTTAACTACGTTCAAATTATATAGTCAAACTCAAGTGTTCTCTGCAACTATTTTTCCATCAGTTGTACTCAACTAGCTCAAAAGGTTTTAAAACGAAATGCCTCCATTCAAGAGCCACTGGACCCCAATCGTTCACAGCAGGGGTGCCCACACTTTTTTGCCTGATGATCTACTTTTAAAATGATCAACTAAATGAGATTTTTTTTTTTTCAATTTGAACAATTTTCAATTTTAACACTAAACTTAAAACACTTACAGCACAACAGATTACAATAGCCAGGGCATTTACTTTATTTAGATGACTTGCACTGAATAGAATCGGACAGTTTTACATAATCTTTGTCGACAAAACAGACACAGCTGCCAATATCTAAACTGGTGTCAAATCACAACTGACGGAGCAAACGGATTCATTGCTAAGTACAAGGAGGATGATGCTTTTCCCGACTTCTTTAATTATCATTGTATTATACACCAACAAGCTCTATGTGCGAAAATGCTGAACATGAAAGAGATTGTGGATGTGTCCATGAAAATCGTCTGCTCAATACGTGCACGCTCACTTCAGAGACGGCTGTTTTGTGCGTATTTGAAGGAAGCCGACTTCGCGCTCTGTTCTCTGGCTAGTTGTCATGGCAAGCGAATAAATAAAAATAATCTTGACTGGTAAAAAGTCAAATGCAAGTCATACAGAAACTAAAAGGATAAGGAAGGGCATTGTTATATTTCTTTTTATTAAAATTGTGTGCGATCTACCAGCATTGTCTTAGCGATCGGCTGGTAGATCGCAATCGACCTGTTGGGCACCCCTGGTTTACAGCTTCATGTCTGCCAGATAAAAATAAATATTGTCCTGACATGTCAGCTGCCTCATCCAGTGAGTCAGGGGATTTCATGGTCATGTTGTCAAGTTCAAGCGACAAATTTCAGTGAAGATGATTAATGTGTTTTGATTGGGCTTTCATGCGGTTTTGCATTTGCTGAGGATACACAGACAAACAGGATTTTTAACTGCATGCATGTTTATACCGTTACCATCAGCATACAGTTACATAAGAACCAAATGTGTCGTTAAAAGGCTTTGCAAAGAACAAACACTTTGAAGCACCTTCTTCTGTAGCTTACTGGCTGCCACTTTAATTTCCATGCAATATTCGCATTTTCTCCAGAGCTACAGAAATAAAAAGCACTGAAGAACTTGTCATATGCGTCATTTCATTTTTACAACAAGCTGTGTGTCTTTTGGCCACATGCTGACCTATCACAATTTGTACTGTGAATTTAAACAGCCTAAATTACATGTAATCCAAATTTATTAATTTCTTCAGGGTTTTCTCCAGTTAATATATGAAGGTACACACTTGCTATTACAATATCTCTAAGTGAAATGTCACCATGTTCGTGCAAATACAAACTGCATGTTGGGTCTACTGCCTAATTCCTGTGTTTGCACAGAAAGAGCTCATGAATGTAAAATTGCTCACTTTGGTATGATTGTAGTAGATTAGAACACTAATGATTCAACAAGCAGCATCTCTTAAATCTATTTTATCTACTAGGTGATATGAATATATTAAACATGAATATTCATGTAGTTAAAAAAGTCCTATCCAATCCACACCACAAAAGTGTACCACATGTTGTCATAGGCACATTTTAACGGATATAATGTAGTGTTGTCAAAAGTACCGACCGCGATACCAAGGTGGACTTGGTACTGACTTTAAAAAAAAAAAATGAGACGCTTCAAGCGCTGTTAAGTGGATTCGTAAACACCTCTGATTGGCCATTGTGTTCACGTACTCATCAGATATTTCTGTGATTGGCTTCAATGATCAACGCACAGGAGTGTTTGAAAGCACACGGAAGTGTTTGAATTTGAAAGTGTTTTGGGAGCGGGAGCATTTGAAAGCGGACTGGTCCGGTGATAGATGCCTGCTTTCAAATGCTCCCATATTTATCTGTGCAAGCGCTCATTAAAGAGCGTCACTGATGAACATGTTTTTAAAACGTTGATCATTTTAGCCAATCACAGACATATCTGATGAGTGTGTGAACACAGTTGCCAATCAAAGCTGTTTAAGAATCCACTCAACAGCACTCAAAGCGTCCCATTTTTTAAATTCAGTACCGACTTAGTATTGCGGTTGGTACTTTTGACAACACTAATATAGTGATATTCATCTGAGGGTCAAAATTCTGGGTTTTTTTTAATTTTTTATTAAGAAATTAAATACTTTTATGCAGCAAGCATGCATTAAATTGATATGATTGTAAACAAGAGTGACAGTAAAGACACTGAAAACGTTACAAAAGACTGATTTTTCAAATAAATGCTGTTATTTCGAACTCTCTATTCATCAAAGAATGAAAATGTATCATGGTTTAAGCTGCACAACTGTTCTCAACATTGATGATGATCATTACATCGGCACATTAGAATGATTTCTGAAGGATCGTGTGACACTGAAGACTGGAGTAATGATGCTTTGCCATTTAAAAATGTATAAAATAGAAAGCAGCTATTTAAAATCAATAATATTTAACAGTAAAACTACTGTACATAATTTTTTTACTGTATTTTTGACCAAATAAATGCAGCCTAGAGAGAGACTCCTTTAAAAACATTTAAAGGATCTTGCTGACCCCAACATTTTTGAACAGGAGTGTATTTAAAATAATACTTTTCTTTAATTCCAAACTCAAACCCGATGGCACCCTCAAATAACAAAAACCTGAGCCAAATCTGGAACTGTGGGGTCCCGCCATGCTTGGATCATGTAGCAGACCATTGTTATACATGAAAGAGATGAATGAGAAAATAAAATGGTAGTGACAGGAAACAAACAGCAAGAAATGTAGAAACGGAAGAAGCTGAAATCAAGTTGTGGGCTTATGTTGAATATCAGCATACTGCTGGCATTTGAAAAACTATGAAAGACACCATCTATCCTGAATTCCCATCAACTTATGAATTCACAAATTTACTACTGGTAAACATCATAATTTTTATTTTATTTTCTAACTGTGCTATTTACAAGTGCTATCAAACAGATAAGAGAATTTAAACCTAGGCTGACTTTTCAAACTTGGCAGTTCAACAGACAGATGAGAGAAAGTAAAACAACGAAAGGGAAAAAGACGTTCTTGACAGCGAAGGAGGGAACGAAGTCTTGCGCTGACACAGCCATTTAAACTTTTCATTATGAAAGTATAATGACAAGCCTTTCCAACATACAGCTCTAAACACACTAGCTGACTTGAAAATGTTTTTTTTTTTTCTTAGCTGTTAGTGCAAGCTCTGACACATTCCCATGCAGGTGACGAGAGGTCAAGTCCGACTTGCGTCATTTCCTGATCCTGCTTCCTTCTATTCTTGTCAACATTTCCTGTTCTCTCTCTGCTATTCCTATAACTAAAACATGGGGAAAAGAAAAGGACCTTTTATTGTATGATTTTTCCTTTTCAAACAATTGCAATCATTAATGCAGCTTTAATCATTGAAAGATAATTAATAAAATGCCTATTGACTGATATTCACTGCAACAGCCTTTCTGCATCCAACAAAACTGAAGTGCCATTGGCACACATGCATGCGTGTGCGCGCACACACAAACACACACAAACCTGGGAGGTAATAGGGTGAGCAGATGGCCACGAGAAAACATCAGGACAGGTCAGAGACGTGTATTGCATGTGCCCCAACAGTGAGTGACCCAAGTTTGAATCTGTTGTGAACAAAAACTTTCACTTCAGTCACACCAGACCAGTTAATAACTGTGTGTGTTAATAAAGGCCTTCTGAATCGAAGCGATGTGGTTGTGGCACAAGCCACCTTCCAGATTCAATGCATGCAAAAAGTGTAAAACTTTTGCAGTTCACACAGCTAACTCTACATCCTACGCCTTTCCTATTCAGTTTACGGAAAAAGTGTAACTGATGTGATGCCAGTTTACACTTTCTTTGTAACTTCAATACGGAAGGCAGTCTGGCGGAAGCTACATATTTTACTTCATAACTTGTTTAAATATGGATATTTGCCAAATTACTTGGGACAACCACCCAGTAGAGCGTTACAACAATCTAGCCTTGAGCCTGTTCCGCATTTGTCATTGAGAGCATATGTCGTAGTTTAGATAGATTTTTAAGATGGAAGAACGCGGTTTTACAGATGCTAGAAACTTGACTTTTAAATGAAAGATTGGTATCAAATAGCACACCCAGGTTCCTAACTGACGAAGAAGACTTAACAGAGCAGCCATGAAGTGTTAAGACAGTATCCTAGGTTACTACGTGAAGAAGTTTTTGGTCCAAAAATTAGAATTGTTTTTTCTGAATTTAGTAGTAAGAAATTACTGGTCATCCAATAGTTTCTATCAGCTATGCATTCCGTTAATTTTGTGAATTGGTAAGTTTCGTCAGGGCTCGAAGAAATATAGAGCTCAGCTGAGTATCGTCAGCATAACTAACGCCATGCTTCCTAATGATATCTCCCAAGGGTAGCATGTACAGAGTGAAAAGCAATGGTCCTAGTACTGAGCCTTGCGGTACTCCATATTGAACTTCTTCAGCTCATACTCATTGATCCCTATCACTGCCATTATAAAGCTCGGATGCGTCTGGATATTTATTAATATTTCTGCGATTATGTTCATCAGAAAGAAGAAAGTCATATACACCTAGGATGGTTTGAGGGTGAGTAAAGCTTGGGGTAATTTTCATTTCAAAGTGAACTAATCCTTTAAGCTTGTCTTTTGACAAAAATGTTTTAAATTGAGTCAATATTTCACCACAACATATTTATTCTAGCCCCTTTTTTGCCGAAAAGTGCAAAATGCAATAGAAATTTTTTTTTTTTAAATGAAAAACAATAGCTTGCAATAATCTGCAAACTGACAAAAGTGGGTAAAACTATAAAAGAACAATTTCAACAAAATGTATTTGAATTTTTTTAATATGCTGCCATGTTCCTTTTTATCTCATCATATTTTAATCAACAGTATTTTTGACTTATAATATTTTAAATGGAGTTTCATTCAGTATCATCTTTGCGTAAAATAAAATTGAAATTAATAATAAAATAAAATGAGGCAATTTATTCCTTTGATTAACAAACATTTTTGTCAGTAACTTCAATTATGAAAATAATAGCTAAATCAATCAGCCAAACTAAAACATAGACCAATTATTACAACAAATAGCAACTGGATTGGACCTCTGTTGGGGAGCGAGACACAGCATGTAAATAACTGGACTGTCCCGATTTTATCAAGAAGCCTGTTCAATGTAGAGTACAAACACATATCACCTTTAAATATCCATTACTTAGGAGGAATAGATGAGTTTGTACAGTGATCACTTTTGTATTTCCTTTAGCAGCTTTGACAGACTCTGAATGAATGTGTCTGGTGCACAGTTGACAGGGCAGTAAAGAGAGAAAGGCGAGAAGAATCTCAATCTCAGTGTCGTAAGCTGTCAAGCGGGTCAATATTTAAGAGCCATCCATCTATTCCTCTGAGCTCCCACTGACATGTCTAATGAGACCTCTCTCTAGTCTCTCTGCTCTTGGAAATCTGCAAGCACACACAACTGTCTCCTTCCTAAGACAAATGTTGTCACCCACTTCAAGCAAAACAAGAGTAAAAACAAAGAAGAACAGAGATATGCAGATGAAAGTAAAAAGAGGGACTCCAATGGTTGGGTCTAGCTAGAGTTTGGATCATATAAATAAATAAATATTATTTATTGCCATAAAATATTGCGTAAAATTTTGAATTAAAAAATAAAACAAAACAAAACAAAGTTACTTATTTGATTAGTGATCTATAAAAAGTGCAGAATCTTAATTATTACTGTAGTTTGCTATAATTCGATCATTTAAAAATAAATAAAAAAGAATCAAAACTTTATAACCGTTTTCTGGTTAAAAATATATAGCTATAATATTTATGCATCATTTAAAGTAAAAAATCTGTTATAATTTGACTGTTTGTTTTCTGTTTTAAATAAAGTGTGTGTGTGTGTGTGTGTATATACATACATATACATATACACATATACTTACTAAGTGCATACATACTAAATGCAACTAAAGTTACTATGCAAACAAAATGACAACCTCAAGACTCAAACACAATGTGCTTAAGGTGCTTTTCCAAACTTTACTGAATTCACAAAAGTAAAGATGATGCAGGCAACCGCATATACTCTACGAGCAGCTCAGTTAAACTATTTCAAGGTTGGCTAAGCTTCAAACTGTGTGAAATATTGGGAAGTTTTATGGTTAGGCTTAAAAAAGCCTCGTCTCACATACATATGTTCTGGAGGTGTATGCTGGGTTCTAAGGGATGCCCTCCACTAAAAAGTTATAGCTTACAACTTTCCAAAAGTCCAAATTGAGTTTAACACTAAATAGAGGAAAATTGACAGCCCTCTGTCTATGCAATAAACCTTGCTAAAGGACATATCTGCCTCCGCTTCTGCTTTATCAACAGTCATTCAGAGCATTCCGACAGTAATCACACACAAACAGATGACGTGCTCGGCACACTTAATCAGCCACACACCTCACACCCCGCATGGCCTCCGGTGGCTCATTTAGAAGACCAATGTGGTGGACCTTTTATGTATTCATGAAATATCGGATGCAGCGCTACAAGCTAAATGTGCTTTGCGATGAGGTTTACGCAAATGGGAGCACGGGTACAGAGCTGAGGAAATTACGTATCCGTCTGGCACATAAATTGATAGCATTCATCTGTGACTTTCCACAAGGAACACATACAAAAACAACAGCAATTCAGGCCTTTTCTTACATGATTAGCCGGCAAATTAGACTGCAATAGCCGGAAATTAGACATTTCCAAAAAGCAAGCTTTCTTAGCAAGGAATAATAAGTATGCCAAAATATAGCAATATGGAATGGATCGTATACAACTTTAAATGAAACTACATTTTTATTAGCAATAACATTCTTCAATATGTTGCAGTGCTAAAGCCAAGTCACTTGCATCAATGGTAAAAGAAGCATCGCGTGGCAAAAACTGTGCCATCCAGTATCAATTCCAATCAGCCAGTGTGTCAGCCGTTTTCCTGTTGGCCTTCCCTTGACCACTCTGCTGATGAAAATGTCTGCTGAAAAAGTTCAGAGGTTTGAAGAGCACCAAGGTCATCCCACAAGAAACATCTGCAATTCAAACAACAACAACAACAAAAATACTAGCCACAAAATTATCCTTGCAGTATTTTTGCAGATATTCACGCTCTTACACTCAATCAGTCAACATAACATTTACTGACAAATGCCACCATCTAGTAAGGAAAAAAAACATTGTTCAAAGTAGAGCTGCATAATTCTGGATAAACTAAGAATCTTTTGTGATCTCTTTTTTTGCTTCAATTCTCCCACGATTCTGAACAGTCCACTAAACAAAATAACGTAATTTACTAGAGGTTCTGATAAAATGTTAATTGCTGCAGTCTATTTAAAATGTTTAATCAATCTGAATGAATTATTTAAAAAAAAAAAAAGTTTTAAATGAATGATTCAATGACTCACTCAAATACTTCACTTGTTTCATTACTGGATGAATTAGCGTTTATGAACGAGTCTCTTCAATGAATGATTCAATGAGAAATACTGGTGAAGTAACAATATAATTGATACAATGTTACTTTCAAAAGGTGATTTGATCGCTTCCATAGACATCAGTGTTTATATCCGAACTATAAACATTTATCCCAGTACAGAAATAAGGTTAGTGTCACGAAGATACTCCGTGACCATGTACGGACTATGGGGCACGTTCCCTCATTTCACATGTACGTATACACACATCATACATTTACATTGACTTCAGGGATTCTGGGAAGATATATGTTGGGGGCAATATATGTGGAGTTATTGTGTGTATTGTGTGTAGTGTGGAAGTCTGTACATGTTTGATTGTATCTTTTGTTAATGGTTCACTTCTTTGTTAATTTTGAAGTCCATAAATAATTACAGGACGCAGTAATACAGGTTAAAACTCTTTATTGATATAAGTATCACAGATGTATGTACCAGTTAGTAGCATTACTGATTTAAACTCTTGTGTGTTTATATATATCTGATTATTTTAATTTTTTTGCTTATAGGAGTACTGTATTTATTGTGTTTATGTGTGGCTTGTGTAAACATGTGACTATTTGTGGTGAATGTTATGTTAGGCTTGTCTGCATCATGGTATGTTCCGTAGGAGGGGCCATGACTTTAAGATGGACACCAAAACATTCAGTTGGGCAGGTGTGGTGAGAGTGGTCGGAGTACCACCACTGTTAGTCTGTTTGGTGAACATGTTTTGTATAATTTTTATTTTTTGGTTTATTTTTGGTTCGTAGCACAATTTTTTTTTTCTGCATCGTGGAATTTATTTTTTCTACTTTTTTTTTTGTAAAATAAATGTTTGCATCAAACAGATTTCCTGTTGTCCTGGTTACCTCATCACCCCTAACCGCAAGGTTCATCCACAACAGTTAGCAAAAAGAGAAACTAAAAATAATGAAAGAATCAAAGCATTAATTGAATAAATTGAGAAATTTAGGGTATGTTTACTCAACAACAATGTACTAAAAACTATTTTTTTCCCACATACAGACAACAACGATGTCGAAACGATCCCGTTCACATGGATCCACGAAAACAACTAAACATGCTGTACTATGCATGCCAGGCCAGTAGTCACTTTGTAAAGAAACACTACATGCTAGGGGTGGGACGGTTCGCTGTATAAAAAAAAAAAAATAAAAATAAAAAAAAACAGGAACGGTTTGGTTCTCCACCCACGGTTCGACACGCGCTTGCACCGTGGTTCATCCCAAATCTGACGACGCATCTATAATATGGTTTGTTGAAAACAACGTGCAAAACAGACAGACAGATTCGGCTACCGTAGGCTATGTTTCAGTCGATGGATATGCATTCTAGTTTCCCAATACATTACAACAGCAATGATCAAAAGAACATGGACAAAACAGTCACTCTTCGTAAACAAATGTTCAATGACGTGCCGAATGGTCTTGACCAGTCATTTACGCCGTCATCACCCAGGTGCTGATAGCGCGCGGCTCATTTAAAACTCATTTAAACCTTGCCAATTTAAACATTCCACCGTAAGACGCGAAAGAGAACTCGCGCACGCTGTGAGGAGATTTGTGTGTCCTCATCCGAAGCGCATACATGGAGAGCCGCGCTCAAATACTCTTGCGCAAATTCTCTTTCAAGTCTTGCGCCTAAAAGGACAAATTCACACAGAAAATTATATCAACATGCCCATCTTAGCGAGTATCCTAACAAACATGGTAGGTTATGTCTTAGGAGAAAAACGAGACAGACAACGCATGTGTATCAGTATCAGTGTACTGGATCTTTGAATTATGTCTTAAAGGGACAGCAGTCTAATATTCCTGCTCTATGTATCTTTAATGTTAATCAAATGACAAAGCACGAAGAAATCACTCTTGACTAAATAGCTTTTGTAACTTCAATAATGTTTCAACTTTATTTATTCAAAGAAGTTTATATGAAGTGTTATTTTATATTTGATGCTGTTGTCGTGTAAATAAAAAGTTTCCAGTTTTTACTTGAAAACAGTATCGTGTAAATGCCATCTTTAACTCTTGAAAAACAGAAAATAAAGTTGTAAAAAACAATATTATAAAACTAATAAAAATTTCAACTAATAAAGTTATGTTGTACTTTGTGTGTAACATTGAATATTCATTGGACAACTGTGTTACAAAAAAAAAGGGGGGGGGGGGGGGGCAGAAATCTTTGATAAACCTGAATGCACATCATTGCAGCAATCAAATATGAATTATTCCTACATATGAAATAATAATCAAAAAGTACCAGTATAAGAAAAACAGTTACTAAAAGTTACTTGGGGGGAAAAATGTCTATACTTTTCTAGTTAAAGAAAGTTTGAGAAGAGGCAGGAATCACTGAAGGAAATGATTAAATGATCAACTTCTAGATGGAAACAAGTCAGAACTTTAATAAGACACAGACAACTAGACCCTTGTGTCAGTATGGAAAGATTTCCCAGAAGGGCTTACAATCTTTCTTGCACACTTAACTGATAAAGGGTAAAACTGTTTAGAAAAAATCTGAGGAAAGTGAACTAAATAAAAGAAAGCTTTTGGGAAATGTACATTGCTGACTCTTTAACGGCTCATGCCAGGTAATGCATCTCTGTACAGAACTTAAACAGAAAGCTACCCACAGTTCTTGCCAGGTTGCAAACACATTGTACTTTTGCTGTGAGTACACATTTACATATGTACATCTTATACTACCAAAACAGGAAAACGGATGTCAGTCTCGACAGATCTGTTAAAATGACAACACAACAGTGTTACACTTCACCATGGTTAAAGGGGAAGAATCACTGTAACACATGGAACTGACTGGCTTATTGTTCATATAACAAACCAATGTTCAATGAAAGCAAATTAATAAGAAGAATCAAAATAAGCTATTTTTCTGCCAAGTAATTTAGTTAATTAGCTTAAATAACTGTGCACAGTTGCCAAGTATTATGGCAACTTGGCACATCATACAGATTTAAATTAAAGATTGAAGCTTCATCGATTTGCATATTTTTTTTGTACAACTTTAAATTGTAAAGTTTTACTCAGTCTTCAGTGTCACATGATCCTTCAGAAATCATTCTAATATGCTGATTTAGTGCTCAAGAAACATCTCATGAGTTTAATATTAATTATATGCTTAATATTTTTGTGATACATTTTTCTCAGCATTCTTTGAAACAGAATTTAATTGATATAGAAAGTATTTGTAGCATAAATGTATTTACTGTCACTGTTGATCAATTGAAAGTGTCCTTGCCTATTTTTGAATGGTAGTTACCAGTAATAAACAAGTGGAAAACACTAACATCAAATTAAAAATGCAGAAGCTGCTACATGCTTTACTTCTGAAAATGCAAATAAAGGAGAAAAACAATGGAAATTGTATCTCTTTGAACTAAAGTTACACTTGCAACTTACTTTTGCATTGCACTGACTGACTAGCATGATCAAAGGTTTCATTGGTTGTATGTGTAGGAAACAATTTGGATAATATAACTTATCAGGGTGTGCTCTGAAAAACATTTACGAGCAAAGCCATGTGTGTGCAGTCTGTGTTACTAAAAATGAAATAACACGAATTTCATAGCGCACACAAAAGAGTGTGACGTGAATCGTTGCTTAATTACTGCATTTACACTTAAAACAAACTTCCACTAACCATAACGTGGTCTTTACACCCTTTCCCTAGTGACTCACACAAATACAAACCACTTGGCAAATGTTTTTTTATGATACAGTCAGATTTGTTTACACATTGATCAGATCACAAGCACAAAGTACAGCTGTAAACCGGGTCCAAACGGATCCAATAATTGAAACAACATATACATTTAAATAGAAACACACATATCAAATATCACACAATTTGCAGCGTTAATGCAAAGCCATCCTGATGAATGTCAAGACTTGACCGCCTGCCGATCAACCACTGTCCTAAGGGCCCTCCCCTCGAAACCTGATCACAAGCGATTCCATGTGAGATGCGTGTCAGTACCAGGTGTAATCGACTGCCTGACCGCTGTCATCAGATGACCCATAATGGATGTTAATAACTGGTGAACTTGGAATTGAACAAAAACATTGAAATATTGTTTAATCGGTTTAATGTGTGGGGGACATTAAATTAAGCGAACAATTAAGCGAAACTGCATCAACACTAACACTCAAAGGAATAAAAAGAATAGTCTCTGCTTTGTAACAGTCAATCAGCAGAGGTATGGCTTGTAGAGGTATGGCTTATATAAGATTTTTCTCCAACACCCACCCAAATACGGTCCACAGCATGAGAATGAGAAGCTAATAAAATAGGTATTATGAAGGCATGAGATGGCATTTAGAATGAGCTCTTTTGAATTTTCATGGTCTGTTTTAGCCGACACTACAGTGAGAGAATCTGAGGAATAAACTACTTTGGTGGTCTACATTCTGAAACAGCTCCCTTAAGGCATGAGGCCAATGCAGGCTTCAATGGGGTGTGAATACAGAGGCAGGATCTGTGGCCGAGTGTGCGTTTTAGGACTGCGAGGGTTGTTCCATAAAGTATGGAAAGGGCTGTTTCAGAAAAGTAAATGTTAAGGCCCTGATACACTCATGGCAAAGTTCTTTTTCGTTCTTCGTTGAGGGGTAAAACGAAGTTCGAAATACGTGAGCAGCGATATACTGTTATCAAACATCTGACTGCTGAGAGCAGTGTTTAGATGTGCGCTTTCCTCTCAATAACAAAATAAACACAAAAAAAATGTAGAAAACAGCAAGCATTTTAATAAAGCATAAGAAAAGCATCTGATCATAGCAACATGGATATGTTTGTTTGCACGAGCTCTGCAATTCGACACTCTAGTAAAGTCGTGTCAGGTTTATTTATATAGACCTTATTTAGCAGAGAAACAAGCGCGCCGCCATCTTTTGTCTTTGAACTTCTGTTTTTGCAGTAGACCTGTATATTTCTATGGCATTGCTGTTGAAGAATAATTAGCTGGTGAAGTGGATTTACCTGTTGTAGAGTTAATGAAAGTTATCATGAGCATTGTTATGTTTAAAGCAGATGTCTTAACAAATGTCAGTAGACCGGGAAAGATTTTAAAACGAGCAGTTCATTCATAAATACGTAAGATCGCTGTGGAAATACAAACCGGAAGTCAAAAGACAACGAGCGCAGCGCTGAAAAGGGGCGGAGCTACATAAGGTCTATAGCACTTTATACACTAGATTGCTTCAAATCAAGCAGCAACTTCATCGATTTCACTTGAAGTATATCAGGGCCTTTAGGCAAACTGGATTATTCCCAAATTTCTACCACACAGATCAGAGAACAATTTTTAACACTCACAACTAGGTGGTTTGATTCGCAAGGACATGTACTGTACTTGCATACAATACAATAACAATGTTTATTTATATAGCACATTTAAACAACCAAAGTTGACCAAAGTGCTGCACAGAGTATGCAAAACAGAACAGTCAACAAGATTACAAACAATAAGACACAATCTACTGTATAAAAACACACACTGTAGAATGGATGAGGTTCACTAAAATAAAGGATCATTGCACAACAAGTCAAGAAATATTAAATGCCAGGAAGAAGTAATAAGTTTCAAGAGTAGACTTAAAAATAGATAGAGTTGAGGCAGCTCGAATATGAATTGGGAGACTATTCCACAACTTAGGGCCAACAACAGAAAAAGCACGATCACCTCTGTTTTTGAGACGTGCCCTGGGAACTTGCAATAAACCAGAATCAGCTGATCTGAGTGCTTTTGACTGAGCATTCAGTCAACACTCATCATACTCAACATTAACTTTCAAAAATACAATAATAATAATAATAATAAAAATAGAATTAATACTTGTATTCAGCAAGGATACATTAAATTATTTAAAAGTGACTACATTACAGTACTACAGTAAATACATTTATAATGGTACAAAACACTTCCAATTTCAAATAAATGCTGTTTTTGAACTTTCTATTCATCAAAGAATCCTTAAATAAAAAAGAAGTGTTCACAACACTTGGCTTGCTTAGTTGGGGACACTTGACATTCAACAGTGCTTTGATCTACCTGCATTGACACTATTCCTTAAGAGCTGCTGTGCAGCCAAAATAATGTACCAGTTATCACTGTAAAGCTGCTTTGACACAATCTACATTGTAAAAAGCGCTATATAAATAATGGTGACTTGACAACAATATTGAGCAAAACAACTGTTTTTAACATTGATAATAATAAGAAATGTTTCCAAATCAGCGTATTAGAATGATTTCTGAAGGCTCATGTGACACTATATTATATTATTAAATTATATTAAAAGTAGCATTTTATTCAAATATACAGTAACACTTTTCAACTAGACAGGGATTATAGAAGTAAACAATAGTTTTAATTTTGATGTTAAAGGTACACTATGTAGTTTTCGCTGCTAGAGGTCGCTTATTCAAAACAAAGGCGTAGCTTGATGACGAGGTGTTGTCTTCACGTCTACAGTATGAAGCAGGGCGTGGCTGAAATCCACTGGAGCGGAATGAGGCCGCTGGAGCGATTGCTAATGAGAGACGTGACACTGCTCGAGAGCAGTGGAGCTTTTAGTATGCTGTAGACGACCGCTTCTGCTTATTTCAGTCATGAGTACATGAGGTAACGCAGTGCTGTTTTATCATATTAGATACATTTGTGTGTTTAAAGCTGTTATAATGCTACTCTGTGCATTCGCTCGACGACTGCTATGAGATACTAGATCGATATTAAGCATGGTAAAACATGCTGTAAACACATGCTTTACTAGCTGTAAATTAAGAAAACGAGATTTAAATAAGACTTACTGTGTTGAGCTATATAACAATGATTAGTTTTCTGTCGATGAATGTATCCAAACAGTTGCTCACCTGTCTAATTAAACAATATATTAAAGCATCTTTGGTGTTTCTACAAATTAAAATCGAGGTTAATGCTGGTATGATGTCATTGATAGGCGACGCACGGACACAGTCTGTGTCCTGGTTAAAATTGCTTATTTCTCTGGATTTAAACTTTCTTGGAAACATTTGGGATAATGTAAGTACACAAATCAACAAAATATATAACATTGTTCTAGTGGTTTTTGGACATTTTAATCCAAATATTTTATATATTGTGCATTTAAATTGTACATAGAGCAAAATATGAAACAAAGTATTCCCAAGAAATGCATTTAGGACCTTGACATCATATAAAGTCCTGTCATTCTACAGTAAGGTAAACTGAAAGTTACATTTTAATTCAGCTCTTCAATGCACCAGGAAATATTCAAACCTGCCACTGGCAGTCAGCTGTCATTGCAGCCTTGCAGGTTTGCTATACAAACAGTGAATGTAGTCTCTGTGTTGTTCTGATCAGATTTACAATTAAGATGGGTGGCCTGATTCACATGCTTGTTTATTCTTTTAGACAGCAATCAACCACACACACTATATGGATTAGGTGTACACTTCAATGTGGTAGACTCATAAACACATTGATCGGAGCCTGTAGGTACAAAAACCAGCAACTCATTATTTATCATCCTGAGATGTATTCCGCCTCTTACTGGGATTGTGCGAAGTATTTCACTGATGATGCTGGTAAAGGGAAATTGAGGATCTGGATGAATGATTACATCTATACCACCAAACATCTCCCAAAATAAAATATTTTTACACAATAAGAGAGAGTACGGGCAATCTGCAGTACGAGAGAGATGAATTTGGGAGTAATGTCACATGTCTGGAAAACTTGCATAAACATGAAGATGCCCAGAGATATCCATCATGATTGAGTTAGTTTTAATCATGGAGTCATGTAATATCGGCTGCTTGCAGTGGATACTCCAGCACTAATGGAAGTGTATTCATTAAAAAACAAACAAAAAAAACAACACCACTAATGGTTTGTGTGCTCTCAACACACAAACAAACAGAAACAAACACACGTGCTCACACACATACCCTTGAGCAAGGACGACTGAGAAAGCTTTTCATATTCTAATGGGGATGCTGCGCTCACATGTTGCCTGGGAGATGAAGCATTCTGGGGCTTTTGCAGCAGTGCTGATGTATATGTTGGCTACTGCTTTGGACTGATCCCAACACTGTGATCCAGGAAAGATGAAAAGTTGATGAACAAAATTATTGCATGCCTTAATATTCAAGACTGATATTGAACATCTGCTCCGTAGTAAGCAGACTTTTCAATAATGATCATTATCTCTGAAAATTGGGAGCTGCAATATAACATTTGCATTTAGTGTAACAGTGTACCAAGACTACTGGTTTTCTTACAATTCCCAGATGTTCAAGGGAACGTTCAATTCCAACTGAGGAGGCAAATTTGTAAAGTGAAATACAATGGACATAACATTACTGTTAAAATGTTTGGGGTAGGTATGATTTTTTTAATGTTTTTGAAAGAAGTCTCTATTGTCTCTCTATAAGTCTCTTGTGATGTAAAGCTGAAACTTCTTCAGTGTCACACAATACTTTAGAAAACATTCTAATATGCTGATTTGGTGCTCAAGAAAGGTGCTTTTTTTTAAAATTATCAATAGAAATTATTTGTAACATTATAAAATGTACTTTTGTTCAATTTAATGTGTCCTGATTAAATATATTTTCTTTAAAGGGGACCTAAAATGTACCTTTTACAAGATATAATATACGTCTCTGGTGTCCCCAGAATGTGATTGTGAAGTGTCAGTTCTAAATACCCCACAGATCAGTTATTAGTCAAATTTGCCCCTATTTGGTTGTGAGCAAAAACACGCCGTTTTTGTGTGTCCCTTTAAATGCAAATGAGCTGCTGCTCCCGGCCTATATTTCAGAAGAGGGCGGAGCTTTAACAGTTCACGCTTCGGCTGAACAACAACAAAGCTGGAGAATCTCACACAGCCAAAATGACGATTGTCAGTAACGGTGTTCAGGCTTACACTCCAAACCGGAGTTGGGACACTGATGGAGAGACTCAGGAAGAAGTTACAACTTATAGAGCGCATCTGGATGTTTCTGAATGGTTAGTGGATAAATTTATGTAGTTGCTGTGGAGTCGTCATGTTAATCTTTTGTGCAAATCCAGCGTTGAATTGACCCTCGTTTGTGAAGCAATCCAGCGTAAAATGACGACATGGTAACAACACTTTACTACAACAACTCTTTCTCTTCTCTAAAGCAGCCGAACATGGCCTCACCCCCTTTGTTGCATGATTTCAGGGGCAGGGTTTATGTAAATTTTAGGGTTAGTGATGTCACTAACCCAGGAAGAAGCTCGTTGTAGACCTTACCAGCCGTTTGTTGTAGTTTTTAAACAGAGAATTCTTTAAAAGAAAATATCTCCCTTTGCACTGAACTTTGAGCGTTGTAACTTTGCAAACGTTGTTTATGCTTAAACAGCAACATTACACACTAACTAAAGTTAAAAAAGTTAAATCATAATCAACCACCCCTTATATATATATAAAAAAATTACTATTATTTGGGTATTACCGACCCAAAACCTATATACATATGCAAATATATGTATACACACAAACACAAAAAGTATTAATAAAAAATAAAAAAAATACTTAGAAAATCTGAATATTAAATATGCTTTTTTTTTTAATACAGAATTTTTAAAAGGTAAGCATATATTTATACAAAACTGTCTAAAAAGTTTTAAATGGAAATATTCACTACCTACATACAGTATACAAAGATCTTAAACTACAAACCCAACAAATGCAAAAAAACTAAAAATTCTTTGTGGCTGTTAAAAGCTGCTTTCATGAATAGCCTATACTTCCATAGCTGCTTGTAAATCGTCAATAATTTCTCAAATTGCTCCCAACACAAAGACCAACTCATGAAAGAACCAGAGCAAGACGATTTCTTTTTACTTTGTACATCTATGTCCTTTACAGACACACCAACCCGACCGTATTTCACTGAATGCCCTCGAGTCACACGGATCAACTGAATCCTAGATAAAATACTCCTATTCCAGGTGGCTGCTATTGTGGATACAAGGAAAAGATTTAATCTCAGCCATCAGGTCATGGACTATGAACCAGCTGGGTCTGATGCAGTTTAGAGCTTTATAACATGGTCCCTGTCATCTTTTTTACTTTAAGTCTTAGAATTCTGTCCTGTGGTTATCACTGGTAGATGTTTTTGTGACAATGCAGTTGTTCCCTGGCAGCTCTGGATCATCTTGGTGCTTAGTATCAGGGCGTAAGTGCAAGTGAAGATTAATACTGATGACATAGTGCGGTAGTCCTCTCATTTTTCATTAAGTCTGTCAGCGACTGGTAAATTGGGTCCTGCATTCTCCTCGGCAAAGCTTAGAGGAACACAGTCAGTGGCTGTGTGTGAAATGGCTGTAAGGTAACAATGACCTTGTCTGCAGTCCCAACAGCATGAGAGTCACCACAAGGGTTCAGACCGCTGCTTTCTTTTGACTAATCCAGAGATTTGAAATCTAACCACAACATCTCATTATCCAGGCTTTGACAGACACAGTCGGCAAACAGTACGCACACTGATCTGCTCTGCAAATTCACTTAGATTCTCCTTGAGTAACTCCAACATATATACTTATAAGGCTGCGTTCAATACACTGCAATACAATGAGATGTGCAATGTACATCGATTTTTCCAATCTGCAAAACAATGGATGTCCTAATTTGCATAATCAAAAGACTAATCTGGTGTTAACTGAGCCTCCCACTGTCTAATTACTTAAATGAAACAGAGTGCAATTAAATCTCTCAGTCTCATTTATTTAATTGTTCTGGTCAGTAACTAAAGCCCTTTCACAATCCTATGAAGTAGAAAGTCACATACTGTATGCCGCTCTGACTACGTGTGTCATTTGGTTCTTTATTTGACTTCTTTTATTATTATCTGAAATGTAGCACATTAACAGTGTGTGACATTTGAGAGCCAGTCACAGCAAGTCTCATCATGTGGAGAAATGCCAAAGGTAACTACAGAAGAATGACGCATCAGTGCAATGTGACAGGTTTTTGAAAAACCAGTTTGAATTAAATGGAGAATTAGACTGAGAAAAAAAACAAAAATCAAAACATTAGTAACAGAAAAATCCCACTGGCTACATTCACACAGCAGCAAAACATATTTTCAGTCCTGTTTGGAGTGCTTGAACAATTCAGTCATGAAAGAGTGACAAGAACATTTTGTAGCTAAAGTGACTCACTTATATTAACAGTAGTGACAATTAAATTTAGTGAGAGAGTTTGGCTTGCTTTGTTTTTGACACATATGAGAGTTTGAAAGCAATGAAAGGGTCTTGAAAAATAAAAAGTCATAACCAAACCCTTTTAAATCAAGACAAAGAAAACAACTTTTGTAATGTAATTATGGTACAAAACGTAGGGGGATTGGGGTTGGTGATGGGGGAATAGTCAACAACGTCCATCTAACATAGATCTATACTTCAATAAACAATTTAAAAATGTATAATAATAATAATAATGCAAAAACAGCCAAACATCTCTAGTATTAACATGGGCATTACTCTCAAGTTAGACAAAAGGAGACTTCGGTGACTTCGGTTACTCATTCATTTAGACATAATTTGTTAACAGTCTGTTGTATAGAGTAGACAATCTGAGAGTCGCACTTGATAGTAAAATGGTTGTCAATCTTAAACACTGACTGTGCAAACACTGCCATTGTGACTGTGAAGGTGATTTATTTAGGAGCACAGTTTAAGGGTAAACATGACAATCATTTTATTCTCCTTTCCCACTGAAAGAGCTCCAATTGAGAGCTAACATTACTCACTTACTCTCAGGACTGACAGCGTTGATGTGGTGGATGCTGTTAAAATGAAAGAGATATTTTATGAAGCTCCACACCTGTATATTGGGTCTTGCATCACCATCATCTTGCTTTCATCCCAGGTCCATTCTTTTTTCTGCAGGAAATCAAAGCGATAATTTCAGTACACCACAAGCCAGGCTTTAATATATGATAATATATCCTAGGCAGAATCATGCTATCAATTTTCTCATTTAAGTTCCAGCTCTAAATTAAACCAAGAGATAAAGCACCTGTGCAAATCAATACTTTATGTTTAAATGAACAGCACAAGGCAACTTAAGATGCAGAAATTGCAGGGACTGACTGTACCCATTAACTTTGAGCTAAGCATCTTGCTAAAGGACAAAACCATCCCAGAAACCAGCTTAAGGCAAAGTGTCTTGCCAAAGGGTGAACACAGCAGAGCAGGACTGTTATGCGTGTTATTCTCATCTGATCTCAAAAACTCCAGGATCAAACCCTCAGTCTTTAAGCTTAAAGCTGCTTAAAGCTTATGAGATTGCTACCTTCATCCCCATCTAAATTATGACCTGCATAAAGTTATTGTTACTAAAAAAGGAGGTAGAATCTAAGCAATCCAGCCATAGCAACCTGACATTAAATAAAGTTGCCTCTGGATGTGTTATGTAATATGTTCACATTGGAAGTTACCACTTGCATTTCTACTATACAGCCCAATAAAACAATTTATAGCACACAATTTCGTTCTAAAAAAACCCAATTATAGATCATTGCAAAGACTCCATAGTCTCTAACATCTCAAGAAAATAGCATTTAGCATCCTGGAGCATTTCATGTGCCTCACCCTGCATTGAAGACACACCATGTAATTTTTCACCACCAGAGGTCGTCTATTTAAAACAAAGGTGTAGCCTGATGACGCCAGGATTAAGTGCGGAATATGGGTGTCATCGTCGTTACCTCACAGCCAGGGGAAAAGAATCGGGATGTACTCTGCTATCGCTCGACGGCTGCTATGAGACGCTTGCTAATCTGCAGTAAGCTAGATCGATATTAGAATATCATAATAATATAATCTGCTATCGTTTGGCGGCTGCTATGAGACACTTGTTAATCTGCAGTAAGCTAGATCGATATTAGAATATCATATTAATATAATCAAGAAAATGAGATTCAAACAATAAGACTAAACGTGTTGAGCTATATAACAATGATTCGTTTTCTGTCTATTAATGTATCCAAGCAGTTGTTCCTTTGTCTAATAAAACGTATAATATATTAAAGCGTCTTTGGTGTTTCCATGGTTTCTACAAACCGAGGGTAATGCAAGTATGATGTCATTGATAGGCGACGCACGGACACGGTCCGTGTCCTGGTTAAAATTGCTTATTTCTCTGGATTTAAGGCGAGACAGCCCAGGTGAATAGGGTAAAAAAAAAATTAACTAATAGATATCACCATACTTCCCCAGCTGGTTGATTACATTAAAAATTGCAAACATTTTTTGTATTACAAGTTTTCTAAAATGTCATGTTTAAATATGCAAATGAGGCATTATCTAATTAAATATGCGCTAATTTGCATACATTTCTACAACAAAAATCTGAATATTGGATGATGTCAGGTTCAAAATGATCGTTTAATTTTTTGGACATATTAAATTAAAAGGTTTTTACAGAGGGAATTTTGTCAATCCATCAATCAGAAAATACTATCAACAGCCAGAAAAAACATATATATATTTTCACAATTTTTTTTAGGAATAAAATGTTGTACAAAATCAGGAAAATTTTATATTAGCAAATCCCTCTGTAAAAACCTTCAGAATATAGACAGGAATAAAACTGAAGTTTGGTGTATATAAGTTCTGCTAAAGTGGAGATTTCTGACTCAGAGCAGGAGAAAAAAAACTCATTTTGAGAAAATGGCCTTGTAGGTTTTTATGAACACAAATAGATAAAGTGCTAAAAAAGATACACTTAAAAGTGTATTTTGGATGTTTTCTTTCCATCATTCTGAAAAAACACTTTATGAAACACTGTTCTAGTGTTTTTTGGATATTTTAATCCAAAAATATTACATATTGTGCCTTTAACATTCAGTTAAAAGTACTGCAAACAATATACTTTGTATAGCAAAAGTATTTGTCTGTAATAACTGAATTATAGATTTAAATTTGTAGTATCTTTGTGTTGTTGTTAATTGTCACTATACCACTGTGTAAGAAATAATAAAAATGAACAAATGAATAAATAAATAAAATCTAAATGAATACATTATATATATTAAATAAATAAGAAAATAATATATGTTAAATAAAATAATAATTAAAAAAAAAATTATATATACACACACACACACACACACACACTATCAGTCAAAAGTTTGGAAACATTACAATTTTTAATGTTTTTGAACAAAGTCTCTTATGCTCATTGAGGCTGCATTTATTTAATAATAAATACAGAAAAAACAATAATATTGTGAAATATTATTACAATTTAAAATTATGGTTTTCTATTTTAATATACTTTAAAATATAATTTATTTCTGTGATGCAAAGCTGAATTGTCAGCACCATTACTCCAGTCTTCAGTGTCACATGATCCTTCAGCAATGTTGTCAATGTTGGAAACAGACATGCTGCTTAATATATATAAACAAAATAAATATGAATGAATGAATGAATATAGCCTGACCCTTTAAACCGAAATTATGCATATTATAACTAATAAATTAACAAACATACCTTTTTTTTTTTCCGCAGCGCTACTTTCACCCCGTCCACGGACACGATAATGTTGACTTTCTTCTTTTTGATATTCTTCACTTTAAATTCATACTGTAAAGAGGAGAGGAGAGATAGAGATCATTATGGGAAGAAATATCAATACAGAGCAATTAATTTTCCACCCTTCCAGGACACCCAAGGAGACTTCCAGAAATTAAATTCAATCAGAAACTCAGTTTAAATAGAAATAATGTGGTCTGTCCTTTGCAAACATCAATAACTTCACCCTTTTTATTGCTGAATATGTCCTTGTAGAGAACAGGCTCAAATGCCATTAACATTTTGACAACTGAAATACAAGATTGAAACTTTTAAATGAGCCAAGTGCTTATCAACAGTGTGGAAATCAGAAAGAGAACAGCAAAGCCTTTGAAGTGCATCTGGGTTGAATCGAGTTCTCTAGTAAATGGGTTTCTCAGCTCTGAGTTTACTTTGTGATGTATGCAGGCTCCAGTGCTCTTTCACTATTCAAAGAGGCATTAGCCTGCTTAGACATATAAAGATGTGGGTATTGGTACAAACAACTGTGAGCAAACACACTTACACAAGTAAACAAGAATCTCTGCAGGAACAGTATGAAGAACAGCATGTTCTCATTTTTTGTTCCTACTCATGTGCAGTATATAAATATACACACAATATGGTTAGAAAGTAGACTAAGTTGGTTAAGAGTAAGACCACTGGGAAAGTTTATTTAAAAGTTTATATTACATTTAATGTCAAGCCTAACATCCCTCAAAGCACCATTTTACACCATCAAGAAAATATAGCGGAGTAGTCCTCTAGCTACTCTGCATCTTGTTTATTCACTAGCTAATGTTAGATAATGAGAAGTAAATGAGGAGAAAGTTTGCTTCTTATGTGTCTTCAAGCTTTCAGATAAGCATATGAAAGAAAAAGTGGATTCTATGACCCATTTTTGGGCTGTTTTGACAAACCACAACAAACCACAATTTGGACCAGCCACTCAAGATCACAAAGATGCAAAATTCAGTGTAAAAAAAACGGTAATCTAATATAATCAAAAAATGTAAATATCAATGCATTATAAACAAACCATAAAAATAATAAAAATAAAAACAAAATCAGTAAATATACACATACAGCCGCAATTGAAAACATGTAAAATACCAAATGACATCCATCTTTCATTTATTTATTTATTGATTAAGCATGCAAATAAGATTTTAAATCAGGGTTTGAATCAAATTCATTGAAACCAGTAGTTTGAAATTAATTAAACTTCTCACCTGTCAGCATTTATGCAGTTTAAAATAACAGATGCTATTATAATGTCTTTACTCAAATACTCAGTCCTGTTGCCAGTGTCTTTAGAAAACTCATTCATTGTGGCATTCACAATGTTCATTTAAATACAATTTAAAATGTAATTATAACAGCAACAGGATATTGACAATATTATAATTATTCAATATAGCATGCAGTCATATTGAATATGAAATGATTCATGCAGCAAGCAAGAGAGAGAAATTATTAGCTGTAAACAAGTAGCTGCTGAGGGGGGAAAGGTTTTCAGAGTTACTGTAGTTCTCTTTCACTCTTATTTAATGGTTTTATTATACAATGGATAGCCAATCATCATTCAGTATGGTTTATAGCAAAGTATGTTAAACAAAATTAAAAACATTGCTAATAAGCAAGCTGTCAAGGCCGCCACGTGCACCTACCAGGCGACAGCACGTTTACTGCTCTTTTCCATTTCTAACCTCTCTCTGCAGTAATGCCTTCCCTACTGGTGTCATTTTAACGGAGTTTCTTTCAGCCACCTGGACCCCATTTTTTGTCTCTCAGCAGGTGCTGAGTGGAATTTCATCTAGTATTGACACGCTGGGGTCAAAAAAGATACAGACACTGCTGTCTGTAGAGATGTATGAATTAAAGATTAAACCACAAGGAAAAACAATTTCATCTAAAACAAGTTCTGTGATTCTTTTTCAGTAGAAATATATACAAAAAGTAATGAATAAATGTGAATGATGGAGAGTTTAAATCTGCAATATTTACATGAAAATTATTTTGTGTACATCATCAATGGATTTGCTCAAGATGCACATTACAGGCCTGGCAAAACTTTACACCAAACGGTGAAATCAGAACATAGTTGAGACCTGCATACTCTGCATTCAAACAATGAAGAGCATTGAGCTTATCTTGAATTCCTCTCTGAGCTGAACCTGCAAGGTCACAGCAAAGTTTAAACAATCAGTCCAGAAAACTAACTGTGCTTTCAGCTTGATTTCATAGCCAAACCTATGTTTTACAAGGCAAACTGAGAAAATCTATATCATAAATAATGAGATAAAACATTATTCCTGCACTGAATCACTGATAAACCTTCAGCAAATATAAAAATTGTATTGAATGTGATGAGACCAAAAGACTATGTACTAAAAATATAAAGATATGCAAAAACAAGCATAGCACCACCAGCAGTTTAGTCTGATTCATAAGCCGGTTCTTTTAAAGAGGTCATGAACTGAGAAATCAAATTTTCCTTGAGCTTTTGATATATAAGAGGTCATCATACTACAAGAATATCCTGTACGTTTCAGAACTGAAAACTTCCTTGTTAGTCCAAAAAAATCTTTTAATATTACCAAGCCCTGCAAATGGCCCGTCCTGGAATGAGCCTATTTATGATGTAATAGATAGGTGAAAGACCGCCTCTGCAGAAGAAAATCAACACTTCACCGTTGCAACTTTGGCCCCGCCCACTGACGTTAGTAAGATAAGAGAGAGGAGCACAGGATCACTTACTGGGCTAAAAATAACACCTTCCAAAGGATCCTAATACTAGGAATGTGGCTATTTTAATTATTTTCGACAATGTGAATGTCTCAGTTGAGTATTATTTATTTTTATGCGGTACATTTCACTGTGGATTATTTGGTAAATCAGTCAGACATTCTTTGTTTATGTGCCAGTAAATCAAACCAGTAATAACTTAACGGTCAACTTCACATTGTTTCTCTTAGTATGATGAAAATAATCTGTTATTTGAACTGTGATTAAATTATAAATAGAAAGTCATCAAAGAACACTCCCTTTGCAATCGCTGGAGCTGTCAATCAAACAGCGTGAGTTTATCAGTGACTTGCGCCAAAACTTCTGTAATAATAATGATTTGAATAATGTTCATAAGACATGTAGTTACAGTTTCCAGTCAATTGTGATTACTTTTTAAACATTGCTCACAAAGGAATCAAACCTGGTTGTTTTTTTTTATTGAAAACAGCTAATTTTTTTTATGCTATTTTCATAAAACAGTAACAATGTCTGTAAATATATAGGAGTTTTCTGTTTCTGTAGAGGCATTATGGGATTGCCTCTTTTTGGAAAAATGTTTGTAAAATAAGTAAATAAGATTGCTGCATTGTTCATTAATAACTGTTGAGTGCATTTAAAATGTTGACCTTTTAACATTGCAATTTTCTGCTTTTTTCCGTAAAAAAAAAAAAAAAAGTTTTAAAACTTATGTTGCTTTCCATTTCCTTTGCCATAACGTAATAACAAAAGTATATTTTTAATTATTTAATGACAAATATAAGTGCAGTATGAAAAGCTGTATAAATGCAGTTAATAGCTGTAGATAAACAGTATAATACGGTAAAAATACATAACATTACAGCAGGATACTGTATTTGGTAATTACAGAACTATACTGTAAATGTTGTTTACAGAAGTAGTCCTATAAAAATACAGTAAGTGGCTGGCAACCCAGCTGCAAGTATTTTACTGTAAAATGACAGCGAAAAGTTTTACAGTGCAACTATTCCAATGACTGTGGGAACATTGATATGCTGTACATACACTATCGTTCAAAAGTTTCAATGAAATGATTTTACCCCCAAACTTATGAACAGTAGTGTATATCTGGGAAGAAACACTGGTCTGGATCTTGGAATAAATAGATCAGACAACTAACTCCTTTAATGAATGGTCTCAAAATACTCACTGAAATGCAGGTTATGTTCAACTCATGGAATCTGCTGCAAAAACATCACCATGTAACCACTGTATTCTTCCTGACATCATATTATTCTTTAGACAGAAAGTGACTCAAGTAGCTGATATTCAATATCATATATTATTCATATATTATCATATATATATCATATAATATTCAACTATGTACACTCTTTACAAAAAATATGGCAGGCACCATATCCCATTGGATCCCTAAAGTTATGTTGATTCTGCTATAAAAATTAAGGGATAATTGCTATTATCTATTATAAACTTCATAGACAGCATGGACACTATTGCTCAGCTATAATAGTGCACAAGTAACAGAGCAGAAGCCATTCATTTGATCTACAGTGCACCTTTAAAATGTCAAGCTCGTTTTGCTCATTGCAACAGCATTCACAATATCCTACATTGGTCACCTTTGAGAAATGGCATCTTTCAACAGAGTGACATTCACACGCTGTTGAGGCTAGATTAGGATTTTAGTAACCCTCCTGGGAGCAGGAGATTTCAGTGGGTTACATCGCTCTATGCCAGCAATATACAAATCAAAACCTTGGTCACTCATGACAGCTACATGCACATAAACAGGCTAGTGCAATGACTTCCTACTCCTACCGATACATTAATTCTATCTTAACATGTAAGATTATGGGTTGATTACTGAACCACCCATGAGGTAGAGTGATCCATCATCCTTGCATTAACTAATCAATCTAATTTGATCATGAAAAATTCAATAATGAATTTCATAATTGATTAGTTGGGTTTTTGCACTGCACATGCAACCCATCTGGAGAAAGTTATCAATTGACATTTTCAAAAATCTCAATGGAAGTTGCTTAACTGATGCAGGACCCCTCAGAAGTATGCAACCTGCATTCAGAAATACATTTGTACATCAACTGTTGCACTCATATAAGCAAGTAATTTACATAGAATTTTTTTTTTTTTTTAGACGATTCATTAAGGTAATGTTTCATGAAAGAGCAAAAATTTACGGCGGCAGGACAAAAGGAATCATATTTTACAGAACCATCAGTTTGATCCCATTCATAAAACAAATGACAGCTTGAAGTCAATTCTTTTAATGACTCGTTAAAAAGGACTCACAAACTAAGGTGTTACTGGTCTGAACTAGGCTTGTCAAAAGTACCGACTTCGGTACAAAGTCGGTACTGAAATAAAAAAAAAAAAGAAAAAAAAAAAAGTGATGAGCGCTGTTGAGCAGATTCGTAAACACCTCTGATTAGCCATTGTGTTCACAAACTCATCAGATATGTCTGTGATTGTCTGTGATTGGCTACAATGATCAAGTCTTCAAAAACATGTTGTAAATAGACATCAATGATGCTCTTCACTGAGCGCTTACACAGATACACACGGGAGGGCTTAAAAGCAAACGCTCCCACTTTTAAATTCAAAGCACTTCAGTGTGCTTTCAAATGCTCCCGTGCATTGATCATTGTAGCCAATCACAGAAATATCTGATGAGTGCATGAACACAATGGCCATTCAGAGGTATGTACGAATCTGCTCAACAGCGCTCAAAGCATCACATTTTTAAAATTTCACTTTTGATAATACTAGCCTGAACTGGTCTGACAAATCCTTCACTGAGTCTGTCAGAGCAGTTTCTGAATCAACATCTGACTCAGAAATTATTACTTTCAGTTTAAATGTACTAAAAGTTCAGGGAAACGTGCTGCCTTTTTTTTTTTTTTTTTTTGTAAAATTTTTTTTTTTTTTTTAAATTATAATTGTAACACTAAATAAGGACTGTATTAATAAAGGCATTTAAGTAGCTTTTATAAACTTTACCTAGAAAAACACATTACTGGTGTGCATCTTGAGACAAAACAATGACACTGACACATTTTAAGATATGTCAGTGCAAGTTACTTTCAGTTACAACAGCTCAAACATGCATTTTAGTCTAGGACTAGCTTAAGCCTTGTCTGTGAAACAGGGAGTATATGTATTATATAAGGTAAATAATTTGTGTATTATCCAATAAAAATATATACTTCTTAGTTGCAGCCATACTGAATGTCAAGGAGAAGAATCTTTGTTTAGGAGGTTTGATATCTAACAATCATTCTAACAGATGTTCAAGGATATTACAGATGTTTAATCTGAGCTATTGTGTGGGGAAAAGGCTAAACCGGACAGTGGGCTACATTATAACATTTCTACCAAGGGCATTCTGACAGTTCTTGGAAAGAAAGAATAGAAATCAATGTGCTCTGTACTTTTCAGGGTAAAAGAAGTCACGACATTCTGTCTCATGGCTTTTTTACCACACCTCTTTTGATAGAGTTTTGTATTCTAGACAGCAAGTGAGTCACAGGGTTGTCCGTATCTACAGTCCTCGAGCAGCAAAATGGGACAGACAATGTGTCAGCATTAATCATCAGACATGGAGGATCTTGGTGACAATTTCTGCAGCTTATCAAAAAGTAGAGGTTCAAGAGGAGAAAAAGGTCTCAGATCAGACAGTTCTTGCTGGAGAGAAGCACATCTGTCTTGCAAGTTTACGCAGATAACAGAAAAAAAAAAAATTAAAATCATGAATCTAACCTGAAAATCAGTATCCAGATGATATATGACGCCTACATTTTGTTGCCACAGCTAAGGAAAAACTTTGACTTTGTCAACAAGCCTTTTTCCTATGATGCCAAAAGACATGGACACGCTCTGAAACAACATTAAGATTCGTTCAGTGTCCATGGCTACACAAGATACTATCAAGAGTGGCATTCCCATAGCAACCAATAAAGATATCCTCAAGACGTCCAGAAGGACAACAAATTGCTGAAAATAAATTGATGAATTGCTGAGTTCTGATCAAATGATTGGCAAATTATTTTGAAATGCTATTCCAGAATAACCAACCTTTAGTCTAGCATTAACTTCCAGTGAGATATGGGAAACAAAATCAGTTTATTTCAGTATGGAGTAAACCAAGTTTCATGGCTTTGAAAAAGATTCAATTCTGAATGTCATAAAAGACCTAATTTCATTATGCTCTGAAATGAAAAGACAATAATTTCTAAGCAAAATGAAAAGCAGAAAGTGATACACTGAATCTTTTCAGAATAAATATCATAATACTAAATATGACATTTTCCATGCCACAAAAAAAAAAAAAAAAGCGTGTTGTGGTTGCTAAGTGGATTAGGGTGGTTGCTAGGGTATTGTGAACGATTGCTAGGCTGTTTACTGGCTCAACTCAAAAGAATCCACCAGTCTCTATGATACCCGGGCCTCTATAGAAAAAAAAATAAACGTAACAAACTTAACTCGCACACAATTTATAGCCAGAAGCTAGTGTTTCCTATTTTTTTTAGAGGACTATAGATCTCTTTAAAAAAAACAAAACAGGAAACACTAGCTTCTGGCTCATCAGCTACTTAAAGGGGGGAAGGGGGCACAATGACTCTGAACATTATAATTGGGCTGGCTGTGAAGAGCCTCTCAGTATAAAAGTCCACTGGGGAATACAGCCTCTTTACATTCATACTTTTCTCTTTTTCTCTCTCTCTCACCACTGTCAGAGACACACGAAGATGATGCTGAGGTAAAACAGAGCCTTGTGACACAGCTGCAACTTACAGGTAAAAGCTTGTTTCATAACAGAAGCAATGGCAGAGTGACCTACAAACATAAGACCATTTCTCAAACCATTGCCAGGTGGAAAACGCCTCACTCATTTCATCTTGCACATTTCATCACCAAGCAAATGCTGTTTAAGAAGTAATCCAAATCCAAAACAAGATGAAACTGTGTCTGAGAGCTAAGCACCAATGTAATCAAAGAAATCAATTTGGCCTAGCTATTAAGTTACTGCACTAATATGTAAAAATCCAAAGGGTTATTAAGTATTTAAATTATCTTCATGCACACATGAGGAGAGAGAGAAAGAATGAGATTCATTTTGGGGTCCTTCTATAAAATTTGATTTCTTAAATTGGGAAAAACATCGATTGAAATTCTACATTTAGAATTCTGTAAAAGAATACTCAAAGTCCAAAGAAAGACGCCAAACAATGGATACAGGGTAGAATTAGGCAAAAACCCTCTCCTTCTAAACATCTAAAAAAGAGCCATCAAATTCTGGAAACACCTAAAAACAAACGACCCCAACACATAACATTACAAAGCCCTAAAACACCAAGAGCTGAGCGTAAGTAAGAGTCCCCTGTGCCAGCTGGTGCTGAGACTGACTGACCTCACACCCGCAGAGATCTGCCAGCCTCAGGACTCACACACATTCGGCTTACACAAATTATAAACACAAAAAAAGACAAGTACATCACCCATTGGACAAACACTATTAAAAACCAACACAAACTGGAATGTTATTCGGCACTAAATCGAGAATACACTACAGCGAACTACCTGAGCACAGTGAGTGATGTGAAACTCAGGAAAACACAGACGATGTACAGACTGAGCGAGCACAGTCTGGCCATAGAGACGGGCCGGCGCAGACAGACCTGGCTCTACACATATACATACATACATACATATACATACATATACATATACATATATATATATATATATATATACACACACATTTTGAAATATAAAAAAAATAAATAAACAAATAATCAAACATCCATTTAGCTATTCCTTCAGTGAAACGACACACTACAGCCTGTAAAACTATGAAATAAACATCAGTAAATAATGGTAACCATGAACCAAAAATGGTAAATAATAAAAGTATTATTCTAAAAAAAAAAAAAAAACATTCGTTTTTTATTTCCACACAAAGATGTGTCATATAGCCTACCGCTCTGCTCTTTGAGAGGAATGTGGGACACGAGCAGGAAAGAGACCATTTCTCTTTAATAATATCTTCATGTTATCTCCTGATGTTACAAGGAACTGACACTTGTTGTAAAAGGTCTGAAGAGCTAGTTTTATCTTCAGACAATCAGGCTATGTTTGATTTTGCGCTGCCA
Organism: Elopichthys bambusa; assembly: GCA_037101425.1. Taxonomy (NCBI): domain Eukaryota; kingdom Metazoa; phylum Chordata; class Actinopteri; order Cypriniformes; family Xenocyprididae; genus Elopichthys; species Elopichthys bambusa. The sequence continues at coordinate 14,930,640 of CM074440.1, forward strand.
GAGAAAGCGAAACTAAAAATCACATGCGTGTGTGAAACTACAAATAAACTTGCCGTCTAATAACAAGCACAAGCTGTGTTAAACAGAAATTGACATGCAAGCAAAAAGGTTTCTGTCCTACAGTGTTGTTCTACTTCACCACACACCACAGTAAAGAATGCAAATATAATAGGCCTAATTAAAAGCGAACCAATGGAAGAAACGTTTATAATCCTCTGCATGAGTGAAGATTTGGGGGAAAAAAAACAGAGATTCTATGTTCAGTGGAATAACTAATGGAATATTGTTAAATTCTCTGCTAATTGGGTGACCAGATCGCGATTCGCAAAACAGAATACAAAGCCCAACAAAGCTTAAACGTATAGACTCACGTATCTCACTTATTCGGCATGAACCAAAATGTTTCCATAACTGCGATGTCACATTTAAATGCTAACCTATTATTTCTTCTATAAACAAAGCTTTGTGCTTCACTCGTGTCATATTTCACGTAAAATACTGCACAGCCCTATAAGTGGGTCCCGAATATGCCCGGATACTTGGTACTCCCGGTACTACAGAAATACTGGTAGAGTCACATTTTTCAAAATTTCAGTACCGACTTGGTACCGAAGTACCGGTACTTTTGACAACACTAAATATAATTATGTGTTCATTGCTTATGTAATGGCCACTGCTTTGGCAATACTGTGTAAGAGAGAGAGAGAGAGAGAGGAGAGAGGAGAGAGAGAGAGAGAGAGAGAGAGAGAGAAGAGAGAGAGAGAGGAGAGGAGAGAGAGAAGAGAGAGAGAGAGAGAGAGAGAGAGAGAGAGAGAGAGGAGAGAGAGAGAGAGAGAGAGGAGAGATTCATTTTGTCCAAAAAAAAAAAAAAAAAAAAAGAATGCTAAAGTAGCAATATGTATAATTTGTACGGCTGAAATTGAGAGGCAGATCGTTGACGAAGAACTTTACTATGACAAGTTTAATTTTCTCCCCTAAGAACAAGGCACCATGAACATAAGTTCAATCACCAAAATAATTTTGGTGCATCACCAATTATAAATTTTTTTTTAATTATTATTTTCTAGTTTACTTTAACACTGATTACATTTCATCTCAGTGATCACTTAAACTCAGCATGGCTGACTAGTCGATTACTCTTACAGACTCTTAATTTATTTTCTTTAAAAAGTGCCTAAAAACCATAAAAAAAAAATATGCTTTCCGTACCCTCAGAACGATTCATTTGTTACCATATCCTGCGATATAGCAGTAAGCCAACTGTGGTAAACAGAAAAAATAAAGAACAGGCAGTAAAGTGCGTATTTGTGTGATGGGGATATTATTCAGAGTAAACAAGTCTCATAATGAACATGGGTTGAAAGCAAACACTAACTGCCAGTCTGTTACACGGCACACAAATATGTTGGCATCATGAGGGTTCTGTCTTTAGTTAAACAAGCCAAAGCATCATGTGCAAATAAAGTAAACTAAATGGGACTGAAATGTGCAATGTTTTGTGCTGGAAAAAATAAATCAGAGGGTGGTGTGCTGTAAGTTAGGATTGAATTATACAGCTTGACCCTTCAGTCTTTAAATTATAACATTTAAGACAACTAACATGTTGTCACTGCTAAAAACAAAAAGGCTGGCAAGCCTCTCAAGAAACCTGTGTGGAAAAAAAGTTCCAATATATGTGGCTTAAACAGCAAGAGGAAAAACTGCAGCCCTCACACACCCTTCCTTTTCAAGGAAAATCTGAGAAACAGTCTCTGACAGGTAGGCAAAGATGATATTTAACTGCAATGCTGTAAATCACTACTTCTCTGAGAAAAACAAGATGAATCTCCCAAGAACCACACGAAACTGAAATGACTGTATAATGAGGTATGACTAAGTCAAGGTTCCCCACTATTTCATGACTCTGAATATGAAAAAATATTAAATGACACAAGAGTGAGCGTTTTGAAACAAATAGCAAGGACCAATCAATGTTAAATGGTGGAAAGCAAAGTTAGTAGGAAAGCACATCGTACTCTGTATCATAAGAGATATTGGCCCTTTTATTCATTTTTTTTAATTACCTCGGCCAATAATGAATATTTAATTGTGCATATTCATTTAAACAATTTTTTACATATACATGAAAGACAAACGCACATTCATAGAGGCACATAAAATGTAAACAGGAG